>CM059806.1:18753681-19158681 GCA_030435695.1 Brachymystax lenok tsinlingensis | reverse complement strand
CGCTCCACCGGAGGGATGGAGGGTAGAACAACTCCCATTTCACAGCTTGGCTGACCTCGGGAATAAAACAACATCATTTCCTGTTCAGAATGAATCTCCCTCTCCATGGCAGCATCTGGCCCATAATACACTGTAAATCTACTGAGCAGCACAGCACTCTTCTGTTCTGTCTGCCTGAAAACAACTTCATTTAAACAGCCATCAAGTTGGTATTTCATACAGAGTTACAGATTCCAGTCTGTAAAAGTAGATCCTGGGATATCTAAACAACGTTGAATCCTGGCACACAGACAACATGTACAAGTCTCTGCTCTGCCTTGGCTGTGGCTAGATTCAACTGTAAGTTCAGAGAGTTAGATCAAGAGAGCATCATGAATCACACATTGAGGAAAGATCAGTTTGTGCAAACATACACCCACACACACAGCCTGCCCCCACGGCCTGCCCCCACACCCCAACACACGGCCTGCCCCCCCAACAAACGGCCTGCCTCCAACACACGGCCTGCCCCCAACACACGGCCTGCCCCCGCCCCCACACCCACACACAAACACGGCCTGCCTGCCTGCCCGCCCACACACACACACAGCCTGCCTACACAAACACACACACACAAACGGCCTGCCTGCCCACACACACAAACACGGCCTGCCTACACAAACACACACGGCCTGCCTGCCCCCTCACACACACACACACACACACGGCCAGCCTGCCCACACCCACGGGCTGCCCCCACACACACACAAACACGGCCTGCATGCCTGCCTGCCTGCCCGCCCACACACACACACACGGCCTGCCCGCCCACACACACACACACACACACACGGCCTGCCCGCCCACACACACACACACACACACACACACACGGCCTGCCCGCCCACACACACACACAGCCTGCCCGCCCACACACACACACACGGCCTGCCCGCCCACACACACACACGGCCTGCCCGCCCACACACACACGGCCTGCCCACACACACACGGCCTGCCCGCCCACACACACACACGGCCTGCCCACACACACACACACACACACGGTGCTGGTAATGTGCTGTGAGTCCCGTGGGGACAGAGGAAGGGACAGATGTTAACTGTCAATGAAGCCATACGGTGCCTGTCCTCTTGGATGATCAGACAGCTACCAGCCAGCCAGGCACAATAGAGACCAGAACAAGGACTTGGTCAGAGATACAGAGACACTTTGGGCCAAGACAGTGAGGAACACTGGCATCCAAATGGAGAGAGCGCTGGCCTGTCAAATCACCCTTTGTTTATGGGGAGCACAGCGCAGCTCACAGTAGAGATGCAACAGCAGGGGCAGTTGTGTGGAGCAGAGGACAGACAGGAGCCAAGATACAGAGATTAGAAACAGCCTCCAACAAAGTGAACTCAGGAGAGGAGAGATTACCTAAATGTTGTCCCAGTGTGCGTCTCAGCAGCCCCGGGGGGGCAGCTAGGCCTAAATGAAGACTGACAGCTGTACTCCTCGCCAGGGGCAGGAGGGTGGATGACCAGCTAGCATTATGTAAACAGTCTTAGGCTACACATTAGTTTTACTACTCATTTCTTCCCGTGACCAACACCCTGTCTAGTCTGCCCTGACAGGGAATGGTCAAGAGCATCAAGAACATTCTCAATCTCAAATGAGAGGGGGAAAACACGGTTTTCTTCCCCCGTGGAGAAGAATTATTCACAGTTTGAGAAGCGGCAGGGACTCAATTTTAACTATCATAGTGTTTCAGAAATGGCACCATTCCAGCTGCAGTACCTACCCGTGTCCAGAGGGGGCAATGAAGTAGAGGCAGCAGTGCACTCTGTTGTCAGGCATCTGCCGTCTGTTGACCCGGGACTCTGAGTTGAGGTAATCCTCAAACTTACTGTCGATGTGATCGATAACTGGCTGCCAGCTTTATAGGAGAGCAGAGCACAGACATTACTCAATGTCAGGTAACAGTGACTATATTTAATGTAGAATATACACATTCAGACAGAGATATAGGGTCTGCTGGCTAGTCAGTCGGCCATCAAGCAGATCAGTCGGTCAGCCAGCCACCTAGTCAGACGTACCAGTTACTGTTGTCGACAGCGTCCCCGAACCCTGGCGTGTCAACGATGGTGAGAAGCAGCTGAACCCCTCCTTCCTTTACCAGCACCTTAGACTGCTCCACCTGAGATTGGAGAGAACACTAAATAACTATAACAAAGACATGTAAACATTCAGCACAGAATCATGGTGAACTATAAAAAACCATGACATCAATTTCTCTGTTTACGGTTAATTTGAATAGGGACATGTACAAACAGACACATTGAAAAAATAATCCTCCGATGCGATGCACCATAGTGTGTGTATAACTTGCGCTAATTTATGCTAATCATGACAGTTTGCAGTCTCGCCACCTCCGAGCACTCCTCTGAGGGGATGGGCTCAGACTCAGGGGCTTGGTTAGGAGGTCTGACATAGTCCTTTCCTTTCATCTTTATCTAGAAAGTATCTGTTTGGAGAAGTTAGCTAACCATCAAACTACAAAAGCCCAGGTGGAAAAAAAAAAGTGGCGTTGCCAAATATAAATCACAGATCGAGATACACTTGTGGAGGGTTGCCAGCCAGGCAGACTGAGGATGAATCCATCAACAGGGTCTTAGATGATCTTTGACCTTAGACCCAGAGAGAGCTCTAGTCATATCTGGCTGCCTACCTAGAGTGTCCAATACAGGGTGTACAGAGCAGATTGCAGAGTGGCCTCTTAGCTGACCAGAGAGCTTTAACCAGCAGGCGGTCCAGACCAAACCTTGTGATTAGCAGATGAGCTGCACTTCAATGATTTAATCAGGAGGAACATATGAAGGCCAGCAGTGTTCTGCTCAGATCACAATGGAAGGCATTGTGTCTGTTAAAGCAGCTCTGTGTACAGTAAGCAAGCTCTGCTTCAGCAGTTGTACACAAACCAACATAAAACACTACTATACCTCATTTGCTTTCACACACACACAGACACACACGCACACACAGACACAGATATAGATATAACCAGCCTTACCATCCTTTTGTTTACTTGATGACATACTTCATTGCTGTAGGACCATTTTGAGAATGCCAGCCCAGCCAGCAGCCCATAGTTTCTCAAAGAGCAGCACATTTGAGTTTAACCTCAGCAGCTAAACTGAGCCGTCACCTTCCACTTAGAAAGCACGTAGAATGACCGCGGTTTAGGCCTGAGGCTGGGTTGCTCTCCCCCACACAGCCCCACTGTGGGCTGGCCACCCCCTGGCTGGCTAACAAAGAGCAACGTAAATGTAAAATTTCATCTGTGAACATACAAACACCATTTTAAAATAACATTTTAGGCTTGAACAAATATTGTGTTGCAATTCTGACCTACATTAATACCTTTCATAGTTTTGTCAGTTTCATCTCACTAACAAAAAAGAACGTACACCGAACGGCCTGTGAGGAGTGCTACGCGAACAAGCATAACAGAGTATAAAAATAACAGAAGTCAGGAAAACCGGAGAGGTATCCTGCATGTTTTCAAGTTTAAAGTCTATGTTACTACTCCGTTGAGTTTACTTCACCTTTAGGTAGCTAATGTAATGGATTTCTTTGCCAGCACAGGTCTAGACAGCACTAGCTGTGTATGCCTAAAACAGTGAAGTTTCAGTCTGCTAGGTGTATCTCTACAGCCGTGGGCAAAAGTTGAGAATGGCACAAATATTAATTTTCACAAATCTGCTGCCTCAGTTTGTATGATGGCAATTTGCATATACTCCAGAATGTCATGAAGGGTGATCAGATGAATTGCAATTCATTGCAAAGTCTCTCTTTGCCATGCAAATGAACTGAATCCCCCAAAAAACATTTCCACTGCTTTTCAGCCCTGCCACAAAAGGACCAGCTGACATGTCAGTGATTCTCTCGTTAACACAGGTGTGAGTGCTGACGAGGACAAGGTTGGAGATCACTCTGTCATGCTGATTGAGTTTGAATAACAGACTGGAAGCTTCAAATGGAGGGTGGTGCTTGGAATCATTGTTGTTCCTCTGTCAACCATGGTTTCCTGCAAGGAAACACGTGCCGTCATCATTGCTTTGCACAAAAAGGGCTTCACAGGCAAGGATATTGCTGCCAGTAAGATTTCACCTAAATCAACCATTTATCGGATCATCAAGAACTTCAAGGAAAGCAGTTCAATTCTTGTGAAGAAGGCTTCAGGGCGCCCAAGAAAGTCCAGCAAGCGCCAGGACCGTCTCCTAAGTTGATTCAGCTGCGGGATCGGCGCACCACCAGTACAGAGCTTGCTCAGGAATGGCAGCAGGTGTGAGTGCATCTGCACGCACAGTGAGGCAAAGACTTTTGGAGGATGGCCTGGTGTCAAGAATGGCAGCAAAGAAGCCACTTCTCTCCAGGATAAACATCAGGGACAGACTGATATTCTGCAAAAGGTACAGGGATTGGACTGCTGAGGACTGGGGTAAAGTCATTTTCTCTGATGAATCCCCTTTCCGATTGTTTGGGGCATCCGGAAAAAAGCTTGTCCGGAGAAGACAAGGGGAGCGCTACCATCAGTCCTGTGTAAAGCATCCTGAGACCATTCATGTGTGAGGTTGATTCTCAGCCAAGCGAGTGGGCTCACTCACAATTTTGCCTAAGAACACAGCCATGAATAAAGAATGGTACCAACACATCCTTTGAGAGCAACTTCTCCCAACCATCCAGGAACAGTTTGGTGACAAACAATGCCTTTTCCAGCATGATGGAGCACCTTGCCATGAGGCAAAAGTGATAACTAAGTGGCTCAGGGAACAAAACATCAATATTTTGGGTCCATGGCCAGGAAACTCCCCAGACATTAATCCCATTGAGAACTTGAGGGCAATCCTCAAGAGGCGGGTGGACAAACAAAAACCCACAAATTCTGACAAACACCAAGCATTGATTATGCAAGAATGGCCTGCCATCAGTCAAGATGTGGCCCAGAAGTTAATTGACAGCATGCCAGGGCGGATTGCAGAGGTCTTGAAAAAGAAGGGTCAACACTGAAAATATGGACTCTTTGCATCAACTTCATGTAATTGTCAATAAAAACCTTTGACACTTATGAAATGCTTGTAATTATACTTCAGTATTCTATAGTAACATCTGACAAAAATATCTAAAGACACTGAAGCAGCAAACTTATTGGAAATTAATATTTGTGTCATTCTCAAAACTTTTGGCCATGACTGTACAGCATGGGCATACAGTGGGGCAAAAAAGTATTTAGTCAGCCACCAATTGTGCATGTTCTCTCACTTAAAAAGATGAGGCCTGTAATTTTCATCATAGGTACACTTCAACTATGACAGACAAAATGAGGGAAAAAAAATCCAGAAAATCACATTGTAGGATTTTTAATGAATTTATTTGCAAATTATGGTGGAAAATAAGTATTTGGTCACATACAAACAAGCAAGATTTCTGGCTCTCACAGACCTGTAACTTCTTCTTTAAGAGGCTCCTCTGTCCTCCACTCGTTACCTGTATTAATGGCACCTGTTTGAACTTGTTATCAGTATAAAAGACACCTGTCCACAACCTCAAACAGTCACACTCCAAACTCCACTATGGCCAAGACCAAAGAGCTGTCAAAGGACACCAGAAACAAAATTGTAGACCTGCACCAGGTTGGGAAGACTGAATCTGCAATAGGTAAGCAGCTTGGTTTGAAGAAATCAACTGTGGGAGCAATTATTAGGAAATGGAAGACATACAAGACCACTGATAATCTTCCTCCATCTGGGGCTCCACGCAAGATCTCACCCGTGGGGTCAAAATGATCACAAGAACGGTGAGCAAAAATCCCAGAACCACACGGGGGACCTAGTGAATGACCTGCAGAGAGCTGGGACCAAAGTAACAAAGCCTACCATCAGTAACACACTCGCCGCCAGGGACTCAAATCCTGCAGTGCCAGACGTGTCCCCCTGCTTAAGCCAGTACATGTTCAGGCCCGTCTGAAGTTTGCTAGAGAGCATTTGGATGATCCAGATGAGGATTGGGAGAATGTCATATGGTCAGATGAAACCAAAATATAACTTTTTGGTAAAAACTCAACTCGTCGTGTTTGGAGGACAAAGAATGCTGAGTTGCATCCAAAGAACACCATACCTACTGTGAAGCATGGGGGTGGAAACATCATGCTTTGGGGCTGTTTTTTCTGCAAAGGGACCAGGACGACTGATCCGTGTAAAGGAAAGAATGAATGGGGCCATGTATCGTGAGATTTTGAGTGAAAACCTCCTTCCATCAGCAAGGGCATTGAAGATGAAAGCGTGGCTGGGTCTTTCAGCATGACAATGATCCCAAACACACCGCCCGAACGAAGGAGTGGCTTCGTAAGAAGCATTTCAAGGTCCTGGAGTGGCCTAGCCAGTCTCCAGATCTCAACCCCATAGAAAATCTTTGGAGGGAGTTGAAAGTCCGTGTTGCCCAGCGACAGCCCCAAAACATCACTGCTCTAGAGGAGATCTGCATGGAGGAATGGGCCAAAATACCAGCAACAGTGTGTGAAAACCTTGTGAAGACTTACAGAAAACGTTTGACCTCTGTCATTGCCAACAAAGGGTATATAACAAAGTATTGAGATAAACTTTTGTTATTGACCAAATACTTATTTTCCACCATAATTTGCAAATAAATAAATTAAAAATCCTACAATGTGATTTTCTGGATTTCTTTTTCTCATTTAAGTCCGTCATAGTTGAAGTGTACCTATGATGAAAATTACAGGCCTCTCTCATCTTTTTAAGTTGGAGAACTTGCACAATTGGTGGCTGACTAAATACTTTTTGCCCCACTGTATATATATACACACACACACACACACACACACACACACACACACAATGTAAAGGAATGGAATAAGAATATCTACATATAAATATATGGATGAGCGATGGCAGCGGCATAGCCAAGATGCAATAGATGGTATAAAATACAGTATTTACATATGAGATGAGTAATGTAAGATATGTAAACATTATTAAAGTGGCATTATTTAAAGTGACTAGTGATCAATTTCTTAAAGTGGCCAATGATCGAGTCTGTCTATAAGATGGTGCCGAAGAACGTGGCTGATGTTTTACATCCTCCCAACTAATTGTGCAATTTTTTTTGCGTAACTTGTTTTTTTAAAACTTATTGTGTACATAATGTTGCTGCTACTGTATCTTATGACCGAAAATAACTTTTGGACATCTTTTTCTCACCGCGGACTGGAAGAAACTTTTTCCTTTAACGAGTCCGACGAGAAGGATATCCTGCTTTCACTGGAACAGGCCAGATCCACACCTTTTGTGTGAAGAAAAGACACCGGAAAAGAGGCAGAATGTGATTTTCTGGATTTCTTTTTCTCATTTCGTCTGTCATAGTTCAAGTGTACCTCTCTCATCCACCCTCCTGCCCCAGGCCTCTCTCATCTTTTTAAGTTGGAGAACTTGCACAATTGGTGGCTGACTAAATACTTTTTTGCCCCACTGTATCTCTGGGTGACGTGGACATCCCTATGCATGCACCTTATCAAAATATGACAAATTCAGGCTTCCGGTTGAGCAATGTAGAAAGAAGTCGCACAAAGTCTCTTCTCCGACAACTTTTGTAAATAGTCCTCAATTTCACCTAAATTCACACTTTTCATGACTTCAGAAGTTATTTTAATTACCCAGTAATAGAGCGTACCTAAGTTAGCATGAGCAAACCAGTCACACGCTTTAGAAAATCGACAGAAAAAACATCACATTCCACCAAATCAACTTCAGTTAAAATGGCTACCACTCCACCTTCATTGAAGGCTTCAATAGCCACTCCGGGTGATATGGCTAACCCGATAACACTGGAGATCCTTGTCAGAGAGCTGGCGAAATCGCATGAAAGTTTGGCAGCAGAACTCACCAAATTGATGAATAACTCACTAGCGGCTATACTGGCTCCAATTCAGGCAACCGTGGAAACCATCCGGGGTTCTGTGGCATCTCACACTGGCCGAAGTTGAGGCCGGGCTCTCTGGCCACAGCAACCAACTCACTATGCTGAAAACCAGGCTTGACGATGTGGCCGCCGCCAACAAGTCTGTGCAGCTACATGTGGAAGATTTGATTTCACGTTCAAAACGCCAGAATATCCACGTGATTTGACTGCCAGAGGATTCCGAGACAGGATATTCAACCCAGTTCATGGCAGAGCTGTTCAAGGAAGTTTTGGGCGATGAATCTTTTCCAAATCTCCCTGAACTTGATAAAGCCCACCGTAGCCTAGCACCGAAACCTCGCCCAGGCGACCGACCGCGTCCCATCATAGTGCGGTTCCATCGATACAAAGAAAAGGAGCTCGTCCTTCGGTGGGCAAGGGAACATGGCGACATCCCTTTCCAAGGCCACAAGATCAAGTTCTACCGGCTCTGTGTCACCTTTAACGGCGAGGTCAATTTTTTTGAAAATCCTGAAGAAGCTGAGTCCTATCGACAGCGCATACATTGAATGCCTAAAATACATTGAATTCCTAAATTGGGATGATTTCTCACCTGCCCGTATTATGTAAGTAACGTTAGTTCTAGTGACTGTGTGGACACTAGGCTACATAACATCTATGGCCATCTATCGATCCTTTTCTCATGAAACAATACTATGCTAAATCTTCCTGGCTACAGTAGGTATGTTTGAAGCAGCACATAACTTGTTTCTGTTGTTGACAATGACATACTACCTCACTGCTCTTTAAAACTTCCATTTGATCTTGTCAAGTTTCTTAAATCAAAGGCAATTGCTGGTAAAAGCGCAGCCTTATGACTTCTTTCATTTTACTAAGGCTTTGAACTTGCTGCTCCACTAATGGAAATATGTAGCCTACATTGCAGTTTGGCAGCCTTTAAGTCATTTTGGATACCAATGTTACTAGCTAGTTAGACACCGATTCTGTCCACCAATATTTGTGTATATACATTTTTCTGCTTGATACATACCCTTTTGTTTTATTGTATTTTTTACTCTTTATTTTTATGGACACTCAACTACCGTGGTTTACTTTGGCCATGATTGGTGAGGTTGGTCACTGACGGTCCTCAGTTACATTCACTTTATCTTGGACTCCACTACAATCACTCCTCTCTTCCAATTGTACTCTTGTTTAATTGTTGCACTAGCTGAAGAGTTTAGACCCACGGTTCGTTAGCTTAATTGTTCATTTGT
Source organism: Brachymystax lenok tsinlingensis (assembly GCA_030435695.1). Taxonomy (NCBI): domain Eukaryota; kingdom Metazoa; phylum Chordata; class Actinopteri; order Salmoniformes; family Salmonidae; genus Brachymystax; species Brachymystax lenok. The sequence goes on along the minus strand of CM059806.1, from coordinate 19,149,450 downwards.
ATACTTTTATTGAAACTACTTTTTTTGATAGTGCCCTTCTCCCCTCAGTTAAAACTACAGAATATTCTGCGACCGTGATTTCGTACCATTGCCCCCACATTCTGGACTTAGCACTTACTCCGAATGCAAAAAACCAGTTGAATTGGAGATTTAACACGGCCCAATTGTCTAACAAAGAATTCTGTGACTTTATTTCGACAAACATACATGTATTCATTCAAACAAATAAAAATGATGACACCTCCCCTTCTTTCGTTTGGGAGACTTTCATAGCTGTATTACGGGGAATAAATAAATAAGCCTTTTTTTGGTCCTCCAATAAAATTGGCGTTGAAAAATCATAATCGGTCGACCTCTAATGCACGGCCTAACAATTGAAGAAAAATACTGCCAACTTTGTTCATTTGAAAGATGACATTCACAAGCATGAAATTCCTACTTCAGACAACCATGCTTGACCCAGAACACCTGTTATCTGTAGCATAGGACAGGTCATGATGGGTACTTCTGAAGTATGTTTTGAAAACACTGATGATATGCAGGGCTCTACAGTACGATCATTTTTTGCATATGCGCCTAAATATTTGACTGTCTGACCTGGAATGTGAATATAGGAGCACCCGTGGGTCTAGAAAAATGTGAGGTTTGAGTGTTAGTATCTCAAGTATGTTTATTTGCGTGCGCCTACATTTGTCAACTTAGTTGTACACGTGCTCCTTGTAAAAAAGGTCAGCGTAGAAGCCCTGATATGTGTGAAGCCCTGATATGTGTGAACCACTGTGTGTGTGTGTTCCAGCCAAAGAACAGCTTAACTACCAACTGCAGGGAAAATGATGGGATGAGGTATTAAAAAAATACAAAAAAAAAGTTTGAAAATGTAAATGTCCAAGCAATAAATCTACAGAGGAGTCGGTTGACAAGAGTCACACAATCGTTAGCACTGGAATGCACACAGCTTTTTTATAGGGCAGCGTGACGTCAGGTCTGTCCCCCCACCCTATCCAGACACTGACACCTGGAGCTGGTGGGCCAGAGGATTCTTTACGGTGTGTGAGACGTTGACCTCTGCTAGAACGCAGCTGTTCATTCCAGCTCACACTGTGTGTGCGTATGTGTGTGTGTGTATGTGTGGTGCTGTCCCAGAGCTCCGTGACCTTCCGTCACAGGAATCGAGACGGCACATTGAGATCCTCCCGTCTCTTTTCTTGACCTCTGACTTGTAACCCCAGCTGCTGCTGGTGGAGATACATAAACCTCAACCAGGTCCTCTAGGCACCAGAGTAGGACTTTCTCCTTCCCCACGCTCTCTCTCTCACTCCCCTCTAGTCTGTCTTGTTGTAACTAAAACAGGTTACAAATAGCTTCTTAGGCTCCATCGTAGCATCGATGCATTACAGTGGCATTAAAAATTTTAAAACAGGTTTCATTCATGCTGTTCAACCGACTGCACCCTTTACAGTGTAATGGTAGGAGAAGGATCAGTCCTGAGTAAACAGCTAGGAAAGCATCTGCAAACAGACTTAATCCCTCCCTCCTCTCTTCCTTCTCGCTCTCCCTACCCCCTCTCTCCCTTTCCCTCTCTTATCCCCCTGCTCTCTCGCTCCCCTCTCTTGCTCTCGCTTTGTTCCTCCCTCTCTCCTTAACAGAGTGAGTCATGCCTCTAAGCGACTGACCACAATGAGCTTACAGACAGACATGGAAGAGGAACCCAACACTGACCGCTTCTGCCACACTCCTCTACGCCACGGTTGGTTGGCTCAGTTGTGTCATATGACATTAGGCTGGCACAGACAGAAATTATCACGTTAAGCGCTAGCCTCATCTGCCTAGTCTCCTCCTCCCGTACCCTCTACATCTGTTTATTACCCACACAGATGCCTGCCCTAGCCTGGTCCAGATTTGTCAAGCCAATTCCTATGTCGGTCGGTGGCAACTAAAGTTGGTTGAACAGCACAAACACATCTGGGACCAGGCTAGCCCAGTCCCTCCAATAACACAAACAATGTAGCATAGCCCTCATCACCAAGGTCTTCAGGCCTCTAAACAGATCTGGATGGATCATGGAGGGTGTGTTGTTCATTACCCAACAAATGCATTCCATTGGGTTTCATCACATCACTCTGGCTCGACTGGGAAACAAAAGACACCACAATTATGTGAAATCTCAGTTTGTGGTTCCTGGAGAGAAGAAAACTGAAAAAAGAAGGCTTTATTCATTCTTCCTTTCTTCCCCTCCTCCTCTAGGATAAACAAGCGTAGAGTTCCCACTAGCAACTCTTCCCTTCTGGGATCCTGACCCAGCCAAGATTATCAGGAAACCTCTGGAAAATTGTTCACTATTGAAGCCAAAAGATGCAGAGAAAACACACACTCACACGCTCTAATCTCATTTAAACTTTAAGTACTTAAGGATGTGTAATGCACAGGTAAACAAATTGGTGGATGCTGGGCTTAGTGGAGATTTAGACTGTAGTGTTGAGAGGAATCACACACACGAGATGAAACAAGTCAAGAGAAGCCCCTTAAAATGCTGGAGCTTCTGTGGGTGCAAGCTAGCTACATAGAATACCACACACACCCAGGCAGAGGAGGGATGAAGCAGAGGCTGTTTCTATTGGCAGTGAATCACAGAAACAGGATCACTTTCATGCAACTTCAAAAAGGGATGTACAATACAATGTGGTGAATCCTCCATGGAGGATGTTTCTATGAAGTCTGAAAACTAGATAGCACTCCTGCTGCACACCTAACCTGATGCCGAGTGCCCAGGAGAGTCTGAAAACTAGATAGCACTCCTGCTGCACACCTAACCTGATGCCGAGTGCCCAGGAGAGGAAGCAGGTCAAAGAAGATGGCTAACCATTGATCAAGTGATGACGTCTTCATGAGATGGTAAACCACAAGTCTGACACCTTCAGTACTACTTCCTGTTCCTACTACGACTACTTCCTCTTCTTCAACTGGCATGATAGCATGTATTGGTAGTGATGCTCAGAGATCAGATCCTCGCTCTCTCCTTCCTCCATCAACCTTCAGATCCAGAACCCTTAGTAAGGACTTGGGACTTTTACTGCTAGTGCTGCACAAACAAAGACAAAGAACCTGGGTAGTCAACCCAGGAATAGAGACGCGGTTGGCTGTGTCACTTCTTGTTTTTGTAAGAAATATTAATGTGTTAAAAATTCCAAAACGGTCTATTCAATCAGCTAACATACAGTTCTGACAATCGTACCCTAAGAGACATCCATCAAGTCTCTTCACAATCCCAAAATCCAAAACGTGGTCAACGCAACACACAGTACTATATAGAGCCATGACTGCGTGGAACTTCCTGCCATCTCAAAATCACTCAAGCAAACAGCAAAATTAGCATTAACAAAACCTCTCCTTACTGACCAAAACAATGATCAAATAAATAAATCTACTCCTCCCCATTCCGAGAACATCTGGTGTTTGGGTTAAAGATAAGACGTTCCCATGGCACTGAACTCAACCGGCTCTAAGATAAACAGTGGCGAGAAAAGAACAGAGAGATATTAGATTTAGGTCTAAGTCTTTTTTTACCACATGACGTTAGCTAGAGGAGGCTTTAGCTGGAGGAAACTCATGTACCCGGTTCCTTTAATTAATGCCTCCGCCCCGGTGTGTGACCTCATTTTATGCAGCTCCACCAAGTCACACTTCACAGTTGGTGGTGACAATAATGTATAACGAAAGTCCAGTATTTTATGTACGGGACCCTTTTCATTTCATGAATGGCTCTGACTCTGTTCAGCTCCGCTAAGTTAACTTCACTGCAACCCACTATATCTGGAGGTGATTAAAATATAACGAAAAGTCAAGGTTGTCACAGTTGCGGAGGCAACATATGTATGGGACTCCATTCACCAGGTGAACGGCGCCAATCCTGTGTGACTATGTTCCTTTTTTAAATGAACAACTCCACCAAGGTTACCATTATACCACAAGAGACCCACTGGGTGGTATTTCTAACATGTTACGATTACCAAAAGAGTATGTATGTGCCGGCCTTGTGTAATGTTATGAAGAATGGACTGTTAAGTCTTACGTGTATGAAAGTGTGAATTCTTATTTTAAATCAATGTAGCTCGGTCCTTGAGTTATGGTCCATAATGTTCTGTATTACATGTCATGTTTATGTTTTGTGTGGAACCCAGGGAGAGTAACGGCTGCGTTAGCAGCAGCTAATGGGGATCCTAGTAAAATACTACAAATACTAAAACTGACTCACTAGTAGACTGAGGATTCCACAGTTATGAAGCAATACGCTGGTAGGAGTACATTATCCTGGCACGCCTCACCTCTCACACCCTCCATAGGCCCACTAGGACCAGCCCAACGACATCATTACGGCACTACTAACACATGATCCTCACCTACCTTAGCCTGGGTGCTGTTTCTGCTCGCTTGCCAACGCCTTATGGAATTGTTGGCATGACAGAGACTGGCCCCCTGGCTACTCCACTCTAGCCTGTACACAACATTACAAACTGTCATCAATGACAAATCATTCTCCTATTGAGAAACTTTCAAGCCAGGTAGAATGTGTGACTAATAGTGATCTGTCATCAGAAGGTGTGGCGTCATAATATGAGGAACTGTGTGTGTGTGTGTCTCAGAGGCATGAGGCCCAGCTCTGATAAGAGACCCATGTTTTATCAACTGTTTAATCATCACAGGAAACAGTCTGTTTGGAGCACCCCTCTGTGCTGTGTGTGCATGGCCAATCCTTTGGCACACAAACAAACACGCACTCCAGGCTGTTTTGGGCTTTCAACACCAGGAATTGGCCTGGAGGCCATACTTGACACATTAAATGAGATCCAACGACAGACAGAGAGCTCTTCAGCCAATGTGTGTGTGTGTGTGTGGCCAGGGGCGGAGTTGGGTAACTCATTCAGCAGCTGCAAGCCTAACAGAATAAACCAACAGGACGGGACATTATTGGGAATCCTCTTATTAACATTTGTCTCTTTGAAACCTGGGCTCAGATCAGCAAACAGATAACAGGCAGCTCTCTCAGCAAAACAGGCCTTTACAAATAGATGTCTGCAGTGGTGTAGACATGATACAAAACGGATGTTTTAGAGACACTTGTTTCACAGATGTTTCTGAATATGGAATATTCAAACATGACGGTGATAAAAGTGGACGTGAGAAGAAAAGTCTTTCTCACCGTGGTTGAGGGCCGCTAGAGGGCGGTTACCCAGCCCACTGTAGTCTCTCCAGTGCTTACATTAACACTGATGGGGCTGAACTAGGGCATAACCACTGCGGTGCAGAGATGTTCCAAGACATGAAAGAGGCGTTGGCAGGCTAAGTCTCTCTCTGCTATACTGCTGCCGTTCCCCGCCAGGGAGCCAGTCCACCACAACCTAATCCTCTACTGACAGCGTTCTCACACACCTGGCCCATGTACGGTACACACAAAAAACTCATCTATGCTCACATGCCTCTCAAATTACTCACACACAGACAGACTCATATGTTCACCATTACTCACCCATTCTAAAGGCACTCAGAAGCCCAACAATTGATTCCTTACCTAAAAAAAAAACTCCCGTGGGGCGGATGAAATGGGCTCGCGGGCTGAGTCTGGCCCCCAGGGCGTATTTTCCCCACCCCTGCTTTAGTCCCTCTCTTTTTCAAAAACAAATCAATGTGACACCTCAGCCTACATGTACAGCACAACTTCCTCTTGGAAATCAGTGTCAGCGAGTGGAGACGGCCAAGCTAGCTTGGGAGACTCCGTGCATGGTGAAATGCTATGGTTCAGACTTTAAGGCTTGGTAACACTAAGCCTGACTAAGGGCTCTTAAGGACTGAGGGATTCAGAGGGAAACACTGAGGGAACCAAGGATTAGCTAAAAGGAGAAGGGATTTGATTTATCCTTTATTTTACCAGCGAAGTCACATTGAGATTGAAATCTCTTTTTCAAGAGAGCCCTGGATGAGAGGTGGTAGTGTCTCTCTCCAGGTTGGAGATCCATAGAGGTGAAAACAGAACAGATGGCTCAGTCACACAGCAAGGCTCTGGTTGGTGTTACAGTACATCCCCATAGCTACAACTAGATCAACCCTCTGCTATAGCAGCTTAATACTACAGAATATTCATCCTGTAAAGGGCATATAGAGGTTAGACAAAGTAGTAGAAGGAATCTCTAATCATACCCACTGTCAATACCACTATCACCACACCAGTAGAAACACACTGGTTTGGACCATACAGCACAAGTATAGGAAACTCCCTAATATCAGATTTACTGTTATAATATCTCTCAACCATTCTCTTTATGATAATGACATTGTGAGTGTGTGTGTGCGCGTGTGTCATAAATCACAGGTTGTGTGGTGGTCAAGTTGTTAACCCCTTGGTTGTCAACTGATTTCCCAGATTGATGGATGAGCCCCAGTCATCAGCCTGGACTAATTTGGTCTCCTTACAGACTAGAAAACAAATACGTTAACCTCTGGCTCTGCACCTTCACAGCTATGTGTGTGTGTGTGTGTGTGTGTGTGTGTACACGCCTCTGGCTACAGTTTAACAGCAGCGGTCATCAGGCAGTGGGGCCCAGTTAGTGCATTTCCCCTGACCGGAGCATTAACTTCTGGCTCAGTAGTCAGTACACCCACAGAGAGGAGAGGAGCATGACTCCAGTTATGTACTAGTTCCCTCTCCAGCCAAAAACTCCCTGTTGCTATTTGTTTTGCACACCGTTCCTTTTCCCAGTCGATGAGTCAGTCGCCCACACCTGATATTCTGTATGGTTTCAGCAGTTCTAGACATTCCTCCGAGTCTAAGTAGATAAACTGGTTGCAGGTGTCTTTCTATTCATAGACAGACGACAGAGCAGCAGTGGTAACAGGTTATCCTGTCAGTGCATCTACTCTTAAGAGCGGCCTGAAGCCTCACCAGCAGGATGTCAGAGAGCAGGTATGTACGAGGAAACGCCAGGGCTGTGACATCAATGACCCAAAACAACACAAAAGGGCTGGGTGGGAGCTGGCTGGGGCACACCTGTGTTACCACGGCCTGGGGGACAAGCAGTTAACCAGCCCAATGTCAGGGTTCAATTATTCAAGTAGAGCCCAGAGAAACATCTATTACAGGGCCGTGTTCATTAGGGCGCACAGTGGTAAACTGTTTTACAACGGAAAAAGAAAAGGAGCGTTCAGATAGTAAATCCTTGTTTCGGACCGTTTTCTTCTATGTCATGCCTGAACATGACCCAGCTCTGCATCAGACAGATTATGGCCAAACCTACTGGTATGAATTCCTTTAGGCTCCAGCATTATGAAAAAGGCTGACTTGGCAGAGTGCCTCAACATCAGATAATATACCAGACTAGAGGGCAGTTCTGTGGCCAACAGAGGGACTTATGGGTAGTCATACAGGATGGAGACACATTACCTAGCTATCACCCTGCACCTAAAGCAACAGAATGGGGAAACAGCTTGTTTAATGTGGCGAGTGAACTGAAATATTTAACTCCTTTGGGAAAATAAAAAAGTGATTTCCTGTTGAAAGGGAGGGGAAGGGGTGAGCCTACTCATTTGTTTAAGCTTACAAAAGGGACAGAAGTATGATAGTGCATTCCAAGAGAGAAACAAGTAGGGTGATGAAAATTAGCTCAAGCTATGGTGCACCAATTACATCAGATGATCGTTTATTCATTGTGTTTCTATCAGTTCCCATTCAAATAACCAATTAAATAGGGTATCGTAGTCTTTACCTGTACTGTCTTCTTGATTCTGTGGGAGGGACCAGGGTATTCAGGAGAATACAAGTCTGTCAGGAAGAGGGAGTTGATCAGTGTAGACTTCCCCAAACCAGATTCACCTAAAGAAAGAGGTGGGGGGAGAGCGAGGGAGAGATTCATTTCAACAGGTGTATTTCACACTGTACTTGTCTTTCTAATCCATGTTTTCACACTAGACAGTCGCAACATGACATCTCCAGATGTAGAGTCCTAAGCCCTGCACAACATTTAGAATTCTTTAAAATGTTTCACATTCAAACTTTTTCCAACAGGAAATCAATCCATTTGAGCTGCCTCAAGTGAAGTGACAAGCTTTAACATGAGATGGAGAGAAGGAGAGAGACAGGCAAGGACAGGGGGGGGCTGAATCTTTCTTCCCAGTCAAATTATTTTCCAGTCCGCATTTCAGGAATCTACAGTTGAAGACGTAAGTTTACATACACCTTAGCCAAACACATTTTTTCACAATTCCTGACAATTAATCCAAGTAGAAATTCCCTGTTTTAGGTCAGTTAGGATCACCACTTTACTTTAAGAATGTGAAATGGCAGAATAATAGTAGAGAGAATGATTTATTTCATTGCATTCCCAGTGGGTCAGAAGATTACATACACTCAATTAGTATTTGGTAGCATTGCCTTTAAATTGTTTAAAACTTGGGTCAGACGTCTCGGGTAGCCTTCCACAACAAGTAGGGTGAATTTTGTCCCATTCCTCCTGACAGAGCTGGTGTAACTGAGTCAGGTTTGTAGGCCTCCTTGCTCACACACGCTTTTTCAGTTCTGCCCACAAATTTTCTATAGGATTGAGGTCAGGGCTTTGTGGTGGCCACTATAATACCTTGACTTTTGTCCTTAAGCCATTTTGCCACAACTTTGGAAGTATGCTTGGGGTCATTGTCCATTTGGAAGACCCATTTGCGACCAAGCTTTAACTTCCTGACTGATGTCTTGAGATGTTGTTTCAATATATTGGGACGGCAGGTCCGGCAAATACCCTAGTGGTTAGACCGTTGGACTTGTAACCGGAAGGTTGCAAGGTCGAATCCCCGAGCTGACAAGGTAAAAATCTGTTGTTCTGCCCCTGAACAAGGCAGTTAACACACTGTTTCTAGGCAGTCATTGAAAATAAGATTTTGTTCTTAACTGACTTGCCTAGTTAAATAAAGGTAAAATAAATAAAAGAATATACACAATTTTCCTTCCTCATGATGCCATCTATTTTGTGAAGTACACCAGTCTCTCCTGCAGCAAAGCACCCCCACAACATGATGCTGCCACCCCCGTGCTTCACGGTTGGGATGGTCTTCTTCGGCTTGCAAGCCTCCCCCTTTTTCCTCCAAACATAAAGATGGTCATTATGGCCAAACAGTTCTATTTTTGTTTCATCAGACCAGGGGACAATTCTCCAAAAAGTACGATCTTTGTCCCCATGTGCAGTTGCAAACCGTAGTCTGGCTTTTTTTATGGCGGTTTTGGAGCAGTGGCTTCTTCCTTGCTGAGCGGCCTTTCAGGTTATGTCGATATAGGACTCGTTTCACTGTGGATATAGATAATTTTGTACCCGTTTCCTCCAGCATCTTCACAAGGTCCTTTGCTGTTGTTCTGGCATTGATTTGCACTTTTTACACCAAAGTACGTTCATCTCTAGGAGACAGAATGCGTCTCCTTCCTGAATGGTATGACGGCTGCGTGGTCCCATGGTGTTTATACTTGCGTACTATTGTTTGTACAGATGAACATGGTACCTTCAGGTGTTTGGAAATTACTTTTCTGAAGTCTTGGCTCTTTTATTTTTCCCATGAAGTCAAGCAAAGAGGCACTGAGTTTGAAGGTAGGCACTGAAATACATCCACAAGTAAACCTCCAATTGACTCAAATGATGTCAATTAGCCTATCAGAAGCTTCTAAAGCCATGACATCATTTTCTGGAATTTTCCAAGCAGTTTAAAGGCAGTCAACTTAGTGTATGTAATTTCTGACCCACTGGAATTGTGATAGTGAATTATAAATTAAATAATCTGTCTGTAAACAATTGTTGGAAAAATGACTTGTGTCATGCACAAAGTAGATGTCCTAACTGACTTGCCAAAACTATAGTTTGTTAACAAGAAATGTGTGGGGTGTTTGAAAAAAGAATTTTAATGACTAACCTAAGTGTATGTAAACTTCCGACTTCAACTGTAAATCAGAGACTATGATAAGGAAAGCCTAAAAGGCTGGCATAGTCATCATACCAATACAGTGACCGTAACACAACAAACAAATTTAGGAAATTTGTCTTGGATAAAATAACAGCTCAATAATCTCTCGTGAAAAGATTCAGATTTTCAGAGAACAATCCCAGGTGCCTCCTTATGTCTAGGTAACTCAACACCATCAACAGTATATATAGCAACGGTTGGCGTGGGGACGGGGAGCCAATGAGAGAGGCTGAACAAAGGGAACAGTGTGATGGAACAGGGCGGGGCTGGAAACACACGCTGGGCTGGCACAGAGGACCGCAGCTCACTGCTGTGTGTGTGTGTGCGAGCATCGACCGTGCTGTTAGGCCCAGCATCGATCGACCACTCACTACTGCCAATTAACCAGCTACTAAACGCTTTGTGTGCACCACACAAAGGAGAGCAGTCTTTCTCTCTCAAACCTTTTAGAAAAGAGGTTCTCAACACACTGTAAATGTTTCCACCCAGGGCTAGAGCCACACTGACCTCACAATGGAATTTGTTTAGCGGTCAGGCTGTTATGAGGAATGATGTGGATATGATCATCCATGTGGATATTTCTTCAGGATGGAAGTCAGGATTTAGGGCCTACTCCTCTCGCTGAAAGCTGGGTGGAGAAGGGGTGGGTTGTGGTCTTGTGAAAACAGCAAACTGAAATACGCCGGTCTTAAAAAAATAGCAGCTTGCATTAGGGAAACTATAAGCTGACAGAATGGCAGGCTCAAGCGGATACAGTGAGATGGGATTCAGCACTTAATGTCTGTAAAGCTGGTCCACATACAGATTCAGAAGCAGCAGCAATGATGAGCAGAGGAAGCTTAGCTCTGGTCACATTACACATCTCTCTTTGTGGGAGTATGGAGTGAGGAATAGAGTGTAGGAAGTAGAGGTCGACCGACTATGATTTTTCAATGCCGATACCGATTATTGGAGGACCAAAAAAAAGCCGATAGCGATTAATCAGCCAATTTTTATATATACACATATAAAATAATGACATTTACAACAATACTGAATGAACAATGAACACTTATTTTAACTTAATATACTACATAAATAAAATCTATTTAGTCTGAAATAAATAATGAAACTTTTTGGTTTAAATTTGGTTTAAATAATGCAAAAACAGTGTTGGAGAAGAAAGTAAAAGTGCAATATGTGCCATGTAAAAAAGCTAACGTTTAAGTTCCTTGCTCAGAACATACGAAAGCTGGTGGTTCAATATTCCCAGTTCTTCAATATTCCCAGCTAAGAAGTTTTAGGTTGTAGTTATTATAGGAATTGACGCGTCGACTATTTCTCTCTATACCATTTGTATTTCATATACCTTTGACTATTGGATGTTATAATAGGCACTTTAGTATTGCCAGCCTAATATCAGGAGTTGATAGGCTTGAAGTCATAAACAGCGCTGTGGCTCAAGCATTGCTAAGAGCTGCTGGCAAACGCAGTAAAGTTTGAATGAATGCTTACGAGCCTGCTGCTGCCTACCACCACTCAGCCAGACTGCTCTATCAAATCATAGACTTAATTATAAAACACAGAAATACAAGTTGGTCATTAATAATGGTCAAATCCGGGAAACTTTCATTTCGAAAACCAAACGTTTATCCTTCCAGTGAAATACGGAACCGTTCCGTATTTTATCGAACGGGCGGCAACCCTAAGTCTAAATATTGCTGTTACATTGCACAACCTTCAATGTTAAGTCATAATTATGTAAAATTCTGGCAAATTAATTACGGTCTTTGTTAGGAAGAAATGGTCTTCACACAGTTCGCAACGAGCCAGGCGGCCCAAACTGTTGCATATACCCTGACTGCGTGCAATGAACGCAAGAGAAGTGACACAATTTCCCTAGTTAATATTGCCTGCTAACATGAATTTCTTTTAACTAAATATGCAGGTTTAAAAAAATATACTTCTGTGTATTGATTTTAAGAAAGACATTGATGTTTATGGTTAGGTACGTGCAACGATTGTGCTTTTTTTTTCGCAAAGGCGCTTTTGTTAAATCATCCCGTTTGGCGAAGTAGGCTGTGATTCGATGATAAATTAACAGGCACCGCATTGATTATATGCAACGCAGGACAAGCTAGTTAACCATGTGTAGTTAACTAGTGATTATGTTAAGATTTATTGTTTTTTTATAAGATAAGTTTAATGCTAGCTAGCAACTTACCTTGGCTCATTGCTGCACTCGCGTAATAGGTGGTCAGCCTGCCATGCAGTCTCCCCGTGGAAGGCAATGTAATCGGCCATAATCGGCGTCCAAAAATGCAGATTACCGATTGTTATGAAAACTTGAAAATCGGCCCTAATTAAATCGGCCTGGCCGATTAAATCGGTCGACCTCTAGTAGGAAGGGAATGAGAGTGATGGCAGGAGAAGAAAGAAGGATGGCGGGATACCAGCGAACAAGTTGGCTCGTCAGACTACAGGGAGATCCCTTGCTTCTTTGCACAAGAGGTGAAGGAGGGAGAGATGAAGAACGGATGGGAAAAAGGATGAGGGAGGGATATAAGAGCTGATGTAGGTTATTCAGAGCTGGAGTTGCAGAAGGTTAGCAGAGAGAGAGGGCTCTTAAATCCTTATGTCATGGAAATGATAATGGGGGATCTCCCTAAACTGGTAGTACAGGCCTGTAGCTGGGGCCTGGGAAGGGATCTCCCTAAACTGAGATGGGATCATCAGCACTGGTATGGATGCTACTGGGAATATATGGAGCCCAGACCAGACTTCCTTTAACAGTAGTAGGTGAAGGGTCAGTCTCAGGGTCATACAGCTAGAAGCGGAAGCTACGCTGGTTTATGGGGGTGGCAGGTAGCCTAGTGGTTAGAGTGTTGGACTTGTAACCGGAAGGTTGCAAGGTCAAATCCCTGAGCTGACAAGGTAAAAATCTGTTGTTCTGCCAGTTAACCCACTGTTCCTAGGCCGTCATTGAAAATAAGAATTTGTTCTTAACTGACTTGGCTAGTTAAATAAAGATGTTTTTTTAAAGTGACCAGTCCTAGAAAGTAGCCTTCATAAGTTCCACCAGACCAGAGCATGACCATGGCCTCCTCTCGGTGCAGCCGTGCCTGGCCCGTCCCTTCCAGTGGCCCTCCTCAGTCAGTGACCAGCCCAGCCAGCAGCACACTTCCTTTAAAGGAAATTTTCTGCAGCTGTGTAAACCATGGGAGCTTATTCAGAGGAGCTTTACCCTGCTCTGCATGCAAGGAGACGAGAGGCTAGCTGGGGATAGAAGGGGGAAGCAGGAAAAAGTGTGTATTGGAGAGGGGAGACAGTTTAATGTTAGTTAATTTGACGGTGCTGCCTTCTACTGCAGTGACACAGGGCAGGAAATTGTACACCGACTGGTGAAATGAGAAGTGATTCTGTTCTTTTAGGAGGGGGACAGCAGAAACTGGCTGAGGTTATCATTCTGCTTTCACTGTATTTAAAGTGCAGGTAAAGTGTGTGTGTTGAAAAGGGGATATTTCCCCTTCAAATAGAGCATACAAAAATAAAATGACTATAAAAACATGTCTGGCTACCACGTGACAATCTTTAAATATCTTGTGGCAAACACATCAATTTCCTTTAGAAAGTCAGAGAGCGAGTCAAAACCCTGAAATCCTACGTGTTTATGTGGGGGACATAGTTTCCAGAGAAGATAAAAACCGAAACACATTAAAAAGTATGTGTTAACCGAGGCCAAGCACAATGAGCTGAACTAGGGTTTGCTGCGGTAGCCATTCTAGCCAAGATCAAGGTCAATCCTGGGCAAACGTGGTAAATCATTGGCAAATATTTACTTTTACAGATGGACGCAAACGTCTGACTGCTGCAGCCCACTGTCACTAACTTGGCTGACGATAATCAGTTCTGACCAAGAGAGCCATCAGCCTTTCGAACGCTTTGCTTCCAAGTCAAAACAGTTTGAGCATATATTAAGACAAAGTTGAGACGTTTTTGTTAACTTAGGTGTTTGTCAGGGATCTATTTTTGTTCTTTTTTGGCTGTCGAAGTTGGGTAGCCAAAGTACGACCAGGGCCTAAAATAAAAACACGCAACACATGCCAAACGTCAAATCAAATCAAAGTTTATTTGTCACGTGCTCCGAATACAACAGGTGTAGAACTTAGGGTGAAATGCTTACTTACAGGCTCCAACCAATAGTGCAATAAAGGTATTAGGTGAACAATAGGTAAGTAAAGAAAGAAAAACACCAGTAAAAAGACTGTGAAAAATAACAGCAGCGAGGCTATATACAGTAGCGAGGGTATATACAGTAGCGAGGCTATATACAGTAGCGAGGGTATATACAGTAGCGAGGGTATATACAGTAGCGAGGGTATATACAGTAGCGAGGGTATATACAGTAGCGAGGCTATAAAAGTAGCCAGGCTACATACAGACACCGGTTAGTCAGGCTGATTGAGGTAGTACAGTGAGGGAAAAAAGTATTTGATCCCCTGCTGATATAGTACATTTGCCCACTGACAAAGAAATTATCAGTCTATAATTTTAATGGTAGGTTTATTTGAACAGTGAGAGATAGAATAACAACAAAAAATCCAGAACAACGCATGTGAAAAATGTTATAAATTGATTTGCATTTTAAATGAGGGAAATAAGTATTTGACCCCTCTGCAAAACATGACTTAGTACTTGGTGGCAAAACCCTTGGTGGCAAAACCCTTGTTGGCAATCACAGAGGTCAGACGTTTCTTGTAGTTGGCCACCAGGTTTGCACACATCTCAGGAGGGATTTTGTCCCACTCCTCTTTGCAGATCTTCTCCAAGTCATTAAGGTTTCGAGGCTGACGTTTGGCAACTCGAACCTTCAGCTCCCTCCACAGATTTTCTATGGGATTAAGGTCTGGAGGCTGGCTAGGCCACTCCAGGACCTTAATGTGCTTATTCTTGAGCCACTCCTTTGTTGCCTTGACCGTGTGTTTTGGGTCATTGTCATGCTGGAATACCCATCCACGACCCATTTTCAATGCCCTGGCTGAAGGAAGGAGGTTCTCACCCAAGATTTGACGGTACATGGCCCTGTCCATCGTCCCTTTGATGCGGTGAAGTTGTCCTGTCCCCTTAGCAGAAAAACACCCCCAAAGCATAATGTTTCCACCTCCATGTTTGACGGTGGGGATGGTGTTCTTGGAGTCATAGGCAGCATTCCTCCTCCTCCAAACACGGCGAGTTGAGTTGATGCCAAAGAGCTCCATTTTGGTCTCATCTGACCACAACACTTTCACCCAGTTGTCCTCTGAATCATTCAGATGTTCATTGACAAACTTCAGACGGGCATGTATATGTGCTTTCTTGAGCAGGGGGACCTTGCGGGCGCTGCAGGATTTCAGTCCTTCACGGCGTAGTGTGTTACCAATTGTTTTCTTGGTGACTATGGTCCCAGCTGCCTTGAGATCATTGACAAGATCCTCCTGTGTAGTTCTGGGCTGATTCCTCACAGTTCTCATGATCATTGCAACTCCATGAGGTGAGATCTTGCATGGAGCCCCAGGCCGAGGGAGATTGACCGTTCTTTTGTGTTTCTTCCATTTGCGAATAATCGCACCAACTGTTGTCACCTTCTCACCAAACTGCTTGGCGATGGTCTTGTAGCCCATTCCAGCCTTGTGTAGGTCTACAATCTTGTCCCTGACATCCTTGGAGAGCTCTTTGGTCTTGGCCATGGTGGAGAGTTTGGAATCTGATTGTTTCTGTGGACAGGTGTCTTTTATACAGGTAACAAGCTGAGATTAGGAGCACTCCCTTTAAGAGTGTGCTCCTAATCTCAGCTCGTTACCTGTATAAAAGACACCTGGGAGCCAGAAGTCTGATTGAGAGGGGGTCAAATACTTATTTCCCTCATTAAAAAGCAAAATCATTTTTATAACATTTTTCACATGCATTTTTCAGGATTTTTTTGTTGTTATTCGGTCTCTCACTGTTCAAATAAACCTACCATTAAAATTATAGACTGATCATTTCTTTGTCAGTGGGCAAACGTACAAAATCAGCAGGGGATCAAATACTTTTTTCCCACACTGTACGTACATATGGTTAAAGTGACTATACATATATGATGAACAAAGAGTAGCAGTTGCGTAAAAGAGGGGTTGGCGGGTGGTAGAACACAATGCAGATAGCCCGGTTAGCCAATGGATGGTCCGGTCAATTGAGGTAGTATGTACATGAATGTATAGTTAAAGTGACTATGCATTTTTGATAAACAGAGAGTAGCAGCAGCGTAAAAGAAGAGTTGGGGGCACTCAATGCACTGGCGGGTAACAATGTCGAATTCACCAGCCACGTCGGTGAGTGGTAACTCTCCTGGCTCTACAGTGTAAAAATTTAATAAAAAGTATGGGCACAAGTGAGAGCTGTAATTTATAGTTTTTTTCAAAGTATTTCTGCCATTTTCTTTCATATCTGGTAATGCACAAAGAAATCTGAATCCTAACGTTAAAGCTATCCCACCTTGCGCAGCAACACTGCCTGTCTGGAGGACAGTGCTGAAAAGTACTTTAAAATTTGACTTCTTTTGCTTCACTACATTCCCAAAGAAAATACTGTACATTTTCCATAACACCCAAAAGTATGTTACATTTTGAATAGCTAGCAGGACAGGATAATGGTCAAATGCATGCACTTATCAAGAGAGCATCCCTGGTCATCCCTATTGCCTCTATTCTGGCGGACTCACTAAACACAAATGCTTGGTTTGTAAATTATGTCGGAGTGTGCCCCCTGGCTATCCTTAAATAAAAATAAATCAAACATTTGTGCCGTTCGCTTAACATAGGGAATTTGAGATAAGTATTAAGTATATTTTAGCAATTACATTTACTTTTGATACTTAAGTATATTTAAAACCAAATACTTTCAGACTTTTACTCAAGTAGTATTTTACTGGGTGACTTTAACTTGAGTTATTTTCTATTAAAAAAGGTATATATTTACTTTTACTCAAGTAGTATTTTACTGGGTGACTTTCACTTTTACTTGAGTAACTTTCTATTAAGGTATCTTTACTTTTACTCAAGTATGACAATTGGGTACTTTTTCCACCACTTCTGAAAGATCTGTTTTTAGAACCAATGGACAGTCATAAAAGTTGGCCTAATTTACTTGAAAGTCTACTAAAGTGAGTCCTCATGTTTCCTCATGTTTCAGTATTCTTGTTTTGTTCAAAAGCTAGGTTGCTTTCAATGTTTGAGTTTGTTCCCAATGCTAGAAAAGAGACATTGTTGGCCTCTACTAGTGACATTCTCACAGGCACATGATGACTCAAGTGGCCCTGTTACCAAGGTAACCTTAAAAAGGGCAGCTTAGGGTTGCAAAGGGTCGGAAACCTTCCGGTAAATTTCTGGAAAAAAAGTTAGCTTATAACAGTGAACCTTTTTTGTGGGATACACATAAGGCAATTCTAGGTCTTGTGGCATATTTTAGTTAAACTATCCCCAATTCAATGGAATTGCAACCTTCTGCATGCACGGTGCATTCTTCCATCACATGTACAGCTGATTCTCTAGATCTTGCACACGAATGAGATGCTATTGAGCCCACACTACTACACTGTCTGAGCCAAGGACTACATGCTTTCTGGTAAGTTTTGATTACAATACTGGATGGGGTGAATATATTTTATATGACATGCATGATTTTTTGTTAACAAGTAAAGTAGCCTACAGCAACGTTTGATTAAATCATTTCTAACTTGTTAACAATTTCTGCTAGTTAGTTTTTGTTACCATGTGGGTAACTGAGGAGTGTTAACATCTCCGGGCTAGGGGGCATTTTCAGAAGTTCGGAGAGTCTGGCGTGCCCAAAGTAAAATGCCTGTTACTATGCATATAATTAGTTGTATTTGATAGAAAACACTTTGACGTTTCTAAAACTGTAAAAAATGTCTGAGTATAACAGAACTGATATGGCAGGCTGAAAATTCCTTTTTTTGAGCTCCAATGCAATTGGTATGGTTTCTTATTGCACAATGAAAAGAATAGCTCCCAGAATGCAGTACCTATGGCTTCCACTGGATGTCAACAGTCTTTAGACAAGGTTTCAGGCTTGTTCTTTGAAAAATGAACATGTAGCTGTAGTTCATCATTGGGTTCCTCCTTGGGTCTGTAGTCTTGTGGCGCGCATGACTGAGGGCGCGCTCTTTGTTATTTATCTCCGGTATTGAACATACTACATTCCGTCTTAAATTGTATTGTTTATTTACATATTCGGGTACATGAGGATTGATTAGAACGTTGTTTGACTTGTTTGGACGAAGTTTATCGGTCACTTTTTGGATTCTTTTGTCTGTAAGTTGAACGGGTGGACTACTGAACAAAACGCGCCAACCAAACTGAGTTTTTGGGATATAAAGAGGGATATTATCGAACAAAACAACCATTTATTGTGTAGCTGGGACCCTTGGGATTGCAAACAGAGGAAAATCTTCAAAAAAGGTAAGGGATTTATTTTGTCGCCATTTTAGATTTTTGTGATGCCTGTGCTGGTTTGAAATATATTTATATGCAGGAAGTATGCGGGGCGCTGTCCTCAGATAATCAAATGCTATGCTTTCGCCGTAAAGCCTATTGTAAATCGGAGAAAGTGGGTTGATTACCAAGATTCTAAGCTAAAGAATGTTGTATGACACTTTAATATTAATATTGCGATTTTTGTATTTTGAATTTCGCGCTCTGCAATTTCACCGGATGTTGTTGATGGCACGCTAGCGGGACACAGTTCCATAAGAAGTTAATTCACCTGTTTCCATACATGTTTAATTTTAAAACATTTATCTTACAAGGGAGTTGTTTAATCTAACTGCTTAACTATTTATCTGTACATGGAATTGTATTAGGTTTTTTTTCACATTTTCTTTTCTAACCTTTACAGGAAAATGCCATGGCACTATCTGACGTGTGGAGACATTTCACTGCAGCTAATGTAGAAGGAAAACCTGTGTACATTTTAAAATACTGTGCCAAATCATATGTGAAGAATGCAACAAAGATGCAGAATCATCTGGCCAAGTGCATAAAGTTCCCTAGGCGACAAAAGTCCCTCTACTTCTATTTGAGGTGAAAATCATGAATCAGACACCTTATCAACAGCAACAGCTCATGGTCCTCCTGGAATCCTAAGTTTTTTTGACCCAATAGAGGAACGTAGTCAGAGAAATGCTGATGAATGTCTTGCTCGAGCTGTGTATGCAACTGGTTCCCCTCTGATGCTCACAGGCAATGTGTATTGGAAGAGATTTTTGAATGTTCTTTACCCAGAATACACCCCGACATGCTTTATCTACTCATTTTCTAGTAAATGTCAAGCAAATCATAGAGAAAGCAGACTGTATTGCAATCATCTCTGATGGGTGGTCGAATGTTCGTGGGCAAGGAATAATTAACTACATCATCTCCACCCCTCAACCAGTATTCTACAAGAGCACAGACACAAGGGACAACAGACACACCGGTCTCTACATTGCAGATGAGCTGAAGGCATTCATCAATGACCTTGGACCACAGAAGGTATTTGCACTGCTGACAGACAATGCTGAGAACACGAAGGCTGCTTGGTCTAAAGTGGAGGAGTCCTACCCTCACATCACACCCATTGGCTGTGCTGCTCATGCATTGAATCTGCTCCTCAAGGACATCATGTCACTGAAAACAAGGGACACACTACAAGAGAGCAAAGGAAATGGTTAGGTATGTGAAGGGTCATCAAGTTGTAGCAGCAATCTACTTCACCAAGCAAAGTGAGAAGAATAAGAGCACCACATTGAAGCTGCCCAGCAACACCTGTTGGGGTGGTGTTGTCATGTTTGACAGTCTCCTGGAGGGGAAGGAGTCTCTCCAAGAAATGTCCATATCACAGTCTGCCGATATGGACAGCCTCATCAAGAGGATCCTCCTGGATTACTTATTTTGGGAGAGAGTGCTAGGCCTATGCTTCATCACTACCGTGTCTCGCCACCTTGGCCTGGATGAGGGCAAGGTTATTGGTACACTTCCAAGCAAGGGCTTTGGGATGGAGATGCAATATCGCAGTCGTGCCAACATATCTCATCAGCCACCTGGGGGGAGGGACTTTGTGGATCTGAGGCTCTTTCCCCTGTTGCGTCCATCATCTACCAAATCCCACCAACATCAGCCGCCTCAGAGCGCAACTGTTCCTTGTTTGGGAACACACACACACCAACGCACGCAACAGTCTGACCAATACAAGGGTTGAAAAATTGGTGACCATCTGGGCAAATTCTTTGCTTTTTGAGCCTGACAACGAGCCATCCTCAACAAGGTTGGAAAGTGACAGTGAAGATCATCCCATGTGAAGAGTCAACTCATTTAATTAAAGGTCAATTATTAACTAAATAGTTGTTTTTATTTTTTTATTGGAAGGATTTAATCATAATAATGATAAGGCAAAATGTTTATGTTTTTGTCTCCATATGTAGTAAATATATCAAATGCAAAAAACATCTACATTAAATGTTTTTATTAATTTGCATATATTTCCATTAATTCCCATATGCAGTTGCAAGAAAAAGTATGTGAACCCTTTGGAATTACCTGGATTTCTGCATAAATTGGTCAATAAATGTGATCTGATCTTGATCTAAGTCACAACAATAGACAAGACACAGTGTGCTTATACTAATAACACACAAATAATTGTATTTCTCTTGTCTATTTTGAATACATCATTTAAAAACACTCACATTGTAGGTTGGAAAAACTATGTGAACCCCTAGGCTAATGACTTCTACAAAAGCTAATTGGGAGTCAGGAGTCAGCTAACCTGGAGTCCAATCAATGAGACGCAATTGGAGATGTTGGTTAGATCTGCCCTGCAATATAAAAAAAATCACAAAATCTGATTTTGCTATTCACATGAAGCATTGGCTGATGTGAACCATGCCTCGAACGAAAGATCTTAGAAGACCTAAGATTAAGAATTGTTGACTTGCATAAAGCTGGAAAGAGTTACAAAATTCTCTCTAAAAGCCTTGATGTTCATCAGTCCACGATAAGACAAATTGTCTATAATTGAGAAAGTTCAGCACGGCTGCTACTCTCCCTAGGAGTGGCCGTCCTGCAAAGATGACTGCAGGAGCACAGCGCATGAAGGCTCAATGAGGTTAAGAAGAATCCTAGAGTGTCAGCTAAAGACTTACAGAAATCTCTGGAACATGCTAACATCTCTGTTGACGAGTCTACGACACGTAAAACACTAAACAAGAATGATGTTCATGGGAGGACACCACAGAAGCCACTGCTGTCCAAAAAAAACATTGCTGACTTCTGCAGCTCACAAGAGCACCTGGATGTTCCATAGCGCTACTGGCAAAATATTCTGTGGACAGATGAAACTAAAGATGAGTTGTTTGGAACACACACAACTGTGTGTGGAGAAATATAGGCACAGCACACCAACATTAAAAAAAACTTGCTATCATTGACAGAAAAATGAATTCCAATGTTTATCAAGACATTTTGCAGGAGAATGTTAGGCTATCTGTCCACCAATTGACGCTCAACAGAAGTTGGGTGATGCAACAGGACAACGACCCAAAACACAGAAGTAAATCAATAACAGAATGGCTTCAAAATAAGAAAAAACGCCTTCTGGGGTGGCCCAGTCAGAGTCCTGACCTCAACCCGATTGAGATGCTGTGACATGACCTCGAGAGCGGTTCCCACCAGACATCCCAAGAACATTCCTGAACTGAAACAGTTTTGTAAAGAGTAATGGTCCAAAATTCATCCTGGCCGTTGTGCTGGTCTGATCCGCAACTACAGAAAACATTCTACAATTAAATTGTTTGTTGACATTTAAAAATTTTTCACTTGAGAAATACTTCACGAAACATCTTAGTTACAGTTGAAGTTGGCAGTTTACATACACTTAGGTTGGAGTCATTAAAATGTGTTTTTCAACCACTCCACAAATGTATTGTTAATTAGGGAGCAGCTCCCGAGGTGATGGTTTTGGAGAGTCTGGCATGCCCAAAGTAAAATGCCTCCCACTCAGGCCCAGAAAATAGGATATGCACATAATTAGTACTATTGGATAGGAAACACTCTGAAGTTTCTAAGAGTGTTAAAATATTGTCTGTGAGTATAACAGAACGGATTTGGCAGGCGAAAACCCGAGGAATTTCTGTCCTGGAAAAAGTGATTTTGACACATTGCCTCATTTTGAACCCCTCCCTATTGAAAATGACCATATAAGGGAGTAAGATTTCAGTACCTATTGCTTCCACTGGATGTCAACAGTCTCTAGACAGTGTTTTGAGTAAGTTTAGTTGGTCTGGATGGTAATAGAAGAAGAATTGGGAAGTGGTCACAAGAAGTAAACAGAAGAGGATGCGCGTTCACAGGCTTGCGCACGCTGTGGTTTTTTCCTTTCCCATCGCCCAGTTTATATTCCGGTTGAAATATTATACTAAATATACATAAAAGTGTTCCTAAGGATACATTATCAATGATGTTTGATTGTTCTTGGACAATTGTATAGGTATAGGTTGAACGAGTTCTCTTCACGGTTCAATGGGCGAGTGGACGCTGTATTTTCTCATCATAACGCACCACTCCCTATGTAGTTAACAAACTATAGTTTTGGAAAGTCGGTCAGGACATCTACTTTATGCATGACACAAGTCATTTCTCCAACAATTGTTTACAGACAGATTATTTCACTGTATCACAATTCAAGTGGGTCAGAAGTTTACATACACTAAGTTGACTGTGCCTTTAAACAGCTTGGAAAATTCCAGAAAATGATGTCATGGCTTTAGAAGCTTGTGACAGGCTAATTGACATAATTTGAGTCAATTGGAGGTGTACCTGTGGATGTACCTTCAAACTCTGTGCCTCTTTGCATGACATCATGGGAAAATCAAAAGAAAATCAGCCAAGACCTCCGAAGAATAATTGTAGTTAAAGCTTGGTCGCAAATGGGTCTTTCAAATGGACAATGACCCCAAGCATACTTCCAAAGTTGTGGCAAAATGGCTTAAGGACAACAAAGTCAAGGTGGCCATTGGAGTGGCCATCACAAAGCCCTGACCTCAATCCTATAGAGCATTTGTGGGCAGAACTGAAAAAGCATGTGCGAGCAAGGAGGCCTACAAACCTGACTCAGTTACACCAGCTCTGTCAGGAGAAAACGGGCCAAAATTCACCCAACTTATTGTGGGAAGCTTGTGGAAGGCTACCCAAAACATTTAACCCAAGTTAAACAATTTAAAGGCAATGCTACAAAATACTAATTGAGTGTATGTAAACTTCTGACCCACTAGGAATGTGATGAAAGAAATACAAGCTGAAATAAATCACTCTACTATTATTCTGACATTTCACATTCTTAAAATAAAAGTGGTGATCCTAACTGACCTAAGACAATAATTTTTACTAGGATAAAATGTCAGGAATTGTGAAAAACTGAGTTTAAATGTATTTGGCCAAGGTGCATGTAAACTTCCGACTTCAACTGTGTATGTAAAATTGCACAACTAAGCCCTCCTCAAAACGTCAAAGTTGATTCCAGATTTATCTTAGACTAATTGGGACTATTTTGAGTGTATACTGGCTATGCTATTAATAAGGTATTTCAAGAGGGGCAAACAGTACTAAATGGTTCTCATTTTTCAAGTGAAGGTCTTTTAAAGAAGTATGTAAGGCACAGACGATTGTGTCGACTAGCCGAGTTCTGCTATGAGAAAACTGAACCTAGTATGCGGGTGCCTTTAAAATACCTTGGCACACTTCACAATGCAAACAGGGACATTACATAAGTTGCCTGGTAATTCATCTTAGGGATTGGCGTCCCGTCAACGGGACAGTTGTAAATCATGCAGCGCCTTGTCACCATCGCAGATTTTAGAGAAACAAATGTCGATACATAAGTGTCTTATAATGGCTGAAAGCTTAAATTCTTGTTAATATAACTGCACTGTCCAATCTACAGTAGCCATTACTGCAAAAAAATGCCATGCTATTGTTAGAGAGCAGCTCCTAACAACAAAACACTTTTTTCACCGCGAAAGATGAAAACAAAGCTAGGTAGAAAGCTGAGCTTTACGGGAGTATCCGGAAACCCTGTATCTGTCGCAAAATGTAGCTGCTAATCTTTTGCGACAGCAATGTCTTTTGAACATTCAGAGTTATGAAGTTATGAAAATTGGATGTTTTGCAAATGTTGAACTTATAATATGGCTACTAATACTGGAAAACCAAGTATATAGATTTGACGATATTCTTGCAGAAAAATGTTATATGAATGCAAATGTCTCCTTCACGATTTGCCCAAATGTACCTGGGTGAATTCACACTAAATGTCATGTAGTTCGCTCATACTTCAAGTATGAGCGAACTACATGTGAAGGGAGTAGTACACAGCGTTGTACAAGTTATTCAGTTTCTTGGCTATTTCTCTCTTGGAATAGCCTTAATTTCTCAGAACAAGAACAGACTGACGAGTTTCAGAAGAAAGTCCTTTGTTCTGGCCATTTTGAGCCTGTAATCAAACCCACAAATGCTGATGCTCCAGATACTCAACTTGGCTAAAGGCGGCCAGTTTTATTACTTCTTTAATCAGTTTTCAGCTGTGCTAACATAATTGCAAAAGGGTTTTATAATGATCAATTAGCCTTTTAGAATTATAAACTTGGATTACCTAACAACGTGCCATTGGAACACAGGAGTGATGGTTGCTGATAATGGGCCTCTAGATATTCCATAAAAAAGCTGCCATTTCCAGCTACAATAGTCATTTACAACATTAACAATGTCTACACTGTATTTCTGATCAATTTGATGTTATTTTAAATGGACAAAAAAAGTGCTTTTCTTTCAAAAACAAGGACATTTCTAAGTGACCCCAAACTTTTGAACAGTAGTGTATATTGAACGAATTAGCAGAAATTATCGTAACCAAACAAGCATTGTAGATTAGAAGTCAGGGGAATTAACAGTAAATGTACTACTGGTGATATGTCATGGGGAATTTAGAGACACTAAATCAAAGGGCAAACAATTCACACAATGAAGTTATTAAACAAAGAATGCGCAAGAAATTGCTAGAGAGAGAGAGAGAGAGAGAGAGAGAGAGAGAGAGAGAGAGAGAGAGAGAGAGAGAGAGAGAGAGAGAGAGAGAGAGAGAGAGAGAGAGAGAGAGAGAGAGAGATGTGCCTTGTGCATCTTAGCCACACTCCCCTTCATGGACCACGTCATCCACACAAAGGATTTTTCCACTGAGACAGGCATGAATTAGACAGGTGTCTTGTGCACCATGAAAAAATACACTGCTCAAAAAATTAAAGGGAACACTAAAATAACACATCATAGATCTGAATGAATTAAATACTTTTTTCTTTACATAGTTGAATGTACTGACAACAAAATCACACAAAAATTATCAATGGAAATCAAATTTATCAACCCATGGAGGTCTGGATTTGGAGTCACACTCAAAATTAAAGTGGAAAACCACACTACAGCCTGATCCAACTTTGATGTAATGTCCTTAAAACAAGTCAAAATGAGGCTCAGTAGTGTGTGTGGCCTCCACGTGCCTGAATGACCTCCCTACAACGCCTGGGCATGCTCCTGATGAGGTGGCGGATGGTCTCCTGAGGGATCTCCTCCCAGACCTGGACTAAAGCATCCGCCAACTCCTGGACAGTCTGTGGTGCAACGTGGCGTTGGTGGAAGGAGCGAGACATGATGTCCCAGATGTGCTCAATTGGATTCAGGTCTGGGGAACGGGCGGGCCAGTCCTTAGCATCAATGCCTTCCTCTTGCTGGAACTGCTGACACACTCCAGCCACATGAGGTCTAGCATTGTCTTGCATTAGGAGGAACCCAGGGCCAACCGCACCAGCATATGGTCTCACAAGGGGTCTGAGGATCTCATCTCGGTACCTAATGGCAGTCAGGCTACCTCTGGCGAGCACAAAAAAATGCCACCCCACACCATGACTGACCCACCGCCAAACCGGTCATGCTGGAGAATGTTGCAGGCAGCAGAACGTTCTCCACGGCGTCTCCAGACTCTGTCACGTCTGTCACGTGCTCAGTGTGAACCTGCTTTCATCTGTGAAGAGCACAGGGCGCCAGTGGCGAATTTGCCAATCTTGGTGTTCTCTGGCAAATGCCAAACGTCCTGCACGGTGTTGGGCTGTAAGCACAACCCCCACCTGTGGACGTTGGGCCCTCATACCACCCTCATGGAGTCTGTTTCTGACCGTTTGAGCAGACACATGCACATTTGTGGCCTGCTGGAGGTCATTTTGCAGGGCTCTGGCAGTGCTCCTCCTTGCACAAAGGCGGAGGTAGTGGTCCTGCTGCTGGGTTGTTGCCCTCCTCGGCCTCCTCCACGTCTCCTGATGTACTGGCCTGTCTCCTGGTAGCGCCTCCATGCTCTGGACACTACGCTGACAGACACAGCAAACCTTCTTGCCACAGCTCGCATTGATGTGCCATCCTGGATGAGCTGCACTAGCTGAGCCACTTGTGTGGGTTGTAGACTCCGTCTCATGCTACCACTAGAGTGAAAGCACCGCCAGCATTCAAAAGTGACCAAAACATCAGCCAGGAAGCATAGGAACTGAGAAGTGGTCTGTGGTCACCACCTTCAGAACCACTCCTTTATTGGGGGTGTCTTGCTAATTGCCTATAATTTCCACCTGTTGTCTATTCCATTTGCACAACAGCATGTGAAATTTATTGTCAATCAGTGTTGCTTCCTAAGTGGACAGTTTGATTTCACAGAAGTGTGATTGACTTGGAGTTACATTGTGTTGTTTAAGTGTTCCCTTTATTTTTTTGAGCAGTGTATATAAAGTACCAGTGAAAAGTTTGGACACACCTACTCATTTAAGGGTTTCTTTATTTTTACTATTTTCTACAATTGTAGAATATTGAAGACATCAAAACTATGAAATAACACATATGGAATCATGTAGTAACCAAAAAAAAGTGTTAAACAAATCAAATTATATATTTGAGATTCTTCAAATAGCCACCCTTTGCCTTGATGACAGCTTTGCACACTCTTGGCATTCTCTCAACCAGCTTCACCTGGAATGCTTTTCCAACAGTCTTGAAGGAGTTCCCGCATATGCTGAGCACTTCTTGGCTGCTTTTCCTTCACTCTGCAGTCCAACTCATCCCAAGCCATATAAATTGGGTTGAGGTCGGTTGTAACAACAACAACAACAACGTGGAAAAGTCAAGGGTGTGAATACTTTCTGAAGGCACTGTACCTCTGGGCAATGACTTATGGAACAGAGAGAACAGTGGAGTGGAGAATGGCAGGGATGTAATGGTGCCTGCATCCTGCGTCTCTCTCTTTCCCTCCATCTCGCTCTCTCTTCAGCTGTTCAGGCTCCAACTCTGGCTGCATGAATGGAATTACAGGAAACCTCCCACCCACAATCCAAAAGGCACACCACACACACACACCATGGAGGAAATAAACCCTGACTACCCTCCATTGCTAAAGCACATTTGTTTAAAAAATGGTTTCTTTGAGTCCCGCTTTACGTGAAAGACAAGTTATCCTAACTCATCAGAAAAAATCGCTAATGCATTTTAACAGCCAACTGCCAGCACTGTAGCATGATAAAGTTCCCGACTGAAATGTAATACTGCTGGACACATGAACGTCTATGGCAGACAGCCATATGTAGGTTATATTACATATCCACATACATTTCTTACACAGATGTGTCCACATCGTTCAAACAGAGACTGCATCCCAAATGGCACCTTATTCCCCACATACTACACTACTATTGGACTCTGGACTCTGGTAAAAGAAATACATAGGGAATAGGGTGCTATTTGGGACGCAGGGGAGCCTCTAACGGAAATGTTCATGCATACTTCACTGATTCATAAAGTAATATGCAAACAGATTTTTACACAGCAGTAAAACCTCCATCTGTTTTCCCAGATAAATGACAGGTTATTTATTCTTTTCTGTGGGTCTTATTTATAAAAAAAGGACATAAAATGAGCTGCAAATATATCTCTACTTACCCACGACCATGAGAGTGAACTCGAAGCCTCTCTTGACGGACTTTCTGTACACTTGGTTTGGGAGATTGGCAAAGCCCACATAACCTTCCAGGAGCTTCTCTTGCTGTAGACCAAAACCAAACATGAATGCTTTTCCCAACTGTCCTGGCAGGTAACAAGGCCAAACTAAAGACTGGTTATACAGTTGACTTATAACCACAGTAGCTGTGATATCACTGGCCTATAAAGTTGATGAATTGACAAGTACAGGATATAAAAAAATAACAACATGTTAGGGCTGAGCGATATGGCCAAAATATCATATCACAGTATTTATAATTAGGGTGTCACTACTATGTTTTTTAATAATAAAAGTTGTACATTTTAGTAGTGCGTGACCTTAAAGTGGCAACACGTATGCTACTGGTCAAAGGTTTTAGAACGCCTACTCATTCAAGGGTTTTTCTTTATTTTTACTATTTTCTACATTGGAGAATATTAGTGAAGACATCAAAACTATGAAATTACAGATATGGAATCATGTAGTAACCAAGAAAAGTGTTCAACAAATCAAAATATATTTTATACCTGAGATTCTTCAAACAGCCATTCTGCAGCGATACGCCATCCCATCTGGTTTGGGCTTAGTGGGACTATCATTTGTTTTTCAACAGGACAATGACCCAACACACCTCCAGGATGTGTAAGGGTTATTTGACCAAGGAGGAGAGTGATGGATTGCTGCATCAGATGACCTGGCCTCCACAATCCCCCAACCTCAACCAAATTGAGATGGTTTGGGATGAGTCCAACTGCAGAGTGAAGGAAAAGCAGCCAACAAGTGCTCAGCATATGCGGGAACTCCTTCAAGGCTGTTGGAAAAGCATTCCAGGTGAAGCTGGTTGAGAGAATGCCAAATGTGCTTCAGAAATGGAGGGTAGTCAGGGTTTATTTCCTCCATGGTGTGTGTATGTGGTGTGCCTTTTGGATTGTGGGTGGGAGGTTTCCTGTAATTCCATTCATGCAGCCAGAGTTGGAGCCTGAACAGCTGAAGAGAGAGCGAGATGGAGGGAAAGAGAGAGACGCAGGATGCAGGCACCATTACATCCCTGCCATTCTCCAGTCCTCAGTTCTCTCTGTTCCATAAGTCATTGCCCAGAGGTACAGTGCCTTCAGAAAGTATTCACACCCTTGACTTTTCCACGTTGTTGTTGTTGTTGTTACACCCGACCTCAACCCAATTGATATGGTTTAGGATGAGTTGGACTGCAGAGTGAAGAAGCAGCCAAGAAGTGCTCAGCATATGTGGGAACTCCTTCAAGACTTTTGGAAAAGCATTCCAGGTGAAGCTGGTTGAGAGAATGCCAAGTGTGTGCAAAGCTGTCATCAAGGCAAAGGGTGGCTATTTGAAGAATCTCAAACATAAAATATAATTTTGATTTGTAACACTTTTTTGGTTACTACATGAGTCCTTGTGCTATTTCATAGTTTTGATGTCTTCACTATTATTCTACAATGTAGAAAATAATAAAAAAATAAAAACCCTTAAATGAGTAGGTGTTCTAAAACTTTTGACCGGTAGTGTACATTCTAACTGATTTCAATGGGTCCTTCTCTATTCTGAATGTTTTATGCTGTTCCATTCAACCAAAAATAATGTTTAGCATTTATCCATTTCCTGCACTCATTTGAGATCATTTCCACACTGCCAGGTAGGGCTGCACATTACAGGCAAACAATCTAGGCCTTATTTTTAACCAAATAATTGAGTGAGTGAGTGAGTGAGTGAGTGAGTGAGTGAGTGAGTGAGTGAGTGAGTGAGTGAGCGAGCGGAGAGACTCAAGTAGCTGAGTAACCTATAAACATGGATCTTACACACGGCATATCACATTTAACAAACCAAACATTCAAATACCATTATAGAAGGTAAATGAAAAACCCAAACCTGTCTGTTCATCAATACCGGTATATAGTAAAATATGGTATACCGCCCAGCCCTACAACATGGACTCAATCATTCATCAGAGAATTTATTGAATTCATATGCCCAATCTAACATTCTCATCTATCATCATCAAATAAGTAAATATTATAGCCTAAAGGTACAGTACAGTGGAGTGACACTAGGTCATCAGTCTCAATAATACTTACAGCTTAGTTGGAGAGTGCAAGTCAGGATGGTTGATAGTGAGGTGGTGGTGGAAGAGATGCAGAATGATTTAGAACACGGTAGACAGGAGGAGCACCACACCATAAAGGAAAGAAATGAGAAATACAGTAAATCAGTTAACACAGACAAATGAGTCCACCATTCATCATGTGTCAGAATAACACATTAATGCCTGCCTGCAGATAAAAGCCCAGAAGGACAAACTCACTTTGACGCCGTTTCAATGTGCAAGTGCCATCATGACCAAGAAATATGCATACTCATTTAGTCAGAAAGGCATAGCTTCTGAGGTACAGTTTAACTTACTTGTGTAACTTCTAGCCTTTACAGTATACTGATAGGTCTTGCTATTCTATTTTGCCTATAGCACTCAATCAGATAAGATGATTGGTGGTAGTGGAAGGCATACTTTGTTTTCTTGGTTAATGCTAGTTCCTGCATCTTTCACCAAAAATTATATTCAATCTGCCACAGGTATGACAAAGTATTTCTTCATTCTATTTGAAGGGATTTTACCTGTTTTATAGGGCTAGGTTATTTGTCGTCAAACCCATGCATAAACGTCTCAGATATCCTTTTTGGTGTGTGTGTGTAATATATATATATATATATATAGCTCTCTCTGAGGTGTAAAACACAGAGATGGATCACGATTTATGAGCAGTCTCGTCTGGAACAGGGTTGTAGCCTCAGCTTCTTTTACAGCTCTCTGGCTGCCAGTAAAGTGACATGAGAGCTCATCCAAAATGAGTCTTTCCCTAAATAGGATAGCAGCCATTACTGAAGAGGAGTGTGGAGTCAGCAGCCAAACAATGTTCTCAGTTAAGAGAAATAAAATAATGTACTTGCCAACTGTAATGACAAACAAGTTAGGCTAAAGCAGTAGGACAAATTATACTTGTAATTCAGCAAATCAGCCGAGGAAAAAACAGTCAACCTACCTAGCACTCAAATTGCCTAATCCGCACTCCTACAAACTCACTTGAGCTTCAGTTTGAGGAGTTACAACTGTAACTCAAATTTCCTACAGTATTTTAGGTCTGTATAGGAGAGCGGTCATTGGTTAATCGAGGAGTTTAGAGGTGTTGATACATCATTTCAGAGAATGATGCGAAAATGAGATCACATTGGCTACCAGCCCATAGTCGTGTAATCTCATTGGCTGACAGCCCGCGGGCCTCTTCCCACAGCTTTCAGTGTTGGAGAGACTGAAGAACAGCAGATAATTCTGAGTCAGTAGTTAGATTCAGTCCTCACACTGACAAACAGCAGATTCCTATAACGTTGTTTCCCAAAAATCGTAGTGTAAAGCCATCAATAGGGTGGCAAGAATTTAAGCATTCACTCATTCACTCATTGGCTATTAACGAACCACTTCCACAGAGGATCTGCCCTTCCTAGCCTTCACTCAAGCTCATTGTCTTTCAGGGTTTCAATGTTCAAATGCCAGGTGTGTGTGGGGAGGGTAGAAGTAGACAGATGTAGCATGCATCACCGCCCAAGCCACTTCCTCCTGATGTTATGTGTCTGTCAGTCTGCTCCGGAGCAGAAGCGTCTGTCACGTACATAGTACGACTGTCAGTGGTGGCTGTCGCTGATCAGACACTTCATGGCAACCACCTCAGCACATAGCTGAGACAGCAGCATCATGATCATAATGCTGATCTCTTAGCTAGCTCCTGCTGAGGAGAGAAACACTTGATGTGCACTTCAGAGCCTTCCCTACTTCTCCACTGGTCCAAGGGTAAGGTCATAAAAGTTAGCATCAGCTTACGAAAAAAAAAAAGTTAAATACAGGCTACATCTACTGCGGCTTCCTGACTCATAGCAGGCATAAGCAGCTTGTTGAAATTAAGGAAGACAGGTATTTCTCAAGGCAACACCCATGACATATTTCTAATACCATTGTCAAAGTTGGAGAGAGAGCGTCCACCCAGCGTGGTGGACATCTGTGTCTTGGATGTTCACCTCAACCTTTACACAGTGGCTTTAACAAAGGCCACTATATACCTCTAGGAAAGCAGCTTTGCTTCCTCCTTTAGGCCCTCCCCTTCCACCACTCTTTGCCCATGCTTTTCAATGCACCGATACAGTAGGTTTCCACTCTCATTGCTACATGCTCCCTTCAAGCAGAGTAGATGTGTTATTCTTCTTTGCTGGTGTTGGGTAAACTGCCAGAAGAGAAGTGGTGGGATTGAGGCTAGTCTGCCTCAGAGAGCCTGAGGTTAGAAAGAGGAGTGTTCAGCTGACCCTAAAGCAAGGCCTAGCACGGTACACTAATTTCGTCTTGCAAATCCTAGAGGAGGATACACGGTAGAGAATGTTGCTCTACTTCGGAAAGTCTGACCCCTCCCACGACCTTTCTTCATTTTCCCAGATCGTTCTTCACCAGACTTATAGTTTTGCAAACCTCTCCATCAGAGACTGTCTGTGTCTGCCACGCATTCTTTAGTGTCATAATCACAGTCAATTTTTATTTCTATACTGTAATTTAGGCATAACGTTAAGTCTGTATGAGTGAGACAGTCCTGAGAGTGAGGTGAATACCAATCAGTGGTCTACATGGGAAGCTGATCGACTCTCCCTTCACTACCTACCCTACCCAGTTCATCTGAGGCCAAATTCCAATTCTCTCCCCATGAGTGTCTACCGTATTTCACACATCGATCCAATTCTTTTAAATCGTTGAAGGGGAGTGAATGAATAAACAGCACCAAGATGGGGAATAATCCAAAATGGGACTTTTATGGGCACCTAAACAAACTCTGCCCAGGCTATGGGCTGTCTTAGTCAGCTGTGTCATCACAGACATCCTGGCATTCCCAGGCCCCACCATCTGACACACACAAAAACAGTTAGTAACAATAATGGAGACAGCAATTGTTCAATAACAATTGAGAGAGAAGGTGGAAAACAATTTATTACTCAAACTAAAGTAATAGCATTGCATGCATTCCATAGGGACTAGAGAAAACATTCACATGGTCTGTCGGTAGGTAGACTGTTGGGTTTGAATGGCTAGGGTGAGGATCTATACTTACAGCAAACCATTTCATGACAGATTCTACAGGTCACATGGAGGAATAACTGACAGGCAGTCACTTAGTAAGAGCATCCGCCATGCGATTACAGCATTATTACCACTGTATAAATCCAGTCTCATGTGAACCAATACAGGACTTCGTTTTCTAAAGGAGATATTGCAGTCCTCCTACCCCACTTCAAGTAAAACATAGTTGATGCTGATAGATGACAGTTTTTGATTGATATTTTGACAGACAAACGAATGATGACGTAGCTTGTTAGGTGTCTTTGAGGAAGTTTTGGTTCATAACTTTGCTCCAGGTTTCCCCCACATTGACTTTACCATTGATTCAATCCACATGAAGTATCTAAAGACTAGTTATGTGACCAACACTGCCAGTTTATGACATCTGAAACTAAGCAAGCTACGTCGACCTTTTGGAATAGCAGCTATTCACATCTTAGCAAGCGACCTGCGATGTCAACTATTCCATTACAACCTACCTAGCTAGCTAGTAGTAGTAGTAAAGGTTTTTATAGCCTAATTGTTCTCTGTGCTAGTAGTTAATTAGGTAACGTTAGTTTTGTTAGCTAGCTAGAAACGTAACTATTTATGATGCGCTTTTGTTGAGGTTGCCAACTTATCACAACCACCACAACTGGCATCTGACGAAGTAACTAAACTCAGCTGACATTCTTCACACAGCATATTATTTGGCCATTAATTAACTTATCTGACTGTATGTTAACGATAGGTAGCTAATGTTTGCCATCGTTTGCTGGTACTGTACTAGCCGACTGTGTGCCAAGTAACAAAGCCACTCACAGTCGAAAAAAACCGAGGAAATGCCACAGTAACGTTACTCGCGGTCATTTTCGAGCGGTGTGTAAATGTATTTCAATGAGCCAACTAGTTATCGTTTTTCTAGCTAGGTAACTAGTTAACTAATTCTGACAAAGTTATTTAGTAACAACTCAGAGGACGCAAATAAACGATAGCAAAAGTTCCAGAATGAATTAAAAAGGACAGAGTCAGAGATCTCACCCATAATATTGCCGTTCCGATGCACCTCACTAACCGATCTTGTACTGTTCGACATTCCCTTTCACGTACTCACTGAAGACCACAATACTGTAAAGGTCGTACCCAACTTGTTTCGCGTAATGTCAAATATGTCCACTGTCTACTGCATGTGGTGGAGACATAGAAATAGATAGAGGACTCTAGTGACCAAAAGCCTTCGTCTTCGCTGAGGCTTTATGGCGAACTAAACGCAAGTGTCTTGTCGCCGCCAACTGGACAAGGGTGAAAATAAATCACAAAATGTAAATACATTTCATACAGGGAAGGGAAAAATAACATTAATGCACACAAACTACAAATTAAAAAAAATATATATATTCCCACTCAAATCAAATGTTATTGGTTGCATACACATATTTATAAGATTTTATTATTTGTGTTCCTAGCTCCAACAGTGCAGTAATATCTAACAATGTACAACAATAGACACAAATCTAAAAGGACCAGCAATAAGTCCGAAGTATATATATATACACACTACCGTTCAAAAGTTTGGGGTCACAGTTTGGGGTCACTTAGAAATGTCCTTGTTTTTTGTATATTAAAAAAACATCAAATTGATCAGAAATACAGAAGGCCAGCTGCCAGTTGAGGACTTGTGAGGCGTCTGTTTCTCAAACTAGACACTCTAATGTACTTGTCCATTTGCTCAGTTGTGCATCGGGGCCTCCCACTTCTCTTGCTATTCTTAAAACCAGTTTGCTCTGTTCTGTGAAGGGAGTAGTACACAGCGTTGTACGAGATCTTCAGTTTCTTGGAAATTTCTCGCATGGAATAGCCCTTATTTCTCAGAACAAGAATAGACTGACGAGTTTCAGAAGAAAGTTCTTTGTTTCTGGCCATTTTGAGCCTGTAATTGAACCCACAAATGCTGACGTTCCAGATACTAAACTAGTGTAAAGAAGGCCAGTTGTATTACTTCTTTAATCAGCACAACAGTTTTCATCTGTGCTAACATAATTGCCAAAGGGTTTTCTAATGAAAAATTAGCCTTTTAAAATGACAAACTTGGATTAGCTAACACACCATGCCATTGAAACACAGGATTGATGGTTGCTAATAATGGGCCTCTGTACACCTATGTAGATATTCCATAAAAAATCTGCCGTTTCCAGATACAATAGTCATTTACAACATTAACAATGTCTACACTGTATTTCTGATCAATTTGATGTTTTTTTAATGGACAGAAAATTAGCTTTTCTTTCAAAAACAAGGACATTTCTAAGTGACCCCAAACTTTTGAACGGTAGTGTATATATAAATATATATATATATATACAGTGAGGGAAAAAAGTATTTGATCCCCTGCTGATATAGTACGTTTGCCCACTGACAAAGAAATGATCAGTCTATAATTTTAATGGTAGGGTTATTTGAACAGTGAGAGACAGAATAACAACAAAAAAATCCAGAAAAACACATGTGAAAAATGTTATAAATTGATTTGCATTTTAATGAGGGAAATTAGTATTTGACATCATGCTTGACATCATGGGAAAATCAAAAGAAATCAGCCAAGACCTCAAAATTTTTTTTTAGACCTCCACAAGTCTGGTTCATCCTTGGGAGCAATTTCCAAACGCCTGAAGGTACCACGTTCATCTGTACAAACAATAGTACGCAAGTATAAACACCATGGGACCACGCAGCCGTCATACCGCCCAGGAAGGAGACGCATTCTGTCTCCTAGAGATGAACGTACTTTGGTGCGAAAGTGCTAATCAATCCCAGAACAACAGCAAAGGACCTTGTGAAGATGCTGGAGAAAACCAGTACAAAAGTATCTATATCCACAGTAAAACGAGTCCTATATCGGCATAACCTGGAAGGCTGCTCAGCAAGGAAGAAGCCACTGCTCCAAAACTGCCATAAAAAAAGCCAGATTACGGTTTGCAACTGCACATGGGGACAAAGATCGTACTTTTTGGAGAAATATCCTCTGGTCCGATGAAACAAAAATAGAACTGTTGGGCCATAATGACCATCGTTATGTTTGGAGGAAAAAGGGGGAGGCTTGCAAGCCAAAGAACACCATCCCAACCGTGAAGCACAGGGGTGGCAGCATCATGTTGTGGGGGTGCTTTGCTGCAGGAGGGACTGGTGCACTTCAAAATATAGCTGGCATCATGAGGCAGGAAAATTATGTGGATATATTGAAGCAACATCTCAAGACATCATTCAGGAAGTTAAAGCTTGGTCGCAAATGGGTCTTCCAAATGGACAATGACCCCAAGCATACTTCCAAAGTTGTGGCAAAATGGCTTAAGGACAACAAAGTCAAGGTATTCGAGTGGCCATCACAAAGTCCTGACCTCAACCCTATAGAAATTTGTGGGCAGAACTGAAAAAGCGTGTGCGAGCAAAGAGGCCTGCAAACCTGACTCAGTTACACCAGCTCTGTCAGCTCTGTAGAATGGGTCAAAATTCACCCAAGTTATTGTGGGAAGCTTGTGGAAGGCTACCCGAAACATTTGACCCAAGTTAAACAATTTAAAGGCAATGCTACCAAATACTAATTGAGTGTATGTAAACTTCTGACCCACTTGGAATGTGATGAAAGAAATACAAGCTGAAATAAATAATTCTCTCTACTATTATTCTGACATTTCACATTCTTAAAATAAAGGGGTGATCCTAACGGACATAAAACAGGGAATTTCTACTAGTGTCACGTTTCACTTCTGAGGGGACAGACCAAGACGCAGCGATGTAGCCAGAATACATGATTTAATAAATCCACGGGAACAAGACGGAACAAAACAAAGAACGGAGAACGTAACGATGAACATAACTGAACAAACAAACACAGCTATGAACATACAATAACCCACCAAACTAAGGTGCAATTCCCAAACATATAAATGGTTCCCAATTAGAGACAACGAGACTCAGCTGCCTCTAATTGGGAGCCATTAACCCAACATAGAACTAGACACCATAGAACTGTGAAAACCCCTAAACCAAAATGAACCCAGAACGCTCCAGCCTGTAAACCCAGGACTGGGCGTTACAGTACCTCTCCCAAAGCGCGGACTCGGACGCCCCAAAAGTCTGTGGGGGATCTAGGTGGGTTCCTTTTGTCCTAGGTGGGGCTCCGGTGCTGGCCGTGCTGGTCTGATGTCACGCACCGGAGGCCCTGGACCCTTTCTTGGAACTCTGGTGCGTGGAGCAGAACCTGGCCCTACCGGACCCACGATGCTCACTGGAACTCTGGGGCGTGGAGCAGGAACTGGCAGTACTGGACTCGTGATGCTCACTGGAACTCTGGTGCGTGGAGCAGGAACTGGCAGTACTGGACTCGTGATGCTCACTGGAACTCTGGTGCGTGGAGCAGGAACTGGTCGTACTGGACTCGTGATGCTCACCGGAACTCTGGTGCGTGGAGCAGGAACTGGCAGTACCGGACTCGTGATGCTCACTGGGACTCTGGTGCGTGGAGCAGGAACTGGTCGTACTGGACTCGTGATGCTCACTGGAACTCTGGTGCGTGGAGCAGGAACTGGTCGTACTGGACTCGTGATGCTCACTGGAACTCTGGCGCGTGGAGCAGGAACTGGCAGTACTGGACTCGTGATGCTCACCGAACTCTGCGCGTGGAGCAGGAACTGGTCGTACTGGACTCGTGATGCTCACCGAACTCTGGTGCGTGGAGCAGGAACTGGCAGTACCGGACTCGTGATGCTCACTGGGACTCTGCGCGTGGAGCAGGAACTGGTCGTACTGGACTCGTGATGCTCACTGGAACTCTGGTGCGTGGAGCAGGAACTGGCAGTACTGGACTTGTGATGCTCACTGGAACACTGGTGCGTGGAGCAGGAACTGGTCGTACTGGACTTGTGATGCTCACTGGAACTCTGGTGCGTGGAGCAGGAACTGGTCGTACTGGACTCGTGATGCTCACTGGGACTCTGCGCGTGGAGCAGGAACTGGCCGTACTGGACTCGTGATGCTCACTGGAACTCTGCGCGTGGAGCAGGAACTGGCAGTACCGGACTCGTGATGCTCACTGGAACTCTGGTGCGTGGAGCAGGAACTGGCAGTACTGGGCTCGTGACGAGCACTCTGGTGCGGGGAGCGGGAACAGGCCGAACTGGGCTCTCTGCCGCACGGGAGCTGCGCGCCGGAGCCGGGACAGGACGTGCTGGACTCTCTGAGCGCACGGGAGCTTGGTGCGCGGAGCCGGGACAGGACGTGCTGGACTCTCTGAGCGCACGGGGAGCTTGGTGCGCGGAGCCGGGACAGGAAGTGCTGGACTCTCGGAGCGCACGGGGAGCTGGGTGCGTGGAACAGGGACTGGACGTGTAGACACCACTACACGGACTGGGATCTTGGAACACGGAACAGGGATCTTGGAACGTGGAACAGGGATCTTGGAACGTGGAACAGGGATCTTGGAACGTGGAACAGGGATCTTGGAACGTGGAACAGGGATCTCGGAGCGTGGAACAGGGATCTCGGAACGTGGAACCGGGACTGGACGTGTAGAAACATCCACCCGGACCGGGAACCTGATCTGGAGAGCCGACACCATACCTCCAGCTAGCTCACTAACCCTGGCCTCATGGGTGAGTGGAGCTGGAATCTCTTGGACTGGGCTGTGGATCCGTGCATCGAGATTCTGCCCGTAGGACCACAGGATAACATGGACCCAAAGGCGCACTGGAGGTCTGGCTCGCAGAGTTGGCACCACTCTCCCAGGTAGCACACAGACCTCGGCCCGACCAATGAGTGGCGCTGGGATCTCTCGCACTGGGCTGCGGACACGCATCGGAGACACCGCACACGGAGCTGGAGCAGGATATCCGGGTCCCAGGAGACGTACCGGGGACTTAGTGCGCAGCGATGGCACCACTCTTTCTGGCTGAACACTTATTTTCCCCGACTGATGAGTGGAGCGGGAATCACTCGCACCGCCTCTGAATCCCTATAGGGGAAACCGTGCGCAACACTGCATAGCACGGCCTCCCTTCGCTGCGACGCTCTCCCCAACGCTCTCTCCATAAAGCACGAGGGGTTGGCTCAGGAGTCCCTCCTGAACCGCCAACCTCCTCGTGTGCCCCCAAAAGTTTCTTGGGGCAGCCTTACGGACCTCCGTGCCAGGCGAGATCCGATGAGGTCCTCCCTGGTCCAGCACTCCCAGTCTCTCGCTGCTTGGTCTTCGCTTGGTGGGTTATTCTGTCACGCTTTCACTTCTGAGAGGACAGACCAAGACGCAGCGATGTAGCCAGAATACATTTTTAATTATACACGGGACCACGACGGAACAAAACAATACACGGAGAACGTAACGATGAACATAACTGAACAAACAAACACAGCTATGAACATACAATAACCCACCAAACTAAGGTGCAATTCCCAAACATATAAATGGTTCCCAATTAGAGACAACGAGACTCAGCTGCCTCTAATTGGGAGCCATTAACCCAACATAGAACTAGACACCATAGAACTGTGAAAACCCCTAAACCAAAATGAACCCAGAACGCTCCAGCCTGTAAACCCAGGACTGGGCGTTACAACTAGGATTAAATGTCAGGAATTGTGAAACTGAGTTTAAATGTATTTGGCTAAGGTGTATGTAAACTTCCGACTTCAACTGTATACACAGCAATAGTAACCGGATGGTAGCCGGCTAGTAACAGTGACTAAGTTCAGAGCAGTGTGCTGGGTGAAGGCCGGCAAGTGATG
Source organism: Brachymystax lenok tsinlingensis (assembly GCA_030435695.1). Classification (NCBI taxonomy): domain Eukaryota; kingdom Metazoa; phylum Chordata; class Actinopteri; order Salmoniformes; family Salmonidae; genus Brachymystax; species Brachymystax lenok. The sequence continues at coordinate 19,109,450 of CM059806.1, read as the reverse complement.
GCTATTTAACAGTCTGATGACCTTGAGATGGAAGCTGTTTCAGTCTCTCGGTCCCAGCTTTGATGCATTTGTACTGACCTCGCCTTCTGGATGATAACAGGTGAATAGGTCGTGGCTCGGTTGGCTGAGGACCTTGATGAGCTTCTTGTCCTTCCATTGACACCGGGGACTGTAGGTCTCCTAGAGGGCAGGTAGTTTGCCCCTGGTGATGCGTTGTGCAGCCCGCACTACCCTCTGGAGAGCCTTGCAGTTGAGGATGGTGCAGTTGCCATTCCAGGTAGTGATACAGCCTGGACAGGATGCTCTCAATGGTGCATCTGTAAAAGTTTGTGAGAGTCTTAGGTGCCAAGCCGAATTTCTTCAGCCTCCCGAGGTAGAAGAGGCTCTGTTGCACATTCTTCGCCACACTGTCTGCGTGGGTGAACCATTTCAGATTGACAGAGATGTGTACGCCAAGGAACTTGAAGCTTTTCACCTTCTCCACTGCAGCCATGTTGATGGGGGCATGCTCCCTCTGCTGTCTCCTGAAGTCCACGATCAGCTCCTTAATTTTGTTGGCACTGAGGGAGAGGTTATTTTCCTGGCACCCCTTTGCCAGGGCTCTCACCTCCTCCCTGTTGGCTGTCTCGTCATTGTTGGTTATCAGGCCTACCACTGTTGTGTCATCTGCAAACTTGATGTTGGAGGTGTGCGTGGCCACGCAGTCATGGGTGAACGGGGAGTACAGGAGGGGGCTGAGCACACCCTTGTGAGGACCCTGTGTTGAGGATCAGCGTAGTGGAGGTGTTGTTGCCTACCTTCACCCCCACTCCTTCAGTGATTTGAAAACTAAAGTACCCTGCTAATACATGTACAGTAGCTCATCAGATATAAAATATTTGAATCCCAGAAAGAGTTCAGCTGCATAAACAATGGTCTCGATCTTTCTTGACTTATTTTCAGCTTGTGCACTGCTGTTTACCACCATTGTTATAAATGACACAAAGTCCACTTTCCTCACATGAAGAATTTCTAGGTACTACTGGTAACACTCAGTTTTGTGGTGTAGGCCTACCGGTATTCACTACCACCGGTCCTTCAGAGATACTTGACCTTTCTACCCTTTCGACATTGAGAACTTTCAGAGACAAATAAGGAAACAAGACATCTCACTTGCTCCTTTTTTCTGGTTCATGTACAGTCAATGAACTAAGCATACCAGACCCAGTTGCTAATGCATTGGTGCCTATGGGAGAGCCAATCCTTAAGCAGACTGGAACTGTGACCATTTTTTAAAATGATAAATGGCCAGAGTGGGACATTTAAAAAAAAAAAAACCTTTAGGTCACTAGTCCAACGCTCTAACCACTAGGCTAGCTGCCTCCCCATCTACCATCTTTGTTTTCACCATTTTGAAGTAGTCATTGGGTGGGACCAGAGGTGTAGTGATGCCTGGAGAAGTGGGTATACTCTAATTTTGCAAAACATTTCCCCAACGACCCTCCTGAAAAAGGAAAGGCGCCCTGTGTGAAGAATTCTATGAGAAACAGTGGCATACACTCTGAATGATGAATCCCGTATTGGTCTTTCACGGTCAGGCCACCCCAAGCTGTACTGTGCAAGTATGCTAATAGTAGGCCTGCTGTTGATAAATAAGATAAATGAGGCTGTCAACTAAGTCGGAAATTTACAGGTTTCAGATTTGCAAAAAAAACTAAAATAAAGGGTTTCACACTTTTTTAAGGCAGGACGTTCTAAGTCCATAACAATGTTTAAAGCACATCAGAAACCACTTTTGAGGTCTGGGGAAAATATCTTTAGATTTTGAGTGTAGCCACCCTTTAATTAATGTGCACAGGGACCTAGCGCTGATGTTTGGTTAGCAGTGTTTCTGTAGCACATGAGACAGAGTTTGCAAAAGAAATGGCCATTGGATTGATGCCAATAATTACTATAATTCTGCCAGGTAGGCATAGGCTAATTTGTAGCTAGTTAACATTTAATTTAGAAGGTTTTTGGGAAAGCTTTTCCATCTAGAAGATGGTTAGGCCTATCATTACCATCGCTATATTTTTCCTGTTCCTTAAGTGTTAAAAACCAGGACGTTTTACTTCATACAGATGTAGGATCTTAATTTGATCACCCTTTTGCTGATGCAAATTTTCCTGCACAGCAGGAAATTCTAACTTGTAGTGTATTCAATGTTTAAAAAGTATTTTAAAGTTTGTAATTTATACTTTAAAAGGTCAGACTTTATTTGCCTTAGCAAAAACTGTTTGCTAAGGCAAATATCTATAAATAATAATCCACATAATAATTAAAATGTCCTGTTGCTGCAGGATTTTTTTTCCTGTGGGAGCAAACTGGCTTAAATTAAGATCCTACATCTGTATTATGAGGCATGTGTTACCTTGCTTCGAAGTAGCCTGTAGCCAAAATCCCACTATAGAAACATGGAGACAATTAATTGTTGCATCTCTAGATTTCCCCTCTTTCTAAATTTCTAACGGATATTTTCGTCTCTGTCCATGAAACCGCCTGTACATTTTAGAAAGGTGTTTCTGCAAATTGCGTTTTGGAACATTAGCTTGTAGGCCAGTGGAGGCTGCTGAGAGGAGGCGGGCTCATAATAATGACTGGAACAGAGCAAATGGCATGTGTCATGACATGGCCCTTTCTGGGTATAGATTATGGCTTCTCACTCTCTCCTACACCCAGGTTCTGTTATCTCAGGTCGTAAATTCCTGGCGGTGACTCTCTCCCCCCTTTTCATGCAGTATGGAGAGACAGTAGAACAAAGGAACTCCCACCAAATTCTACTACATTATGGAATTTGAGACTGGGACAATATCCATATTTTGGAGAATGTGTAAACGGTCGGTGGAGAAGCCAGCTACGACCCGGTTCATTTTGTTTCATGTTTGTGACCTCAGCCACATTACCCTAACTCTGTTTATACAGGTGCCTCTGTTATGAGGTTGCATCTAATTATTGTATAAAATGAATGAGTAAAGACGAAACTATTTGTGAAATGATATAATGTGAGGTTAAACCTTTAATGTGAGAGAACTGTATTCCCTTCCAAGTTTAACTACAGTGAGGGAAAAAAGTATTTGATCCCCTGCTGATTTTGTAGGTTTGCCTACTGACAAAGAAATGATCAGTCTATAATTTTAATGGTAGGTTTATTCGAACAGTGAGAGACAGAATAACAACAAAAAATCAAGAAAAACGCATGTGAAAAATGTTATAAATTGATATGCATTTTAATGAGGATTAAGGTCTGGAGACTGGCTAGGCGACTCCAGGACCTTAATGTGCTTATTCTTGAGCCACTCCTTTGTTGCCTCGGCCATGTGTTTTGGGTCATTGTCATGCTGGAATACCCATCCACGACCCATTTTCAATGCCCTGGCTGAGGGAAGGAGGTCTCACACAAGATTTGACGGTACATGGCCCCGTCCATCGTCCCTTTGATGCGGTGATGTTGTCCTGTCCCCTTAGCAGAAAAACACCACCAAAGCATAATGTTTCCACCTCCATGTTTGACGGTGGGGATGGTGTTCTTGGGGTCATAGACAGCATTCCTCCTCCTCCAAACACGGCGAGTTGAGTTGATGCCAAAGAACTCCATTTTGGTCTCATCTGACCACAACACTTTCACCCAGTTGTCCTCTGAATCATTCAGATGTTCATTGGCAAACTTCAGACGGCCATGTATATGTGCTTTCTTGAGCAGGGGGACCTTGCGGGCGCTGCAGGATATCAGTCCTTCACGGCATAGTGTGTTACCAATTGTTTTCTTGGTGACTATGGTCCCAGCTGCCTTGAAATCATTGACAAGATCCTCCCGTGTAGTTCTGGGCTGATTCCTCACCGTTCTCATGATCATTGCAACTCCATGAGGTGAGATCTTGCATGGAGCCCCAGGCCGAGGGAGATTAACAGTTCTTTTGTGTTTCTTCCATTTGCGAATAATCGCACCAACTGTTGTCACCTTCTCACCAAGCTGCTTGGCGATGGTCTTGTAGCCCATTCCAGCCTTGTGTAGGTCTACAATCTTGACCCTGACATCCTTGGAGGGCTCTTTGGTCATGGCCATGGTGGAGAGTTTGGAATCTGATTGATTGATTGTTTCTGTGGACAGGTGTCTTTTATACAGGTAACAAGCAGAGATTAGGAGCACTCCCTTTAAGAGTGTGCTCCTAATCTCAGCTCGTTACCTGTATAAAAGACACCTGGGAGCCAGAAATCTTTCTGATTGAGAGGGGGTCAAATACTTTTTTTCCTCATTAAAATGAAAATCATTTTATAACATTTTTCACATATGTTTTTCTGGATTTTTTTGTTGTTATTCAGTCTCTCACTGTTCAAATAAACATACCATAAAAATTATAGACTGATCATTTCTTTGTCAGTGGGCAAACGTACAAAATCAGCAGGGGATCAAATACTTTTTTCCCTCACTGTAAGTCATTGGCCCGCCCCCGTGAGCACAGATTTTTCTACTGTTACGAATAAAACCCCCTCCTGAGGAAATCCTCTTTAGACCACGCATACCTCGGTGTAAACCCACAGCGTGAGCTGTGATTGCGAATAGTTATTGAATTCCTAACCACACCACGTGGAGCATTGTCTACACGGCTGGGAGTGGTTAAACTCTGAGACTATCGATCCCTACAGAATAAGAGCAAATCTTAGATACTAATTACTAGTCTGCAGCTAGAAATTATGTAAACCTGGGATGCGATTACCGACAACTGCCGAAACGTCTTTTCTATGAGAACATTTCTGAATGGTACTCTGAAGTATCCATTCTAACTACAAAATACTTTGATCTTCAGGATAACAGAAAGAGAGAGAGAGACTCGGATGAACAATCCAGCAGACGGACGGACGATTCCAACAGAGATCACGACAACACATGGGCATAAATATATACTGATTTCAATTATTCCCGAATGAGTGAGCGTTCATGTGCAAAGGATTAGCATTTTAATTTATATAATTATCAATAATTATTAACCTCCTGTGCTGTAGGCCTACCGCCGTGTGGGCATTGCTGTGCCTAAAATGTAAATAGCTTAATAGTTTATCAACATTTTAAGCTAAACATTATGATCTGTTCCATCAGCCGTATTAATTGATACGGCGTATACCTCCACTACACTACTTGGCTTTATGCTTGCTCAAACAACACACTCCAGGTGGCAGTATTCACCCTTTCAGTTTGTTAACCAACTCATAGAAGTAGTAGAAGAAGAACATGGACTACTTCAAAATGGAGATGGCCTCAATGGCGCTACCCATGCTGTACAGACACCATAATGGGACAGATACAATGTTGCATCTTCTAGCTCTATGGTACCCTTGGTGAATAACAATGCAACGGAATGAGAGGAACATATGGCAAGATTTTAGGACCACACCAGATAGATTATAGAGCAGAGGTCTTGGATCATCACTCTTTTCTTATAACCCGGATTTACAAACAGGGTTATACAAACTGACTCACATCACCTATAAGTAGGTCTATGCTAAAGTAGGTTATGAATTATTTGGTATGTTTTCTGCCACATGCCATCGTTGGTTTATGGAATCCTATACCATCTATGATGGAATTATTCGTTCATGGATTGATTATATGACTTATGGTGCCACCTAGCGGTTACGGTATGAAAGATAAACCATAATTAGGAGGCAAACAGGCCCATCTTTGCGATATACACAACAGGATCTTCGTCCAAGAGATATTGACATCTATGGCACACACGATAGCATGCCTTCCCAATCATCATAGTGTCACTGGATCAAGCATCTTGCCTACTCCCTTCCAAGTCCCACACATTATCTACATTGATGGCAGCCTTGGGATGATGCCACAGTCCCTTAGGCTTTTGTTAAAATCATAACCAACACAGAGGAGGAAAATTGGACTGTAACATTGAGCCCTAAAAAGACTTGAAACGCTGAATACACCAACTAACCACATGACAACCTCTGTGTTGAGATGAAATGGGATGAGGGAATGAGAATGTCGCTTCACATATCTGATATGAAAGAGATGATCGGCTAAATGACTGACTTTGCTCCACCTGCGTGTGTGTGTGTGTTATTATTGTGGCATGGAAATAAACAAATACTCTGACCAATTATAGTGAAGTCTGAGTCTACTACTGTGAGAAAACAGACAAATGTCAGGGCTGGCCAATGATGTAATTGAGGAATGACTTGTTAAGGTTACACATGACATAACGTAGACAAATGTATTGGGTTAGTTACACAGTATTTTTCTTTTGCATTATCACACACTATAATTTGCCTTGAGAGACACACCCTGTCATTAGCATATTACATATTCTCAATGAATATAGCACTCAATTAGACAGTATTAGTTATGGCATGAAACGACCATAAGGTGTCAGTGTTGGTGATATCAAAGGCAACCATATGGCCATGTGATTCAGTATGTATTCTCATAGCAGTGAACAGCAGTGGGATTGTCTGTATAATCAGATCTAGGCCCTGGGAATGGGCTCTCCAGTAGAGGACTGTTTATGTCTGAGTCATAAAGAGAATCGCCATTCATTCACGGTTGATCTAAGTGCAGTAATGACTGTAATAACTCAGATTCTTCTGAAACCCTCCACAGCATCTCATAGCACAGCTCAGTCAATATCCTCCACTCACATTGTAGTTCTAAAACATCTGAATGCTAATTACAGTGTGTGTGTGTGTAGTATGTTTATATGGATATGATTTCCATAAGCTTTATATTCCCTCATTCAAAGAAAGAGAACTGAGAGGCGATTGCTTATTCATTCATTCTTTAACATGGACCTTTTCCTTTATTTAGTTTAAAGTTTATTGCAAGTTGTAAATGTAGGCTACATTCCTATGTTATTTAAACTGACTTTGAGATTTAAGTCAACGAAGTACAGAATTTTGGTAGTCAGTGAAATAATGATATTCAGAGCATGCATGTCCTTCATGTCATGTGTGTACTTCCCCTTGCAAAACTGTCTTAATCTATAATTATTCTACTGTGTACCCTCCTTTGTCACAAACCAATGTCACTATTGCCAGTGTAGTGATGGTTTGAGCAGTTGCCTTCCGAGTGAACATGTACAATATGTGTTGCCGGGTGTAACATGTTTATGTATTTTAAATTGTCAAATCAAATGCATGAACATGGGGTGTGTGTGTGCAAGTGCATGTGTGTATTATAATACAAGCTATTAGAGACACTGTTAACGAGAGTCCTGTTAACGAGATATACACAGCCCTGCTTATTATACCAGCAGAAAGGGCTGTATGGGAATCAAACCCCACTATGCCTTCTGAGAAGCTTCATTTGAATAAGTTGGTGCTTCATACACTGTTAAGACGTTTCTCCCGCTTGATCCCCCCCAAGGCTTAGGCTTCTTTTATGTGCCATCTTCCAGGCGACAGTAGGCTGGCACACGTGAGTAGTACGATGAGATGACTGAAGAGCATTCAGTGACAACAGTAACATACAGTTATACTCCACTACTTCCTTGGACTTCAAATAGCATACAGTCACAACCACAACAACAGTTATTCTGTCAACATGTCTCATTAGAATTCTGTATGTCATAATAGTGACATTTAACCATTGTAGTTACAGTAAGCTGAGATATGTCTGATCCTGTACTCTGTACTCCAATACCTTCCATGGACTAACTTAACTATGGGAGTCACGAGACCCAGGCAGCGTTCACATGAAAAGCTCCAGGAAAGACGTGGATCCTAGATGCCTGGGGTTTGTTCCAGAAAAGACATGGATCCTAGATGCCATGGGGTGTTCCAGGAAATACATGGATCCTAGATGCCATGGGGTGTTCCAGGAAAGACATGGTTCCTAGATGCCATGGGGTGTTCCAGGAAAGACATGGTTCCTAGATGCCATGGGGTGTTCCAGGAAAGACATGGTTCCTAGATGCCCTGGGGTGTTTCAGGAAAGACATGAATCCTAGATGCCTGGGGGTGTTCCAGGAAAGACATGAATCCTAGATGCCTGGGGGTGTTCCAGGAAAGACATGAATCCTAGATGCCTGGGGGTGTTCCAGGAAAGACATGAATTCTAGATGCCTGGGGGTGTTCCAGGAAAGACATGAATTCTAGATGCCTGGGGGTGTTCCAGGAAAGACATGGTTCCTAGATGCCATGGGGTGTTCCAGGAAAGACATGGTTCCTAGATGCCCTGGGGTGTTTCAGGAAAGACATGAATCCTAGATGCCTGGGGGTGTTCCAGGAAAGACATGAATCCTAGATGCCTGGGGGTGTTCCAGGAAAGACATGAATCCTAGATGCCTGGGGGTGTTCCAGGAAAGACATGAATTCTAGATGCCTGGGGGTGTTCCAGGAAAGACATGAATCCTAGATGCCTGGGGGTGTTCCAGGAAAGACATGAATCCTAGATGCCTGGGGGTGTTCCAGGAAAGACATGAATCCTAGATGCCTGGGGGTGTTCCAGGAAAGACATGGATCTTAGATGCCTGGGGGTGTTCCAGGAAAGACATGAATCCTAGATGCCTGGGGTTTGTTCCAGAAAAGACATGGATCCTAGATGCCATGGGGTGTTCCAGGAAATACATGGATCCTAGATGCCATGGGGTGTTCCAGGAAATACATGGTTCCTAGATGCCATGGGGTGTTCCAGGAAAGACATGGTTCCTAGATGCCATGGGGTGTTCCAGGAAAGACATGGTTCCTAGATGCCCTGGGGTGTTTCAGGAAAGACATGAATCCTAGATGCCTGGGGGTGTTCCAGGAAAGACATGAATCATAGATGCCTGGGGGTGTTCCAGGAAAGACATGAATCCTAGATGCCTGGGGGTGTTCCAGGAAAGACATGGATCTTAGATGCCTGGGGGTGTTCCAGGAAAGACATGGATCGTAGATGCCTGGGGGTGTTCCAGGAAAGACATGGATCTTAGATGTCTGGGGGTGTTCCAGGAAAGACATGGATCGTAGATGCCTGGGGGTGTTCCAGGAAAGACATGAATCGTAGATGCCTGGGGGTGTTCCAGGAAAGACATGAATCCTAGATGCCTGGGGGTGTTCCAGGAAAGACATGGATCCTAGATGCCCGGGGGTGTTCCAAAAAAGACATGAATCCTAGATGCCTGGGGTGTTCCAGGAAAGACATGAATCCTAGATGCCTGGGGGTGTTCCAGGAAAGACATGGATCCTAGATACCCGGGGGTGTTCCAGGAAAGACATGAATCCTAGATGCCTGGGGGTGTTCCAGGAAAGACATGGATCCTAGATGCCCGGGGGTGTTCCAGGAAAGACATGAATCCTAGATGCCGGGGGGTGTTCCACATTCTTCAGTATGATTAAAGACCCAGGGGTGTCCTGTGAAAACCATTAGCATATTCAGGGCTTCTTTAAAGAATAATTGCATATAACCATTCTTCATCTGAATGAAATACCTTTTTAGATGCTTTTGAATATAGGGGAGGGGGTGCAGTGGGTAGGGAGAGAGGGCCTGTAAGCCATCGATGGGCATGGATACTGGAAGTTAAGGTTATAGGCCATCCAAGTGAAAAAGTTCCTATTTCTCCAGATGCTGCGTTGCTAAGGCCCTCATATCCAACACCAAATTAGTTGTGATTCACTGGCACCAATAGCTACATGTTTAAGAATATATAAAGACATTTTTTGCCATCTCCCCACAAAGAGAAAGTAAGCATTGCCTGTGTTTTTAAGTCTTATTTTCTTCAGTTTGTCTTTATCCCTTGTATGAGCAAACAGAACATTGGTTTAGTCTCTCTCTCTCTCTGGAGAACTGACTATCTTCATGAAGCCTAGCCTATGCTCCCTCCTCTGGCCTCTATCCTACATGGGAGAGCAGAGATAGCATCCGGGCATAAGCTCCATACTAAAACAAGGATAAACACAGCTTACCATGATAAACACAGCTTACCATTATAGGAAACATAGGCAACACATGCCTCGTTTGGCCCTGTGAGAGGAAATCATGTGAGTATGGTATTGAAGAGTGCAATCACACACAAACTGAACAAGAGGTTTTTCTAACCTTTTTTTTAATAGGTATGTTGGTAACACTTTATTTGGATAGTCCATCTGTAGATGCTCGACAGACTATCTACAGACAATCAGTAACATTTCAACTATCTACTAACCCCAACCCTAACCTTAACCCTTATCCTAACCTAACAAAGAAGAGAACCCATTCTCATTTACATCAACACCCCGGTGAGAGTTGCAGGCCAGGGGAGAGGAGAGGGTATGCTCCTATAGGATACACGTTTCTGGACGTCAGTCTGCTATATCTGCCTGCTGATGGGCTACTACAGTAATATTGTCAATTGTTTGGATCCCCATTGGTTGATACAGTTGCAATAGTTACTCCTCCTGGGGTCCAATACTGTTTTCATTGTGTTGAGTTGTATTTTCTTTGCTGTCTCTTATTTGACTTTAAGACTGTAACAGTATATACTGTGTCCAATAATGTCCTATACATCCTTGAAAAACATACAAATGGATTAGATTAGAGACATCAAATGACGAGAAAAAACAAATAGATTACATTGCCAACATGTCAATAGGCAGTATGCTAATATCACTATCGACAGTGTCGCACATGCGAAGCGTGCATATGGAGGTAGACAGCTAATTTCATTTATTTAATGTCTTCACATCTAACATTGCTGTACCCTTGTTGTCTGCTCTCTTGTCACCCTGACGTAGTGTTATACATGACAAACTCCCAAATGTTTTACATTTACCTTCTTAATGAGGCTGATATCTACTTGTCATTGAGAAATAATTAACAGTGGCGTCCCTTCCAAACAAGAGACAGCAAAGAAGATACAACTCCACACAATAAACCCAGTATAGGGAAAATAATCTGAATGAGAATTCCGTTCCTTAGAAAAAAGAAGAGACCCTAAAGTCTGTTGAGAAACTAATGATCAACACACTGAAACGAGACCACAAAAACTACAAAGAAGAATATCTGAGTCTTGTCCACATGTTGAGGACAACGCTCAGCTGTCAGAAACATTGTCACAGCCAGTAATGGCTCTTTTATGTTTCTTTCGAATAGGTGAGGAATTTGCATTTTCCACATCACTACAACTTTGTAAGAAGTAACCTTTTTAATGTTATTCAGGGAGAGATAGACTGAGACTGAGGCTTCTACTGACTGACACCACCTGTTCCACGCTTTAAAATAGCATTATCTGATATAAATTACTTCACAGGGAAGTAATGGTGTTTGACGGAATGGTGTTTGGTTTGAAAATGTGAAACAAAATAAAACTTAAAAGATGGTGCTTTGAGGCATTCATTAGCACTAAAAACCTAAACTCAGAATATGTTCCAGAAGATCAAGTCTAATTACCCCATAATGGATCAACTGAAGAGTTTCCCGAAGGATACAAGTTCCTAGAAGTCAGTGAGAGAGAGGTAGCACCATACACTGAGAATACAAAACATTGAGAACACCTGCTCTTTCCATGACATAGACTGAACAGGTGAATCCAGGTGAAAGCTATGATCCTATATTGATGGCAAAGTGCCTTTGAACGGGGTATGGTAGTAGGTGCCAGGCGCATCGATTTGTGTCAAGAACTACAACGCTGCTGGGTTTTTCACTGCTTAACAGTGCGTATCAAGAATGGTCCACTACCCAAAGGACACAACTGTGGGAAGCATTGGAGTCAACATGGGCCAGCATCCCTGTGGAACACTATCGACACCTTGTAGAGTCCATGCCCCGATGAATTGAGGCTGTTCTGAGGGCAAAAAGGAGGCTGCAACTCAATATTAGGAAGGTGTTCCTAATGTTTGGTATAATCAGTGTATATCATCAGAACAGTAGTCCGAAAATAGAGCCTTAAGGAACTCCAAAACTTACCTTAGACTCTCCTCTTCGCCAAAATCACCCTACACATCTCTTTTCCACTTACCTTATAGTTGTCAGTATCCCTACATACAGCAAGGAGCATCATATGGTTGAGAATGGTCATACTCCTTCTCATGTTTGCTTTCTCCTATAGCACAGCACCACCTTGAGAGTACCATCTGCGTCATGCTAAATTGAGCTGATTATTGTAATGAGGTTTCACACCTTTGATTTTCTCCAGAGCCTTGGGGAGAGGTTGTGAAGATGAACATGAGAGGGTGAAAGAAACCAGGAGAGATGGAGGGAGGTAGGGAGGGAAGGAACATGGTGTGAGAGAAGACTAAAAACATAATTCCTCCACAGACGTGCCATTCGGAGGTTCTTCCAGGTCAGCTGTGATACAGTAATGTACAGTTAGTAGGATTTTAAATATAGATTTTTATTTTTGGTGAACCATAAGAAAGATTAAAAAGATGTGCTTCCTGAAAAGCAGGCAATGCCTTCATCTTACAAGTAGCCTGCAAGAGATGTATGCAATTTGCAACATTTGTGGTGAGCTGGGGATTTTAGGGTAAGTGACAGAGTTACAATAACTGGAGGGAGGTAGGGAGGGAGGGAACATGGTGTGAGAGAAGACAATAACTCCAGTACGAATTTCTGAGTATCCAGACAACAAAAAATCTTCAAAAGCAGTCTGGTATTTAAGCAGAAAGGAGAGTCTGGGCTTTTGTGGTATTTCTATAGCGGTGGACAAAGAAGCATATACTATTGTGTATATCCAGTCCTGTGGAGAGGGAATATGTTGCTACGCATACATGACTGTCACTTTAACTGCTCCTGTAATGTTTGTTTCTGTGTATAGGGGTGTCAGGCCCTAGAACTGGATCGTGGTATGAATTTGGAGTTTCAGGGGTCTGGTTTGGTATGATTAAAGTTATCAAGAATCCCAGGAACTCCCAGCTATAGGTTTCTTGTTCCTGATTAATATAAATCTCACTCAAATACTGTAGTATCTAGCATTGGGTAGGTCTGTCTGGCCATGCCAGGAAAATCATTGGTAAGAGGCCCAGGTTTCAGAACCTAGCTAGGTACAGTAATACCTGGTTCAAGCTGGTTTATAGGGCTACCCAAAGCAGGTTTGTAATCACCTGCAATACACCGGTCTTCAAACGCATGCAGGTTCATGTGACGTCTCTTCTAGGCTGGCTGAGCAACACTGAGCCTTGGCTGCTTCACTCCGATAAGGTGGAGAAGAGAGCTGTACTGACTGCACACACACACACACACACACACACACACATACACTCGCACACACACAGACACACACAGGGAGCGGTCCTGTCGACGTATTACACTGTGGCTTTCATCTCCTTGCCATTTGAAGGGCTTACAGTTTAAGTCTGAAGTTTACATACACTTATGTTGGGGTCATTAAAACTCGTTTTTCACCCACTCCACAAATTTCTTGTTAACAAACTATAGTTTTGGCAAGTCGATTCGGACATCTACTTTGTGCATGACACAAGTCATTTTTCCAACAATTGTTTACAGACAGATTATTTCACTTATAATTAACTGTATTCCAGTTGGTCAGAAGTTTACATACACTACGTTGACTGTGCCTTTAAACAGCTTGGAATATCCCAGAAAATGATGGTATGGCTTTAGAAGCTTCTGATAGGCTAATTGACATCATGTGAGTCAATTGGAGGTGTACCTGTGGATGTATTTCAAGGCCTACCTTCAAACTCAGTGCCTCTTTGCTTGACATCATGGGAAAATCAAAAGAAATCAGCCAAGACCTCAGAAAAACAATTGTAGACCTCCACAAGTCTGGTTCATCCTTGGGAGCAATTTCCAAACGCCTGAAGGTACCACGTACATCTGTACAAACAATAGTACGCAAGTATAAACACCATGGGACCACGCAGCCGTCACACCACTCAGGAAGGAGATGCATTCTGTCTCCTAGAGATGAACGTACTTTGGTGAGAAAAGTGCAAATCAATCCCAGAACAACAGCAAAGGACCTTGTGAAGATGCTGGAGGAAACAGGTACAAAGTATCTATATCCACAGTAAAACGAGTCCTATATTGACATAACCTGAAAGGCTGCTCAGCAAGGAAGAAGCCACTGCTCCAAAACCACCATAAAAAAGCCAGACTACGGTTTGCAATTGCACATGGGGATAAAGATCGTACTTTTTGGAGAAATATCCTCAGGTCTGATGAAACAAAAATAGAACTGTTTGGCCATAATGACCATCGTTATGTTTGGAGGAAAAAGGGGGAGGCTTGCAAGCCGAAGAACACCATCCCAACCGTGAAGCACGGGGGTGTCAGCATCATGTTGTGGGGGTGCTTTGCTGCAAGAGGGACTGGTGCACTTCACAAAATAGCTGGCATCATGAGGCAGGAAAATTATGTGGATATATTGAAGCAACATCTCAAGACATCAATCAGGAAGTTAAAGCTTGATGTCTTGAGATGTTTCTTCAATATATCCACATAGTTTTCCTGCCTCGTGATGCCAGCTATTTTGTGACACACACAAAATAGTCCAAATTGGTGAAGTGAAATGAAAAAAATTACTTGTTTCAATAAATTGTATTCACGCCTTTGCTATGAAGCCCCTAAATAAGATCTGGTGCAACCAATTACCTTCATAAGTCACATAATTTGTTAAATAAAGTCCACCTGTGTGCAGTCTAAGTGTCACATGATCTCAGTATATATACACCGTTCTGAAAGGCTCAAGAGTCTGCAACACCACTAAGCAAGGGGCACCACCAAGCAAGCGGCACCATGAAGACCAAGGAGCTCTCCAAACAGGTCAGGGACAAAGTTGTGGAAAAGTACAGATCAGGGTTGGGTTAAAAAAATATCTGAAACTTTGAACATCCCACAGAGCACCATTAAATCCATTATTAAAAAATGGAAAGAATATGCACCACAACAAACCTGCCAAGAGAGGGCCGCCCACCAAAACCCACGGACAAGGCAAGGTGGGCATTAATCGGAGGCAACAAAGAGACCAAAGATAACCCTGAAGGAGCTGCAAAGCTCCACAGCAGAGATTGGAGTATCTGTCCATAGGACCACTTTAAGCCCTACACTCCACAGAGCTGGGCTTTACGGAAGAGTGGCCAGAAAAAAGCCATTGCTTAAAGAAAGAAATAAGCAAACACGTTTTGAGTTCGCCAAAAGCCATGTGGGAGACTCCCCAAACATATGGAAGAAGGTACTCTGGTCAGATGAGACTAAAATTGAGCTTTTTGGCCATCAAGGAAAACGCTAGGTATGGCGCAAACCCAACACCTCTCATCACCCCGAGAATACTATCCCCATAGTGAAGCATGGTGGTGGCAGCATCATGCGATGGGGTTTTTCATCGGCAGGGACTCGGAAACTGGTCAGAATTGAAGGAATGATTGATGGCGCTAAATACAGGGAACTTCTTGAGGGAAACCTGTTTCAGTCTTCCAGAGATTTGATACTGGGACAGAGGTTCACATTCCAGCAGGACAATGACCCTAAGCATACTGCTAAAGCAACACTCGAGTGGTTTAAGGGGAAACATTTAAATGTCTTGGAATGGCCTAGTCAAATCCCAGACCTCAATCAACTTGAGAATCTGTAGTATGACTTAAAGATTGCTGTACTCCAGCGGAACCCATCCAACTTGAAGGAGCTGGGGAAGTTTTGCCTTGAAGAATGGGCAAAAATCCCAGTTTATAGAGATATACCCCAAGAGACTTGCAGCTGTAATTGCTGCAAAAGGTGGCTCTACAAAGTATTGACTTTGGGGGGGTGAATAGTTCTGCACGCTCAGGTTTTCAGTTTTTATTTTAGTATTTATTGTTTGTTACACAATAAAAAATATTTTGCATCTTCAAACTGGTAGGCATGTTGTGAAAATCAAAATTATACAACCCCCCAAAACATCTATTTTCATTCCAGGTTGTAAGGCAACAAAATAGGAAAAATGCCAAGGGGGGCGAATACTTTCGCAAGCCACTGTATATATCGTCGTTTTTTTACTTTCACTTACTTAGCTGCCTAGCTAGCTAACTAGTTTAGTCAACTCAAACATCCAGATATCCAACACTGGAACTCTTCCAAGTCAAGATAAGCTTTTGGTTTTATAAAAAAAAAAATGTATACATTCATTGCCACCGACGTCTGCCGGTGTAACCGCTCAAGTGCTTGTTGACTGTACACTGTACTGCATGATTGTAGAAGGTTTACTAATGCGTTAGTTCTATTAGCTATGTTGACTATGACGTTAGATAATATAGTGACAATGATGTAGGCTGTGTGTAGCGGTTATGATATGAAGGTTTGGCTTGGAAAGGTTTTATCGCCTGGTCACAGATAGCTGATGTGTTCTGCACTCATTTCCACAATCGAAGGTAAAAGGTGAGCGAGGAGGAGAATGTGTAGATGTGAGAAGGAATTGCAATGAGCAAAGTGATCATGCTGTTTGTACAGTGTGTGGCTGCTATGAAAGTGAACTGTGTTTGCACTTGATCAGGGGTGTATTTATTCCGCCAATTCTGTTGAAAAGCTTTTCTTAAAAGAAGCAAACAGAACGAAACGGGGATAAACATACCTGAATTTGTCCAATAGAAACTCTTGTTTGCAACTGTTGGACTAATGATTACACCCTAGATCAGCTAGATGCAGGCAAGAGTGTGAAAGGCGGTATTGAATGTGCTACTGTCTGTCACCTAGATTACATCTCGACTTCTCAACCTCATGATGGGTATAGGGAAATTTGAGTATCATGTAGTAGCCTAAATCTATTGACGTTACATTGAACTGGGTGAATGGAATATGAACGAAAGTCATCCAATATGCTGTAATAGAAATAAGGCCATGCTCATAAAAAAAATGTGCGTCCTCCCTCATCTTAAATGGCACCAACTGCCACTGCCTATGGTTTTATTTATGCTCACACTGCCTGTGTTATCATCAGCTTAATGGTTGTGTTGGTTCATACCTAATACCCAATAGACCTTGCATGGTTACATTAGTAAAATAGACAGAAAGAGAAATTGCAAATGGCCAGGTAACATAACTTGTGTTGTCATTGAGTGGGTTATTGCTATGTTATGGCCAAAAAAATATAGGGTTTTCATTGAAGACCTTTCTGGCCTTCATTGTGACCGTCGACCTTTGATAATCACAGGGCCGGGCCAATGGCATCACAGAGGATGACACAGAAAGTGAAATAATTGTCCTATAGTCTCATCATTGCATTACTGGCTTTGCTATAAAAGGTGTAATAACAACTGTCAATAAACTCAGATTTGATCATTTTTTAGCATGTTTTTTTCCATAAAGGACTGTCTGAGTAATTTAATGTGTGACATTTTCACATGGACAGCAGTCATTTATCAGTCTCACTGTTTAGCAAGATACATGATGTTTTTCATTGCTTAAATAAAAATTAACTCATGATCTGTGAATTACTTTTTCGTGATTGTTAACTGTTTATAAACCCTCTGTATACGCTTTGTAGATGGCACATCCATCTTAGGTGATGGTCTTACTGGTGTTATTTTAAAATGGTGGACTTGAACAAAAATAACTATGTTAGGAATAGAAACCAAACACAGGGGAAATTACTTTAACATTCCCAATTTGCAGCAACAAATGAAAACATAAATACTTAATTACAGTAAAGAAAAGTAGGGGTCTTCCAATACACATTACAGATAATTCCCTACATTCACCTGATGGCTTCACTGTTTTTTGTGTCTTATTTCCTCATTTACAATAGCACACAAGAATGCATTGCTTTATTAAGCATTATTAAATTAGCAATTTAGGTGGAGAAGTGTAATGTTTTGTTGATGGTTTTGTCTAAGACATTAAACCTGCACCAAATCCACTCCGAAAGTCTAAAAAGCTCTGTCTGGTGGCTGGGTTGTGTTATTTTAAATTACCATAATCCTGACCAAAGCCACAGTAATGGTTGTCGTATGAGCCAACCACAACCACTTAACCTTCTCCAGTACCTCTGATCATGAGAGGTGCACTTCCACCATAACAAGTGACTTTGGGCTAAAATAAGGACTTCTTCTACCGGTAGTCCTAGTATGCACCCCAAATGGCACCCTAATGTGCCCTGGGCATAAGTAATGCATTATGTAGGGAATAGGGTGCCATTTGGGTCGCAGTGTTAATTAATTTTGTCTCGATGAAACTGAACATTGCTCACAGGTGGAAGTAGAGTGTCAAAGGGGACCAATTTAACCATGGAGTGGGAACATTTGACATATATACCTCCTGGTCAGAGTCCTCTGATGAGGTTTCAGGAAGGATTATCTATTCTGTGATACTCTGACACTGTGTGCAAAGCTGTCATCAAGGCAAAGGGTGGCTACTTTGAAGAATCTCAAATATAAAATATATTTTGCTTACTACATGATTCCATATGTGTTATTTCATCGTTTTTATGTCTTTCACTATTATTCTGCAGTGTAGAAAATAGTCAAAATAAAGAAAAACCCTAGTGTGAATAGGTGCGTCCAAACTTTTGACTGGTACTGTATATAGAAAGCAGTGGCGGTAGGTGCCGTATAAGATGAGGGAGAATTATGAACATGACCATATTTCTATTACAGCATATTGGATGACTGTCATTCATATTCCATTCACCCAGCTCAATATAACATTGATAGGTTTAGGCTACTACATGATACACTAATTGTCCCTGTACCCATCATGAGGTTGCTGCAACCTAGACTATGAATGAAAGTTTACAAAGTAAGTGCACAGTTTGAGGGAATTTTGAGTAATCAAGGTGACAGACAGTGACATATTCAATACCGCCTTGCACACTTTTGCCTGCATCTAGCTGATCTAGGGTGTAATCATTAGTCCAGTTGCAAACAAGAGTTTGTTCCATTGTTCAACAGAATCGACATAATGAATACACCCCTGATCAAACGCTAATAAAGTTCACTGCCATACCAGACACATACAACCAGCTCCTTGTGTATATAATTCCTTCTCGCATCTATCTATGCGCTCTTTTCCCCTCACCTTTTCCCTTTGCTTGTGGACTTCAGTGCACAACACATCAGCTATCTGTGACCAGGAAAAAAACAGTTTCCAAGCCAAACCTGCTAACCAATACACACAGCCTACATCGTTGTCACGTCATAGTCAACATGGGCACTAGAATTAACGCGTTAGTAAACCCGGTACAATCATGCAGTACAGAGTAGTCAGCAGCAATCGGTTTAGCAGTTACACCTGCGGCCCCGGTGGCCCAAAAAAATAATTTCATGCAATGCAGTGCTATGAAGCTGTAGCTTATGCTTTCAGTACTAGATGAATTATCTGATCCTTTGATCAGATGGACAACATGTCAGTTCATGCTGCAAGAGGTTGGAGGAAGTCCTCCGGGAAGTTGTCATAATTACTGTGTAAGTCTATGGAAGGGGGTGAGAACCATGAGCCTCCTAGGTTTTGTATTAAAGTCAATGTACCCAGAGGAGGACAGAAGCTATCTGTCCTCCGGCTACACCCTTGTGCTACCCTACAGAGTGCTGCTGAGGCTACTGTAGACCTTTATAGCAAAACAATCTGTTTTAATAAATGATTTGGTGACGTGAATATAATTCGTTTTATCTGAAATTCACTGAGGAGGATGGTCCTCCCCTTCCTCCTCCGAGGAGCATCTACTGATAGAAAAAGAGTCAAAGCAACCCCAGGAAAGAAACCACAGTAACCAAAGGTCATGGGCTCACCAGGCAGGCAAGTGATGGCAGTGAACCAGTCCTGTGTGAATGCCACGTGATGCCCTGAAGGGGTTTGTGTGTATGCTAGTGCATACGTGTGTGTGTGCGTGCGTGTGTGTGTGCCAGTAGCACCCTGAGAAAGGTAAACAAATCACAACAGTGTGGGATACACTGTCTGTCTGTTGTACGTTACTGTGTGTTCAAAGAAAGAAAAAGAGAGAGAGGGAAAGAGAGAGAGGGAAAGAGAGAGAGGGAAAGAGAGAGAGGGAAAGAGAGAGAGGGAAAGAGAGAGAGCAAGTCCCCGTTTTATCATTCAATATTAATCTCTTAGTTTATTCAAACTCAATTCAATAATGAACATCAGCAACAGGCCCATTAATGAACCATATCAGACCAGACAACCTATTATGATAAAACAGAAAGACAAGAGATACAGTATCTTCTGTAATAACCCTAAAGAGACTAGGATTAGTCTAATACGGGAGGAAATCATTTAGTTGAAACAGAAAATGGAGGGACAAAGTTTCTGATTGACAAAGCAGAAATCAAATACATGCTATCGAGAATATGAAGCTGATGAAGCTTATTCCTGGGCACTTTCAATTAAGATTTTTTTATTTCAGTTGGAGGTTTAATCTGAGTCTGGGATATCATCCCTTGATGTTTTCTGTATAAAACTCAGACAGGAACAGACCTTGTCCCTGAGGACAGTACCTTGAATTACCATAAATTGATGCCCCTAAAGATCACTTTCAATGGCTCTGACTTTATAATCTTAAAATGAGTCTGTCTCAAGGAGAATGATTAAGTGTGATAACTGCAGGTCCACCTAGTACTGTTGGTATGGCTAACGCTGAGCAATATGCAGAGACAGGTAAGAAATCATCGCCAGCTCCCTCCCTCAGAAACCAGGAGGAAATTAAAGCACGTCACCCTCAGTTTTAGCTGGCTCATGGTCTGTTTTAACTGGCTCAGTCTGGTCTGGTCTCTGTCTGAGTTGTGGTGCTACAAGCCTGGTGCCTCACTGGATGGACAGGCACTATAACTTGGTGGTCCGGTCTATGCTCCTGTGGGTGCTATTAGCCAAGTCCTCTCTGTGTTCCAATTGTCTTACCAAAGATGCCTTTGTGTATGCTTCGACAATGATAGAAGAGTTGGCTACAACACATAGCCTTCAGTATGGGACCAGGCTAAACAGGGACATTCTTATCTGAGCCAGATAGCATAGGAACAAGTCATAAGCAATGGCAAAATGTGTAGAATTGCATGAAATTATCTTTAACGGTCGACTTTGGGCACGAACTGCTCCTCTTTCTCAATTTCCAAACCGAAGTGTGGTGTGTTTTTGGTGGTTCATCAATGTGTCATTCTGGTCATGCGAGCTGCGATGGACATAGCTAGTTTGTTAGCTAAGCTAGCCACTTGTAGCTAGCCAGTAACTCCTCCAGTATGTGTTGTCGTCACTTCACAGGATTTGTTATTCAATCAGATTTTTTTTTAGCATTAAATGACCTGTTATGATTGTGCATTGATCAGTTATAGTTTAAAGCCGTTATTTTTGCATCCCAGAAAATTGTGATTAAGTATGTTAATAGCAGCTTTTCAGTGTTGGAATGGTGTGGGCGTATTCCATCAACAGAATGGTGTGGGGGTATACTGGTCATAAAAAAAGTGAGGGTGCAGCTGGGAGAGTGGGGGTGTAGCTGGGAGAGTGGGGGTGTAGCTGGGAGAGTGAGGGTGTAGCTGGGAGAGTGGCGGTGTAGCTGGGAGAGTTGGGGTGTAGCTGGGAGAGTGGGGTGTAGCTGGGAGAGTGAGGGTGTAGCTGGGAGAGTGGGGTGTAGCTGGGAGAGTGAGGGTGCAGCTGGGAGAGTGGGGGTGTAGCTGGGAGAGTTGGGGTGTAGCTGGGAGAGTGGGGGTGTAGCTGGGAGAGTTGGGGTGTAGCTGGGAGAGTGGGGTGTAGCTGGGAGAGTGAGGGTGTAGCTGGGAGAGTGGGGTGTAGCTGGGAGAGTGGGGGTGTAGCTGGGAGAGTTGGGGTGTAGCTGGGAGAGTGGGGTGTAGCTGGGAGAGTGGGGTGTAGCTGGGAGAGTGAGGGTGCAGCTGGGAGAGTGGGGGTGTAGCTGGGAGAGTTGGGGTGTAGCTGGGAGAGTGGGGTGCAGCTGGGAGAGTGAGGGTGTAGCTGGGAGAGGGGGGGTGTAGCTGGGAGAGTGGGGGTAGCTGGGAGTGTGGGGGTGTAGCTGGGAGAGTGGGGGTGTAGCTGGGAGAGTGGGGTGCAGCTGGGAGAGTGAGGGTGTAGCTGGGAGAGTGAGGGTGTAGCTGGGAGAGTGGGGTGTAGCTGGGAGAGTTGGGGTGTAGCTGGGAGAGTGGGGGTGTAGCTGGGAGAGTGGGGGTGTAGCTGGGAGAGTTGGGGTGTAGCTGGGAGAGTGAGGGTGTAGCTGGGAGTGTGGGGGTGTAGCTGGGAGAGTGGGGGTGTAGCTGGGAGAGTGGGGGTGTAGCTGGGAGAGTGGGGTGCAGCTGGGAGAGTGAGGGTGTAGCTGGGAGAGTGGGGGTGTAGCTGGGAGAGTGGGGTGCAGCTGGGAGAGTGAGGTGTGGCTGGGAGAGTGGGGGTGTAGCTGGGAGAGTGGGGGTGTAGCTGGGAGAGTGGGGTGCAGCTGGGAGAGTGAGGGTGTAGCTGGGAGAGTGGGGTGTAGCTGGGAGAGTGAGGGTGTAGCTGGGAGTGTGGGAGTGTAGCTGGGAGAGTTGGGGTGTAGCTGGGAGTGTGGGGGTGTAGCTGGGAGAGAGGGGGTGTAGCTGGGAGAGTTGGGGTGTAGCTGGGAGAGTTGGGGTGTAGTTGGGTGTAGATGGTCGGGCGACAGCTAGGAGGAGGTGGTTGGTGGGGAGAGGTTGCAGGGGTTGAGGAGTGTTGCCATGAGGTATTACTCTGGGTCTACCTTGAGTTTAAAAATATATCTAATTTAGGATCAAATTTTAGTCTGTGTCAGTTTATAATTCAGAAGACAATTCAGAACAGTTGGGCATCCATTCTATCCCAGTCTTAAATACAGACGGATGGAAGGATGGAGGGAAGGGAGAGCCATTGAACAGATTTAGATGTGGTGTCGAGGGGAAGAACGAAGCGAGTAATTGTTTTGAGACAGATAGGAGCACTCATGTATGGCAGGCACCGTTTGTTCATCTGTGCTTTTAGCAAACCGTTGATAAGCCGCCTCTTGTCTCAACTTCAAACACTGTTTGTCTGTTTCAATTTAGCCATGATTTGCTCCCCGTCAGTGAGTGTGTGTGTGAGTGTGTGTGTGTGTGTGTGTGTGTATTCTGAACATGCCTTTATCATGATCTGTCATACCTTGCATTTAAAGATGGAATCCATAGTAGGGGGAAACAGCGCCACTGGCCGCCCCACCATTGCTATTGTTTTTGTTGCCTAGCGATGGAGCATCACGCAGCATGGTTAAAAAAATGGCAGTACATATTGTGCTCCTCTATCGCACATCAGAGGGAGAAAAAACGGTGTTTGTTGTTTGCAGTAACTTCTTTGTTGTTGTTATATCGCAAACGGACATGGCAGTTGACCATTAAGGATTCCAGCTTTAAGGACAAATGCAAATAAACATACTGAATGAATACTGAAGCTCATTATTCAAAGATAAACATTTTGTTTAGCTAAAACGTGAACAAGTCATTGATGAAGCACTGTAGGTTGCATGTTGTGTGAAAATGTTATCAGCATGTGGCAAATGTCCCTCTGTAAAGTGTATTGAGACCTCAGGACAATACACTTAAATAAAGTTGACTTGACTTCAGAGGCATATGGGTACCCTCTCCACTCTCTCCTAGTATTGGGAAGAAAGGCTACAACATACACTACCTATAACGATATGCGCTGAAAGTCAGGAAGCAAGTTCAGGGAGTGAGTGTTTTAATAAAATAAACGGAACATAATACAAAGCGAGAAAAACCCCATGCTTTCTGAAGCACCTCCCACAAGTTGGATTGGCTTGATGGGCACTTCTTACGTACCATACGGTCAAGCTGCTCCCACTACAGCTCAATCGGGTTGAGATCCGGTGACTGTGCTGGCCACTCCATTATAGACAGAATACCAGCTGACTGCTTCTTCCCTAAATAGTTCTTGCATAGTTTGGAGCTGTGCTTTGGGTAATTGTCCTGTTGTAGGAGGAAATTAAGCGACGTCCACAGGGTATGGCATGGCGTTGCAAAATGGAGTGATAGCCTTCCTTCTTCAAGATCCCTTTTTTCCCTGTACAAATCTCCCACTTTACCACCACCAAAGCACCCCCAGACCATCACATTGCCTCCACCATGCTTGACAGACGGCGTCAAGCACTCCTCCAGCATCTTTTAATTTTTTCTGCATTCACAAATGTTCCTTGTGATCCGAACACCTCAAACTTAGACTCGTGTGTCCATAACACTTTTTTCCGATCTTCCTCTGTCCAGTCTCTGTGTTCTTTTGCCCATCTTAATATTTTCTTTTTTATTGGCCAGTCTGAGATATGTATTTTTCTTTGCAACTCTGCCTAGAAGGCCAGCATCCTGGAGTCGCCTCTTCACTGTTGACTTTGAGACTGGTGTTTTGCGGGTACTATTTAATGAAGCTGCCAGTTGAGGACTTGTGAGGTGTATGTTTCTCAAACTAGACACTCTAATGTACTTGTCCTCTTGCTCAGTTGTGCATCGGGGCCTCCCACTCCTCTTTCTATTCTGGTTAGAGCCAGAGAGTTCTTCAGTTTCTTGGCAATTTCTCGCATGGAATAGCCTTCATTTCTCAGAACAAGAATAGACTGACAAGTTTCAGAATAAAGTTCTTTGTTTCTGGCCATTTTGAGCCTGTAATCGAACCCACAAATGCTGATGCTCCAGATACTCAACTAGTCTAAAGAAGGCCAGTTTTATTGCTTCTTCAATCAGGACAACAGTTTTCAGCTGTGCTAATTGCAAAAGGGTTTTCTAATGATCAATTAGCCATTTAAAATTATAAACATGAATTAGCTAACACAACGTGCCATTGGAACACAGGAGTGATGGTTGCTGATAATGGGCCTCTGTACGCCTATGTAGATATTCCATTAAAATCAGCCGTTTCCAGCTACAATAGTTGATAACAACATTAACAATGTCTACACTGTATATCTGATCAATTGTATGTTATTTTAATGGAAAGAATTTGCTTTTCTTTCAAAAACAAGGACTTTTCTACGTGACCCCAAACTTTTGAACAGTAGTGTACATCATGACCTTCCAAAGCTAAATGACAATAAATCACAAGGAGAGTGTCCATATTTCCTTTATTTCGTTTTTATGACATGCCTTTACAATGTATGGATGGTTTTATCAGTGCTAGGTCTTGAGTTTTATCACAAAGCTTCAGTTTTTTCCAAAAAAAAGAAAAAAAAATTGACAGGCAGAGAAGGAAGACAACAACCACATTCTCTCTGTTTTATGTTACTTTCACATCTTTGTTTCAGTGAGACGGTGGAAAACTAGGATATCAAAGTCAATTTCACGTCTATCAGCTCTTTCAAAGCAAACAATAAAGAGTTAATTTCTCCTTTGTGTTGGTTCTGTATACACTATCCTGGACATGAAAGGATTCCAAAACACATAAACCTTTGTCTGTGAAACGCTACGCTTTCTTCTTTCATGTCCAGAAACCGACTGAATGTGAAATGATTTGGTTAAAATGAGAAACAGAAAATGTGAGATAAGTATTTCAGGCACTTAAATATTCTTCCAGACTCCTTGGCTTGGCTACACTGTGCTTTCTTTATTTGCAGTACGGTACATGTATTGAAAGAAAATGTCTCCTCTCCTAAACCCATTACAAATCCATGAGACATGAGCTCATGGCCTTCGCTCTACAGGACAAGACAGTGCAAAAGGCTGTACAGTAGCACAACATTCAAATACAACAATTTAAAGGGATTTCAAGTTCCTTATCACACACAACAACAATGTACGTATTTACATTTAGTTTGATGTGACTAGGCCTACTTGTGTATCTACCTGTTGTAACTACCTGTTTAAACAACCTCTTGTAACTACCTGTGCTCATCGTATCATCAAATCCTACCAAATGAACTGACCACCTTGCAGCTCCTGGGGGGAAAAAATTAACTTTGTAAACATTCCTTTTTTAAAATACATAATTTTTTATCCTCATTGAATATGGAAAGAAACTTTTACTTTTCTCATTCTCTCACTTTCCTGCACATCTCGCACCTTCCCTCACTTATCTCTCCTCTCTCTTTATCTCTCGCTTTCTATCCCTCTCTCTCCCTCTCTAACCTGCCCTCCCCCTCCCCTCTCTCTCCATCTCTCTCTCTGTGGGATGTTTTAGTGAACCCTTGTCACTGTGATGGAAGTGAAATCCATTTAAATGAATGACAGCTGAAATTTGCTCTTCTCTCCTTGCTGGGGGTATAACTGTATACCCATTGTTTTTAAAGGCAAGGTAAATGATGCATGCATCTATCTGCATTCTGAACGCAGCATGAGGTTGAACAGAAAGGGGATGTTTGTGTTGAAATTATTACAGTCTTCCCATCATCAGGTTTGTGACGCTGAGGGTGCGTCCCAAACTGTACCCTATTCCCTACATAGTGTATTACTTTCCACCAGGGTCCATAGGGCTTTATGCACTATGTAAGGAATAGGGTGCCATTTGGGACACAAACTTCATCTACATTTTGGCTGAGAGAGAGAGGAAGCTTTGTGTGAGATACATTCCTCTGAATATGAATATGTATTCTATTTCAGGAAGACTGAGTCATAAAAAATCATAGCAAATGTTTTGTGTGTGTTTGGTAACACTCCAAAAAATCAAATGCACAGTATTGTTGTTGGGTGTTGTTGTGTTAACATGTAACACAAAACGCTTCTTCGGACTCAGGACATGAGAACTTGGACACTACTAGTGTACTGGTAAATCACATGATACACATACGAATCACTTGAATCTACCAAGTCTTTTGTGGGTCATTTGATATCTACCCAAAAAAACATTGTGCTACGTTATCTGACCATCACAAATCTACTAAGATGCAATGTATCAACTTTGTCGTTTCAAGACAACAACAACATATAGTACAGGGACTTGACAAAATGAATGAAGAAATGTTTAGTATTTTTACAGCACATCAGTAGTCTTTCAACAGTGTGATGTCGTGGTCATTTTAACAAATCATTGATTCCATTATTTCACATATGAAAATTAAAGGTCATTTTTATGATTGATGTTTGGGGCCCATTATTTGTTCAAATAAAACCCAACAAATTATGCAGTTGGATGCACAAACACAGAACACTCTTCAGATCACAGGTCTGTTATCATTACCTTACAAAAGTTTAGTCCAACAAACCATTTCTCCAGATTTTGCTCTACAAAATTTTAACCTGAGATTCAGATTTTCAAAACGATCTCAGAACAGATCTCAATGAAGTCATCTGTGTTACACCCATAGTTTATACCTTTCTGTTACTCTGATCTGAACTAACTGCCGCTGTCTATGTTCTAACATATACGCTGTGCATTCCAAAATGCTTGACTTTAGATTGATGCCTACAGACAAACGTTAACGTTTAATGCATTTCTCCTCTTTAAAAATGGGGTTTTCTCAATGTTTACCTTTGTAATTTACACATATTGGGTTGTGAAGCTTCAAATACAATGATCTAGGTTAAAAACATTTTCACAACAGAAGACGTTACATCCATCTTGAAATTTGGAACCAGTTGTAAACACTAGAAATATGGGTCCTATCTCCGGGTTTAGGTCGGAACTTCTGCTGTTCATGCATAGAATTAGAATCAATTAGTCATTCTAATTCTATAACTAATTAGACAATCTAATTCTATGGTCTACAGTCAGTTCTCACTATAGGGATGTCACACCGGACTACTGATGTCCTATAGTATCCAGTAGTGATGATGTCATGTTACACCACAGTACTGATGTCCTCCACCTCGTTGGGCTTCACAGGCTTGCTGGGGAGCGACTTGAGGTACTCCAGGTGTCGCCGGGCGTCCTCCTGGTTCTGCCGTACGTAATACACCACATAGGAGATGACCATGGCGAACCAGCCGAACATCGTCACCAGCATGGCGTAGTCCGTGGTCCTCTTGGCCAGGTTACACAGGTCTGTGTCCACCGCCAGGAAATGGCGTCCCTCCTGCTCCTGGAGTTCGGAGCTCCGGCAGAGGACACGTGCAGCCGCCTCATGGTTGTGGGCCATGCCGCCCAGTGCCTGCTGCAGGGTGCAGTCACAGTGCCAGGGGTTGTCGTCCACCAGGACCCGCGCTTTGAGCCGGGCGAACGCATCCTTGTGCACACTAGTGATGCGGTTGTGTGAGAGGTCGAGGACCTGCAGTGTGGCCTCCACACCACTGAAGGCGCCCTTCCCCAGCGTCTCCACAGCGTTGTGGGACAGATTGAGCTCCCGCAGCAGCCTCAGGCCCCGGAAGGCGTGGTCGGGGACGGCCATGATCTGGTTGTGGTCGAGGCGGAGCACGGCGGTGTCTGGAGGCAGGTCCGGGGGGATCTCTTTGAGCCGGGACCCGGTGCAGGTGACGTTGAGGCCAAGGAGGAGCCCCAGGGGCCCCGGGCCGAGGTGGAGGCCAGGGTCGGGTCGGGCCCGCTGGCAGACACATCCCTTGGGACACATGGAGGCGGAGGGGAAGCACAGGGCCATGAGGACCAGGCTCTGGAGGAGAAGGCACATGGGGATGGAGCGGGACAGCCACATGTCCAGGGGAGTCATACTGGTGGGGACCACCAGCCCTCAGCATCCCGCCAAGAGACAGGGACACCACACCACTGGACCGACCCAAGGAGCAACGGACCGGCCACGGCTCATACCAAACACTCCATACTGGAGACTGATGAGCCTCCACCAACACACTCGGTCTGTTCAGGTCTAGCAGGGCCTGTCACCAGCTGGACTCATGCTGTAAACACACCTGAAATAAAACAGATAGAAACATTAAACAACATAAAAACTGCTTAATGAAGTACTGTACGTTCTTTGAACCACTTTTTAGTGTGCACCTTTCAGTTTTAGCTGAAGTCAAAAAGACAAAACAGAAGTGAAAAAAAACACTGTTATATTCACATCATCATAATTTCATCATAACTGAGTTCCGTTTGATAGAAGCGATATTGCACAACTTTTTATATTTATGGGATACTAGGCTACGTGATAAGGTTCATCTAGGTTCGATGAATGACTGTCCTTTATACCTTAATAACCTTTTACTGCAGTGGGCTAAATCAGGGTCACACAGTGTTTCTTGGTAGTTTTAAACAAATCAATTTTGAAAGTATACACCTCACAAACATAGTTGTGGGGTTAGAAAATTACATTTCCCAAAATTACATTTCATATACACTATGTATACAAAAGTACCTTCAAATTAGTAGATTAGGCTATTTCAGCTACAACCATTGCTGACAGGAGTATACAATCAAGCACACAGCCATGCACACAGCCATTGGCAGTAGAATGGCCTTACTGAAGAACAGCACTTTCAACCGTCATAGTATGCCACCATTCCAATAAGACAGTTCATAAAATTTCTGCCCTGCTAGAGCTGTCCCGGTCAACTGTAAGTGCTGTTATTGTGAAGTGGAAACATCTAGGAGCAACAACGGCTCAGCCACAAATTGGTAGGCCACAAAGGTTCACAGAACAGGACCGCCGAGTGCTGAAGCGCTTAAAATTGTCTGTCCTCGATTGCAACACTCACTACCGAGTTCCAAACTACCTCTGGAAGCAACGTCAATACAATAACTGTTTGTCGGGAGCTTCATGAAATGGGTTCACATGGCCGAGCAGCCGCACAGAAGCATAAGATCACCATGCTCAATGCCAAGTGCAGGCTGGAGTGGTGTAAAGCTCATCGCCATTGGACTCTGGAGCAGTGGAAACACATTCTATGGAGTGATGAATCACGCTTCACCATCTGGCAGTCCGAGGGACGAATCTGGGTATGGCGGATGCCAGGAGAACGCTACCTGTCCGAATGCATAGTGCCAAATGTAAAGTTTGGTGGAGGAGGAAAAATGGTCTGTGGCTGTTTTCATGGTTTGGGCTAGGCCCCTTAATTCCAGTGAAGGGAAATCTTAATGTAGCAGCATACAATGACATTCTAGACGATTCTGTTCTTCCCACTTCGTGGCAACAGTTTGGGCAGGCCTTTTCCTGTTTCAGCATGACAATGCCCACTTGCACAAAGCGAGATCCATACAGAAAAGGTTGGTCAAGATCGGTGTGGAAGAACTTGACTGGCCTGCACAGAGCAATGACCTCAACCCCATCAAACACCTTTGGGATGAATTGGAACGCCGACTGCGAGCCAGGCCTAATTGCCCAACATCAGTGCCAGATCTCACTAATACTCTCGTGGCTGAATGGAAGCAATTCTCTGCAGCAATGTTCCAACATCTAGTGGAGTCTTCCCAGAAGAGGCTGTTATAGCAGCAAAGGGGGGGACCAACTCCATATTACTGCTCATGATTTTGGAATGAGATGTTTGCCGAGCAGGTGTCTACATACTTTTGGTCATGTAGTGTACATCACAGAAGTCTGAAATATAACTAAACCGTTTGACATAGAAACACAGGATTTTCTGTGTTTATTTAAGAAATATGTTTATTCATTATGAAATTATAAAAATATGAATAACATTCCACCCATGGGGCCACTAAAGGGTTACTTGGTCATTTAACCGCAGGAAAGGGCTACAACAACACATCCTTATGAACACACACTCTTTACTGAGACTTGACGATAAGCATGGACCTGTGAATCCTCCTGTCAATCAAACACTAGCCAGCTACAAACTGTGTTGTTTATTTAGTCAATTAAGAACAGATTCTTATTTACAATGAGGACCTGTCAAACATGTACATTGCTTGTTGTGACATGTACATTTTATTAATATAGTACGTACACAGTAATGGGCAGTTAGATAGGACAAGGGAAGCAATGTTTACTTATGTTCCCAATCATGACATATGATTGGTATCGTTAGTAAAACAAACACACACCTACTCTATTGTAAGCTTGTGTACTGTGGATAACAAGAACACATTGGATACGTTCCAAATGGCACCCTATTCCCTATGTAGTGCACTACTTTTGACTAGGGTCCATAGGGAATAGGGTGCTATTTGGACCACTGTCTGATAAGTGCTAAGTACAGTGGAGTGCAGCAGGCTGGTTTTATCAAGCCCCCCTCATTCTCCCTCTGTCACACTGTAATGTCACCTTCTCATAACAGATCTTTGTCTGCAGAACATCACATAGGGAAGAAATTCACTTACAGTACAGGAACTCTACATTAACCCAACTGTACAATACAACCCCATTCAATCATAAAAATGCTATGCAATTATTTTCTGTCGTATAACTTTCCCCATATCGAGACACTACCTATCATGTTTATAAACACATGCTAACATGCAGTGCTTAATTTGTAAATTGGGAGGTCCCGGAACACATAGTGGCCTTGAGAGAGAGAGGGGTTACCTGGGGGCTCTGAGGTACTGGAAGAAAAAAGTGACTAACACAACGTGGCAGCTCAGCAGACAGAGTAAACAGCCATGTAGCCTACTGTCTATGGTGGTTAAACAGACAGCACTCTCCAAGGTGCTGATTCATTCAAAGCATTTTAGACGTCACTGCAGTATGCCTACATATATGAGTATAGCTGCGTGCTTCCACAAGTCCCAATCAGTGTACAGCAACATTTTTAGACATCACTGCAGAACACCCGCCATATGCAAATGCACACATAGTCAGCTGTGGGGCTTACAAGAACAGAATGTCATATCATTTTCAAGACATCAATGTAGCAGTAGAACAAATATCACAATATCAGAATATAACTTCAAATAAAATGATTTACTGTAAACTACAGCAGAACACACATTTGAGAATATATAGGCCTTCTGCCTATGTGATAATATGAAGCGCATATTCAGATTACCTTCACAGTACAGAACAAGTTTGTAAAGGAAAACTATTTTCCTACCTTAGTTTTCAAAACCTCCCACAATGACTCTCCCCATGTCAAGTTCATTTAACTCCTGACAGTTCATTTCTTGCTCATAAGGAACCGTTTCCCCCTCACTCCTCTCCTCCGGCACTGACAGTTCTCTGGCTCCTTCTGGGTTCGATTCACCATCTTTCTCTGGATTTTTGGACTTGAAAAATGTCATCAAACTTGATTGCCTTTTTTTATCCAATTTTTATTTGGCTTTCCCACGTTTCAAATTCAGTAGGGAGACGACTAGCTATGGCTACGTGACGTGATTACGTAGGACCTCTTCACTAGCTGACCACCACTACCAAGACCTGTGTCAAGATCAGTTACTTACTCCACCGGCCTCCCCATAACCTCTATGTACAAATAAGAGAGCAGGTCTGGAATCAGTGTGGCAGGATAGGATGATTACACAGAAAGATCACCACGCTTTTACATGATGGTCTTTCTGGGGGGCCGGAGAAATAACAAGGCAACTTGATTTAACACTGATCGCTTCATTAGAATGTCTACTGTGCGAACAGTGAAAAAATTAATAAATCATGCCGTGAGAGGTACCAGATCCGGACGGTGCCGGAACAAACAAAGTCAAATCTGAGAGGCTCAAATTAAGCACTGCTAACATGTGTCTGTCAGATCTCCCTGAGGTGTTGATAAAAGCACATTAATTACCGAGCTTGAACAGGATAAGATCGTGCAAAATGTATCCACTTAAGACACATGATCAATTCTGCATTATGTACAGCTTTACTATACTGCCCAGCAGCTTGAAGGGAGGCATTGTAGAACGCTCTAGAATGCAGTGATTGTTAATGGACATGGGCGTCTGCCCATTTCTGGGAAAAATAGATACTGATAACCATAGAAATAATAATAACTTTTGTAGGTTGAGGGAGCAGCCCTATCTCTCCCCACAGCCTGTGTTGTTTAATAGAGCCTATGATGATGAGAGAAAGAGAAAGAGCGAGAGAGAGTGAGAGCGAGAGAGAGAGAGAGAGAGAGAGAGAGAGAGAGAGAGAGAGAGAGAGAGAGAGAGAGAGGTTTAGAGAGAGAAAGGTTTAGAGAGAGACAGAGTGATGGAGATAGGGAAGCATCTGTGCTGTCTGTATGAGGCCCAGTCTCCCCCGTGAGCACCAGGCACAGGGGCTCAAGTGAGTCTAGGTTCAAATGTCAACTGCCAAAAAGCTGAATTGCATGCAGGCATGTCATCCATCATCGACGAGTATAAAAATGGCAAAGCAACACAAGTGACAGTTGGTATACACAGTGACGAGGGATTTTGAATGCATCATCTTCAGAGGCCCTTGGAGGGGAGAATATAGGCTGTGGGAGCGTGTGAGCTTTGAGACCTTTCAAGTCCAATGACTGACTGACTGAAGTCATACCATCATTTTGAATTCAGCCAGTAATGACCTTGCGGAATTCAGCTGGTGGCCCTCTCCTGTCTCTGGTCACAGTGTACAAGGTTGTTCACATATTGGGTTAAAAAAAGACACCTGTGAACTCAGCCGCGAGGCTGCGAACATTTCTATTTTTGACACCACTGAAATGTTCAGTTCACAAATCAAGAAGGACATGATTGCCCTGTTATTCAGATTCAGTGTAACCATTAAAACGTTCATAAATTGAATAAATTCCTTACTTTATACATGCAGTCCTTCTATTATCATA
Organism: Brachymystax lenok tsinlingensis; assembly: GCA_030435695.1. Taxonomy (NCBI): domain Eukaryota; kingdom Metazoa; phylum Chordata; class Actinopteri; order Salmoniformes; family Salmonidae; genus Brachymystax; species Brachymystax lenok. Next base: position 19,076,087 of record CM059806.1, on the reverse strand, counting down.
TTGGTTAGCAGTATGATTTAGAAAATTGTGAAAAATCTGACCAATTACACTATATATACAAAAGTATGTGGACACCCCTTCAAATTAGTGGATTTGGCTATTTCAGTCACACCCGTTGCTGACAGGTGTATAAAATTGAGCACACAGCCTTGCAATCTCCATTGACAAACATTGGCAGTAGAATCGCCTTACTGAAGAGCTCAGTGACTTTCATCGTGGCACCGTCATAGGATACCACCTTTCCAACAGGTCAGTTTGTCAAATTTCTGCCCTGCTGGAGCTACCCCGGTCAACTGTAAGTGCTGTTATAGTGAAGTGAAAACGTCTAGGAGCAACAGCGGCTCAGCCGCGAAGTGGTAGGCCACACAAGCTCACAGAACGGGATTGCAGAGTGCTGAAGCACGTAGCGCGTAAAAATCGTCTGTCCATGGTTGCAACACTCCCTACCGTGCAAATCTTGCCTTCATTGGCCTCTGGAGCACTCTCTGGAGTGATAAATCACGCTTCACCATCTGGGTTTGGCAAATGCCAGGAGAACACTACCTGCCCGAATGCATACTGTCAACTGTAAAGTTTGGTGGAGGAGGAATAATGGTCTGGAGCTGTTTTTCGTGGTTCGGGGCTAGGCCCCTTAGTTCCAGTGAACATTCCACATGCCACAATCAACAGCCTGATCAATTCAATGTGAAGGAGATGTGTCGCGCTGCATGAGGCAAATGGTGGTCACACCAGATACTGACTGGTTTTCTGATCCACGCCCCTACCTTTTTTTAAGGTATTTGTGACCAACAGATGCATATCTGTATTCCCAGTCATGTGAAATCCATAGATTAGGGCCTAATTAATTTATTTTAGTTGACTGATTTCCTTATATGAACTGTAAATCAGTAAATTATTAGAAATTGTTGCATGTTGCATTTATATTTTTGTTCAGGGGGTAATTGCATTTAAAAATCTGATCTTAACGCTACAGCATACAATGAAATTCTAGACGATTCTGTTCTTCCAACTTTGGAAAAAGAGCAATCCTTTACAAAAATCTGATTTTTAAATGCAATTACCCCTGAACAAAAATATAAATGCAACATGCAACAATTTCTAAGAATTTACTGATTTACAGTCCACACGACACCACACAGGCTGTCTGCCATCTGCCCAGTACAGTTGAAACTGGGATTAATCCGTGAAGACAACACTTCTCCAGCATGCCAGTGGCCATTGAAGGTGAGCATTTGCCCACTGAAGTCTTTTACCACGCTGAACTGCAGTCAGGTCAAGACCCTGGGGAGAACGACGAGCACACAGATGAGCTTCCCTGAGACGATTTCTGACAGTTTGTGCAGACATTCTTTGCTTGTGCAAACCCACAGCTTCATCAGCTGTCTGGGTTGCTGGTTTCAGACAATCCCAGATGCGAAGATGCCGGATGTGGAGGTCATGGGCTGGCGTGGTTACTCGTGGTCTGCGGTTGTGAGGCCGGTTGGACGTACTGCCAAATTCTCTAAAATTAAGTTTTAGGTGACTTATGGTAGAGAAAATGTGTTGTGTGTCAAGACAGGATTGGGTTGAGACACAGATCTGCAGCATTGAAGGCCCCCAAGAACACAGTGACCTCCACCTCCAAGAACCATCAAGACTCTTCCTAGAGCTGGCCACCCGGTCAAACTGAGCAATTGGGGTAGAAGGGCCTTGGTCAGTGAGGTGACGAAGAACCAGATGGTTACTCTGACAGAGCTCCAGAGTTCCTCTGTGGAAATGGGAGAACCTTCCAGAAGGACAACCATCTCTGCAGCACTCCACCCATCAGGACTTTATGGTAGAGTGGCCAGACGGAAGCCACTCCTCAGTAAAAGGCACATGAAAGCCCGCTTAGAGTTTGCCAAAAGGCACCTAAAGGACTCTCAGACCATGAAAAGCAAAATTATCTGGTCTGATGAAACCAAGATTGAACTCTTTGGCCTTAATGCCAAGTGTCACGTCTGGAGGAAACCAGGCACCGCTCATCACCTGGCCAATGCCATCCCTACGGTGAAGCATGGTGGTGGCAGCATCATGCTGTGGGGATGTTTTTCAGTGGCAGGGACTGGGGGACTAGTCAGGATTGAGGGAAAGATGAACGGAGCAAAGTACAGAGAGATCCTTAATGAAAACCTGCTTCAGAGCACTCAGGACCTCAGACTGGGGAGAAGGTTCACCTTCCAACAGGACAACGGCCTTAAGCACACAGTCAAGACAACGCAGAACCCGATTGAACATCTCTGGAGAGACCTGAAAATAACTGTGCAGCGACACTCCCCATCCAACCTGAGAGCTTGAGAGGATCTGCAGAAAAGAATGGGCGAAACTCCCCAAATACAGGTGTGCCAAGCTTGTAGCGTCATACCCAAGAAGACTCGAGGCTGTAATCGCTGGCAAAAAGTGCTTCTACAAAGTACTGAGTAAAGAATCTGAATACTTATGTAAATGTACTATAATTATTTTATTTTTTTTAATACATTTGCAAAAATTTCTAAAAACCTGTTTTTGCTTTGTCATTATGGGGTATTGTGTGTAGACTGATGAGTGTGGGAAATGATTTTATAAATTTTAGAAAAAGGCTGTAACGTACCAAAACAAGGAAATATTCAAGGGGTCTGAATACTTCCCAAATGCACTGTACTTCCATTCGTTTTTTTAAACCGGTACCGGTTACCTTCAGATGAGTCCCGTGACACTTGTGGGGGTCGTTTATGTGATTTACCCATTTTCGGGATGTCTCATGGTCTGACAAACAACGCTCTAGCTCTGCCACCTTTCCCCCGCAGATGAGGAAGTGTTACACTGGCGGATGCAGTGGATTGAGATACATCCAATGCAGTAAAAGCAGATATCTCTAGCTTAAACTGATGGATTTTGATGGGGATTTTTTTGTTATGTAACTTAGATTGACGTACTGGTGTGTCAATTGACTCTAGGGGGTTAATCAGCTTCGGAATATGCCACACCTGTCAAGTGGATGGGTTATCTTGGCAAAGAATAAATGCTCACTAACAGGGATGTAAACAAATGTGTGCACAAAATTCTAGAGGAATATGCTTTTTGTGCATATGGACAATTTCTGGGATCTTTTGTTTCAGAGCATGAAAAAGGGTAATGTGTGTCTCAGTTGGTAGAGTATGGCACTTGCAATGCCAGGGTTGTTGGTTCAATTCCCATGGGGGACCAGTATGGGAAAAAAATGTATGCACTCACTACTGTAAGTTGCTCTGGATAAGAAAGTCTGCTAAATTACAAAAATGTAAACATGATGCATTTATATTTTTGTTCAGTGTAAATTGGTCTGTAATCACAATCTAGCACGCACTCTAGAACTGGGATGGACTCCCAATCAACTACAATCATGCATGGGCTTTGTAAATAGCACTTAGGCTATGTAGTGGCTGCTCAATCCTTTTCTCCCCAATGGGCTTGTAAGTAAGCATTTCACCATGCGGTCTCCTGTTGTACCTGTTGTATTTGGCACATGTGAAAAATAACATTTGATTTGATTTGTAAGAGCTTTGACTTCCAGGGATGTCAATCGAAGCTTACAGGTGAGGCTATTTCCTATGACAAATCTCAACATGGCAGTAAGGATGAATCATGAAGTAAAGAAAAATAAATGCAGCTATAGCTATTCTATGTTAAGTGATATTGAAGACATCCATCGCAAAACACTGTCAGACTGGAAGTATTAGCCTGAAGACAAATTAATGGTCCAAAGTTCAAAAAGATATCTCTTTGATATGACCCCACCATAAGGTCAGAGAATAAATGATGTCCATTGTCTCATTACTATGCATTTACAAAACAATCACTAGAATATTATGTAACATCAATGTTGTTACTGTAATAATTAGTGCTACTACACAGGTATTAAAGAAATGTGATGTCCACCATCATTGCATTAAAAGGCAGAGTAATTTGATTGGTCCAAGACTTGGAGTTGAAATGTATTTTGACACAACGTGACCCATTTATCATAGCATATGGCCATTCTATTACTTAAGTTACATGTTCCTGTCAAGGCCATATTTATGGGTTAGCATAACCATGAAATTCAACAAAGATGTGTGTGCATCCAAAATGGCACCCTATTCCATACATAGTACACTACTTTTTACCAGAGCTGTGGTGCACTACATAGGAAATAGGGTGCAATTTGGGATGCAAATGTATACCTAAAGCGGACTTGCCTACTGTGTTTTCTTGAACAATATAGTCCTACATCACTCGATACATTTTGTGTTAATTAAATAAACATTATTATTAAGGATTAACTATTTATGCAAATAGTCTTGAGCTGGATCTGGGGATTTCGAATTACTATAGAAATGGGCATGTGCAAATAATAGCCAAGCTATTCGTCAAACAAAATAGTCTGCAAGTGTTATAAACTGCATGGCATTGCATTTCCCAAACAAATAGACCATGCCCCATGGTAAAGAATATGATTTATTAGTAGCCAAGCATACACAAAGTTGTCAACTTTTTTAGGTAGGCCTATAGGTCTGCATGTATGCCTTTAGATTGTCGGTTATATATTATCATTATGATATTACTAGATTATATTATTATAGTATGAGTTTTGATATGATATAATGAGGGAACATCTGATGAACAAATTCCATATGAACACTAATGACAAGGAGGACACCCCGCAGTGTAAGCCTGCTCGTCATCTAGGTGAATTTCTTCCTATAGCGCACTCCGTGGCTCAACCATCAACCGTTAACCCTGCTCTCGAGCTCGGCCCCTGAATGCGACGTACTACAGGGTCCCCGGCTCCCCTTTCTGACCCGCGCAGCTGTTGTTTTCTACATGTAAAAAATTCACTGCCATGATTAAACTACAGTATTTCATTGCGGCATTCATGTAAAGATGTCACCCATGGAACTATGTCATGTCCAAGTATTTACCAAGGACATAACAGCAATGTTATTGCAGGTATTCAATAATACCACTACTCTGATAGAGTAATAACAATATATTCGATATACCTACCTACAATAAACAATATTTGAGTGATCAGAGAACATCAATGTGGCTGTGAAGCAACAAATTGAATCGTCACATGACACATGAATAATCATATTATTTTAAAACATGGTGGATATTGAAATAACCCCAAAAAGGGATATATATGACGACCCCAAACCCATCTATGTTTATTTATTTTTTCATAATCTGACTAACAACAATCACCATCTGAAAAGAAAAAGAAATGTGGAAAGCCAGCATGAAAATGAGCTCATACATACGTATGTGTGTGTGCTGCGCGTGTAGCGGAGCTGCGGAGCAACAGGCGACATATGTTTCCATTCTCACCTGCAATAAAAACAACCGCCAGTCTCTCAATTTCCGATTTTGACATTCTAAACGGATCGTTCCAACGCAATCTTCCTTCTGCAGTAGTTTTCTATCCTCGTCAAAAATGTTGGAATAGCGCAGTTGAAATTCACATTTTTACAATTGCTTGTTGCTGCTCAGTATTGAACGTGAAAGGAGTGTGACTGAGCTCAAGCTGGCAAGGGAGGGGTTTGCGAGACGAGCATTGAAGGCGACAGTGTTCACCCGGAGCGCGCACGGGGATGAACGGTCAGACAGACAGTAGGTGTTGCCCCAGTGTCTGTTGGGTTCTTCTGACTAATTCAGTCCACTTGTAATAAATCATCAGATACGTTCGGGTCTTTTGCATCTTCGTAAAACTAAAATGAGAGCTGTTGAGTTAAGACAAATTGTAGGTGCATTTCACTGTTAGTCTACACCTGTTGTTTACGAAGCATGTGACTAATGAAATTGGATTTGATTTGTGTCCGCAGTCAGTCATCCCACTCTATCTGCATAACACTTCAATCAGTCAATGGTAGAAATATTAACCAAAATATTGCTCTTTCAGTGATTCACGTTTGAATTGTAGTCTATCACATTTGTCCGCATTTGAAAATGTCCTATACTAAAGACTTTTCTGTGACTATGAGTCTGCTCAAACAGCAAGTGGCCTACAGGTAGCCTACATAATGTGATCAGGAGCCCACATTTACCATGGTACTTACTGTGGAGCCCACATTTACCATGGTACTTACTGTGTAGCCCACATTTACCATGGTACTTAATGTGTAGCCCACATTTACCATGGTACTTACTGTGATGGCCATGGTGGCCACCAGCTACAATGACCATGTTGGCCAAGCAGGATCTCCCTCGCTCTCTCACATAACAGGCAGGCATTCACTCACTGGATGGTCAGGAATGGGGACACCCATATAAATAATTATATTTCTAAGGGGACACCCAACTGTGGCGATGTCATGAGAGGCCCTAGAGATTCCCTGAGGGACAGACATCACATGACATCAAGTGACTTCTTAGTTTGGTCATAGCCTGGCCAGGCAACCATGGGTAGAGTTTAAAATGACACTTAGAACTCAGGAGTTACAGTGCATTCAGAAAGTGTTCAGACCGCCTTCACTTTTTACACATTTTGTTACGTTACAGCCTTATTCTAAAATGTATTAAATAACTGTTTTTCCTCATCAATCTACACACAATACCCTATAATGACAAAGCGAAAACAGGTTCAGACATTCTAGCAAATGTATAAAAAACTAAAACAGAAATACCAAATGTATGTAAGTATTCAGACCCTTTGCTATGAGACTCGAAATTGAGCTCAGGTGCATCCTGTTTCCATTGATCATCCTTGGGATATTTCTAAAACTTGATTGGAGTCCACCTGTGGTAAATTCAATTGATTGCACAGGATTTGGAAAGGCACACACTTGTCTATATGAGGTCCCACAGTTGACAGTGCATGTCAGAGGAAAAAGGAATTGTCCGTAGAGCTCTGAGACAGAATTATGTCAAGGCACAGATCTGGGTAAGGGTACCAAAACATTTCTGAAGCATTGAAGGTCTCCAGGAACACAGTGGACTCCATCCTTCTTAAATTGAAGATTTGGAACCGCCAAAACTCTTCCTAGAGCTGGCCACCAGATGCTAACTCTGACAGAGCTCAAGAGTTCCTCTGTGGAGATGGGAGAACCTTCCAGAAGGACAACCATCTCTGCAGCACTCTACCAATTAGGCCTTTATGGTACAGTGGCCAGACGGAAGCCACTCCTCAGTAAAAAAGCACATGACAGCCCGCTTGGAGTTAGCCAAAAGGCACCTAAAGGACTCCCAGACCATGGGAAACAAGATTCACTGGTCTGATGAAACCAGGATTGAACTCTTTGGCCTGAATGCCAAGCATTACGTCAAGAAGAAACCAAGCACCTCTCATCACGTGGCCAATACCATCCCTACGTTGAAGCATGGTGATTGCAGCATCATGCTGTGGGGATGTTTTTCCACTGCAAGGACTGGGAGACTAGTAAGGATCGAGGGAAATATGAACAGAGCACAGTACAGAGAGATCCTTGATGAAAACCTGCTCCAGAGAGCTCAGGACCTCAGACTGGGGGCGAAGGTTCACCTTCCAACAGGACAACGACCCTAAGCACACAGCCAAGACAACATAGGAATGGCTTTGGGACAAGTCTCTACATGTCCTTGAGTGGCCCAGCCTAGAGTCATACGCACAATACCCCATAATGTCAAAGAGGAATTATGTTTATAGACATTTTTACAAAAAATAATAAAAAATGTAAAGTTGAAATGTCTTGAGTCAATAAGGATTCAACCCTCTTGTTATGACACAGATTCAATCACAAACATCAGACAGGTTTTCCAATGCCTCGCAAAGAAGGAAACCTATTGGTAGATGGGTAAAAATAAGAATAAACAGACATTCAATATCCCTGTGAGCATGGTGAAGTTATGAATTACACTTTGGATGGTGTATCAATACACCCAGTCACTACAAAGTCCTTCCTAACTAAGTTGCCGGAGAGGAAGGAAACTTCTCAGGGATTTCACCATGAGGCCAATGGTGACTTTATAACAGTTGAAGTCGGAAGTTTACATACACCTTAGCCAAAAACATTTAAAGTCAGTTTTTCACAATTCCTGACATATAATCATAGTAAAAATGTCCTGTTCTAGGTCAGTTTAAGTTTTTGTTATTTTAAGAATCTGAAATGTCAGAATAATAGTAGAGAGAATTATTTATTTCATCACATTTCCAGTGGGTCAGAAGTTTACATACACTCAATTAGTATTTGGTAGCATTGCCTTTAAATTGTTTAACTTGGGTCAAACGTTTCGGGTAGCCTTCCACAAGCTTCCCACAATAACTTGTGTGAATTTTGGCCCATTCCTCCTGACAGAGCTGGTGTAACTGAGTCAGGTTTGTAGGCCTCCTTGCTCGCACACACTTTTTCAGTTCTGCCACAAATGTCTATAGGGTTGATGTCAGGGCTTTGTGATGGCCACTCCAATACCTTGACTTTGTTGTCCTTAAGCCATTTTGCCACAACTTTGGAAGTATGCTTGGGGTCATTGTCCATTTGGAAGACCCATTTGTGACCAAGCTTTAACTTTCTGACTGATGTCTTGAGATGTTGCTTCAATACATCCACACAATTTTCCTACCTCAATGATGCCATCTATTTTGTGAAGTGCACCAGTCTCTCCTGCAGCAAAGCACCCCCACAACATGATGCTGCCACCCCTGTGCTTCACGGTTGGGATGGTGTTCTTTGGCATGCAAGCCTCCCCCTTTTTCCTCCAAACATAACAATGGTCATTTTGGCCAAACAGTTCTATTTTTGTTTCATCAGCCCAGGGGACAATTCTCCAAAAAGTACGATCTTTGTCCCCATGTGCAGTTGCAAACCGTAGTCTGGCTTTTTTATGGCAGTTTTGGAGCAGTGGCTTCTTCCTTGCTGAGCGGCCTATAGGACTGTCGATATAGGACTCGCTTTACTGTGGATATAGATACCTTTGTAGCTGTTTCTTCCAGCATCTTTACAAGGTCATTTTCTGGTGTTCTGGGATTGATTTGCACTTTTCACACCAAAGTACGTTCATCTGGTGTTCTGGGATTGATTTGCACTTTTCACACCAAAGTACGTTCATCTCTAGGAGACAGAACGTGTTTCCTTCCTGAGCGGTATGACGGCTGCGTGGTCCCATGGTGTTAATACTTGCGTACTATTGTTTGTACAGATGAACGTGGTACCTTCAGGCGTTTGGAAATTGCTCCCAAGGATGAACCAGACTTGTGGAGGTCTACAATTTTTTCTCTGAGGTCTCGGCTGATTTCTTTAGATTTTCCCAAAGAGGCACTGAGTTGTAAGGTAAGCCTTGAAGTACATCCACAGGTACACCAATTGACTCAAATTATGTCAATTTGCCTATCAGAAGCTTCTAAACCCATGACCACATGTTCTGGAATTTTCCAAGCTGTTTAAAGGCACAGTCAACTTAGTGTATGTACATTTCTCACCCACTGGAACTGTGATACATTGAATTATAAGTGAAATAATCTGTCTGTAAACAATTATTGGAAAAATTACTTGTGTCATGCACAAAGTAGATGTCCTAACCGACTTCCCAAAACTATAGTTTTTAACAAGAAATTTGTGGAGTGGTTGAAAAAACAAGTTTTATTGACTCCAACCTAAGTGTATGTAAACTTCCGACTTCAACTGTACATAGTTTAATAGCTGTGATTGGAAAAAATTATGATGGAGCATCAACATTGTAGTTACTACACAATACTAACCTAATTGACAGAGTGAAAAGAAGGAAGCCTGTACGGAATTGAAATTTTCCAAAATATGCATCCTGTTTGCAACAAGACACTAATACTGCAACAAATGTGGCAAAGCGATTCATTTTTTGTCCAGAATACAAAGTGTTATGTTTGGGGCAAATCCAATACAACACATTACTGAGTACCACTCAATATTTTCAAGCATAGTGGTGGCTGCATCATGTTATGGGTATGCTTGTAATCATTAAGGAAGGGGGGGTTTTCAGGATATAAAATAAATGGAATATAGCTAAGCACAGGCAAAATCCTAGAGGAGAACATGGTTCAGTCCACTCACTGGGAGATGAATTCACCTTTCAGCAGGACAATAACCTAAAGCACAAGGTCAACTCTACACTGGAGTAGCTTACCAAAAAGAGAGTGAATGTTCCTGAGTGGCCGAATTACAGTTTTGACTTAAATCTACTTTAAAGTCTATGGCAAGACCTGGAAATGGTTGCCTAGCAATGATCAACAACCAATTTGACAGACCTTGATGAATTTTGAAAAGAATAATGGGCAAATGTTGCGCAATCCAGGTGTGGAAATCTCTTAGAGACTTACCCAGGAAGACTCACAGCTGTAATCTCTGCCAAAGGTGCATTGACTCAGGGTTGTGAATACTTATGTAAATAAGATATTTCTGTAACACAACTGTAACACAAAATTTGGAATAAGTCATGGGTATATGCATACCTTCTGAAGGCACTGTATTTACATGCAACAGTCCTTTACTCATACTAAGCAGTTAGTGATAAACTGAGGTATATCAACCACACACAAATCATCCAGTGATTCATTTGATTGGGTCTAGCTGCCTTCACGACAAGAGACATTTTCCTTTTTGCCATTAAAAGGTTATGTTTTGTTAAGGTTATTTGCATACTGAGTGTTTAATTATTTCCAGCCAGTAAAAAGTTATCTGATGGATGATCTGGAGGGGGAAGAATGATGATATATGATATACATGAGGTATATTACCTGTTAAGTATATCTATCAGGCCATTAGCCTTTCTGGGTAACCACAGCGATCAAACTCTGCACGCAACACAGATAATGTTTATTTAAATGTCATGAGATGGGCCTATAATTCCTCAATTGCCATGTAATGCTTACCAATACATATAATTCCTTAATTGCAATGTTTAAGCCTTCAATAAATCATTTTCTCAAGCCTGTCATTTCATATAGACTGCATGTACAAAACATTAGGAACACCATGACGTTGTAGACTGACCAGGTGAATCCAGGTGAAAGCTATGATCCTTTATTGATGTCACTTGTTAAATACACTTTAATCATTATAGATGAAGCAGTGGCAGTTCTAGACCATTTCAACTGGGGGGGCCAAGCTGGGGCCAGTTGTACTGTTAGAGGGGCCAGTTACATTAGACGTTATTGTTGTCATATCGTTTTCTTCACTGTATTGCAGGCATCAGCAGGCAAAAGACCATGTCCCTCTAGTAAATGTGTGGGTTTAATTAGTGTTCCGCGTTGCCACTGTCTAATAACGGATGTAAAAAAAGAACAAGGGGGTCCAAAATTGTTGTCACAGGGACACTGCCCCCCTCCCCTCCCCCAGAACCGCAAGATGAATGTATGAGATGAAGGGGTGGAGACAGATTAATGAAGGATTTTTAAGCCTTGAGACAATTGAGACATGGATTGTGTATGTGTGCCATTCAGAGGATGAATGGGCAAGACAGAAGATTTAAGTGCCTTTGAACTCAATATAGAAGCTCATCATTGATTGAGAGTGTGATAATGGGTTAATACACAATCAAGTTAACACAATAAAGTTTAACAACATATTCCATTGGGGTCTTCTGGCTTTCATACCAGATACAGACTAATACGATGATACTGTGTGTTTGAAATTGGTGTGGGGACTTTTCTAATGAATCTGAAACATCTAAAGAGTGATATTCACTTTATTTGTAGAGCCAATACATACTTAACAGTAGTAAGTGACTAAAGGAGACTTACTGGTGCAATGTGTACGGTAATAATCGGGAAGTACAGGGAGTGAATTTAGTAAATAAACAAACATGGAACAAAACAAGAAACAGAGTCAATAACGCCTGGGGAAAGAACAAAAAGGAGTGACAGATATAGGGGAGGTAATCAGGAAGGTGATGGAGTCCAGGTGAGTCTCATGAAGCGCAGGTGCGCGTAACGATGGCGGCAGGTGTGCGTAATAATGAATAAACTGGCGACATCGAGCTCCTCATGTGGAGGGAGTGGAAAGACCGCTTCCTCTTCTTCATGCTTCTTCACTAGAGGGGGAAAATCCCTATAGATGTGGCACATTTTCCTATCCAGCTCAAAGGGCCAGTGCCAGAACATCTGCGTAGAGGGAGAGCTGATTCGTTTTGTACAGTAAGACTGCTCTACAAGTCAATTCAACAACCTGGGTGGTCTGCACGCCACAGCTGAATGGGTTAGGTATTAGCTTGGAGATCTAATGGAAGTCTTCACATGTGAGGCAAAATAATTCACGTGAGTTTGTTTCACTAAACCCGAGTGGCATAGCGGTCTAAGGCACTGCATCTCAGCGCAAGAAGCGTCTCCACAGTCCTTGGTTTGAATCCAGGCTATATCATATCCGGCCGTGATTGGGAGTCCCATAGGGCGGCGCACAATTGGCCCAGCGTCGTCCGGGTTTGGCCGGGGTAGGCCGTCATTGTAAATAAGAATTTGTTCTCAACTGACTTGCCTAGTTAAATAAAAATTAAAGTAAAACATCTCCGTTATACTTAATGGTGGACTATGGGCTGCAGTACTCCTGTTGAGAAGAACTCTGTGGCTGGCTCAAGTCATGACCTCAACAATTTATACCTTCTAACAAGGACAGCGAGAGAACCCATTTCTGTATGCACAGCTACGAACAAAACCAATCTCTATGCATGGTTCCCCGAAAGTCTGAAAGCTAGCCTTTGAAGTGCTTAGACAGAACTTAACTAATGACTTAGAAAGCATGCGTGACCACGCTACTTTAAACACACTGGATCTACTCCATTAGCCAGAGAGAGGATCAAATTGAATTGACATTAAAAACTATGGGCTGTTCTATCTCTCCTCCTAATCTGCATGGCAGAGTGCTATCTAATCTTAGTGGATAAGGTAATTACCATTTTGCGTTTGTATTAGATCAGTACAAATGGCCTCTTTCTCCCTGCTCTGGGCCACATCAGATTGAGTCACTGTCTTTGTCCCAAATGGTAACCTATTCCCTTTAAAGTGCATTACTTTTGACCAGGGCCCATAGGGAATAGGGTGCCATTTGGGATGCAGTCAGTGACTCCGTAGCCTCTCCTTTTAATCATCTTCATCCCCAGTCTGTCTGTCTGGGACCTTGTGGACATTATGAAGAGAATCACTGACCTTGGAATCATAACCCTAGTGTGTAGCCACTTGTCGCTGTGTGTGTGTTTGTGTAGCCACTTGTCTGACTGTGTCATGTTTGACGGTTTCTGGAGTTTGCCAGGATCGGGCCGTTCTCTTGCCTTGATATCATTTTGTAATAATCTCTGTCTGCATTGACTGAGTGCACTCGAAATTGCAGCTGGGGTCTCTCGTTCCTTTAATCCTTCCTTTCCTTCAACCTTCCTTCCCTCCCATCACTCCTTGCTTCCATCCCTCCATCCCTCCTTCCTTCCACCTCTTCTTCCCTCCATCCCTCCTTTCCTCCATCCTTCTCTGCATCCATCACTCCATCCTTCTATCCCTCCTTATCTCATTTCATTCTTCCTTCTCTCCATCCCTCAATCACCCCTTCCTTCTATCCATCCTTATTTCATTCTTCCTTCTCTCCATCCCTCAGTCTTTTCATCCCTTTATAATCATATTCACTGATACAGTCAATGTTGAGACGTGTTCAAGGTTAGATCAGCAATTACTGTCTTTGAATTGACCAACAGCTGTATGCCCTTGGGTCCTCACTGTTGTCAATGTCACATTGAGTGTGACGTGTGAAGATTTGATTTATTAGGATTTCCATTAGACGACGCCAATGGCGACAGCTAGTCTTACTGGGGTCCGACACATAATGAAAAAAAACATTACAGACAAAAGACTTAACAATTTACATACATTTAAAAACATGAACATGTAGTTTGTGTACATCTATCAGTTACGCATACATATCAGTACATACACACAAAAAGTAGGTCAGATGGGGGAGAGGTGTTGTGCTGTGAGGTGTTGCTTTATTTGTTTTTTGAAACCAGGTTTGCTGTTTAATTGCGCTATAGATGGAAAGGAGTTCCATGCACTCATGGCTCTGTATAATACTGTGTTTCCTTGAATTTGTTCTGGATCTGGGGACTGTGAAAAGACTGGTATTGATATTAGCCCTCTGATTACATTGGAGTGCAAGACGTGCTGCTCTGTTCTGGGCCGGCTGCAGCTTAACTACAGTAGGTCTTTCTTTGCAGCACTTGACCACATGATAAGATAAGATAAAACTAGAGCCTGTAGGACTTGCTTTGTGGAGTGTGATGCCAAATGGATGAGGGGGAGGAGAAAAGGGAGGATGGGGAGGAGCATGAGAAAAGGGGGATGAGCAAGGCGGGAGAGAGAGGTGGATGGAGAAGGAGGAGTAGGTGAGGGAAGAGAAGGATGAGGAGGGAGAAGGGAGGAACAGATGAGGTGAGGGAGGAGGAGGAAGAGAAGGAAGAGGAGGAGGAGGGAGAGAATGACTATAGAAGATGTAAATATCAATGGCACTAAATGAAGTGATCCAGAGTTAATAGCGGTAGCGTCAGCAGCCAGTAGTCCCATATAGACCTAACCTACCGTGTGCAGTTGATTGTATGTACAGTAGAGACCTCAAGTTGCTTGTTGCCTGCCTGTCAAACAAATGTACAGATGCTCAATACAGATTCAATATTATGTTATTCACAACAAGAGCGAGGTCATGTCTCTCACCCTCACAGCTGTCTGCCACAATAGTTTAATCATTCAAACCATAAACAGTACTGCACTCACTAATAACTACAATATGTCATTGTTTTTCTGTAAATCAGCTCTGATCAAAAATCTGTTCCCATGCATTGAATCACAAAATGAAGGTTGTGGGGTTTGCCTGAGCTCAGGAGATGTGCCTGCTCCTGTATCTTTTTACTTAGTCTGATGGGGCGACGTGACTGTCAACGTAATTGTCACTGTATCCACACATGGCTATAGAAATTAATAGAAAATAATGTATGTGTGTGTATTCGAGTCTCTGTGTGTGTGTGTCTCTCTCTCTCTCTCTCTCTACCTCTTTCTTTCTTTCTCTCTTGGAGAAACAAGCCTTATCGAATAATGTGCCAGATATCTATACTGCATTGTGGACACCTGACATCACATACAGAGCTTCGAAACACACAGACCAGAGTAATGAAATACCACTTGAACCACACAGCATGCAATAGGAAGAATAAAGGCAGTCAATGGAGAGAACATTTGCATCCACTTGGTTTTTCTGCCTCTTTGTAACGTAAGGTTTGAAACACGATGTGTCTTTTAACAACGAGGAGAACGAGGATACAGTGGGTTGATGCCTCAGTCTCTCTGTCTTCCTTGGAATGCATTGCAAGTCCCATGCCACCCTCTCCCGGAACGCAGGGCTTTGAAAGGTCTCTCTGCTTTAAATGTCGGCATTTCGATGTTCTCTTCATTATAAGTAGAATCCCTCATCCAAGCCAGGCTTTCTCATGTATAAAACATAGAAGTCTAGATACAGCCTCCACAGACATGGATGGAGAGGGATACTCCGCTATACAGGACCTGCAGCATTCTGACTCAGAATATTACATTTCCTTCTCATGCCTTCCATCAGAGCAATTCATAAAATGGCTAGTAATTCCACATTCCTCCATAATTTAATCTGTCAAAACCCATATTTCACATATTTGGCAAACATGGCATTTGAGGGTAATTACTCTAACTCTGGAAAACTCTTGTATTTTAGAGATAAGGATTACAGGAATCTTTAAAGAGATAGCATAATTGTCCATGAGTTCTTTCGGGGAAGTTCTTCCCATCCAACTAAGAAAGGAATTAACAGGGATGTTTGGCCCTGTCCGGGTGGTATCGTCGGACGGGGCCACAGTGTCTCCCAACCCCTCCTGTCTCAGCCTCCAGTATTTATGCTGCAGTAGTTTATGTGTTGGGGGGCTAGGGTCAGTCTGTTATATCTGGAGTATTTCTCCTCTCTTATCCGGTGTCCTGTGTGAATTTAAGCATGCTCTCTCTAAATCTCTCTCTCTTTTTCTCTCTTTCTTTCTTCTCTCTCTCGGAGGACCTGAGCCTTAGGACCATTCGTCAGGACTACCTGGCCTGATGACTCCTTGCTGTCCCCAGTTCACCTGGCCGTGCTGCTGCTCCAGTTTCAACTCTTCTTCCTGCGGCTATGGAACCCTGACCTGTTCACCAGACATGCTACCTGTCCCAGACCTGCTGTTTTCAACTCTCTAGAGACAGCAGGAGCGGTAGAGATACTCTGAATGATCGGCTATGAAAAGCTAACTGACATTTACTCCTGAGGTGCTGACCTGTTGCACTCTCGACAACCACTGTGATTATTATTATTTGACCCTGCTGGTCATCTATGAACATTTTAAAATCTTGGCCATGTTCTGTTATAATCTGTACCCAGCACAGCCAGAAGAGGACTGGCCACCCCTCACAGCCTGGTTCCTCACTAGGTTTCTTCCAAGGTTCTGGCCTTTCTAGGGGGTTTTCCTAACCACTGTGCTTTTACACCTGCATGTAAGCTGATGTAAGAAGGGCTTTATAAATAAATTTGATTGATTGGATGAGGACAATTATCTAACCGCTCTGTGACTCAAGAATCCACAGGAGCTCCAAGATTCTTCTTTAGGCAATATTCTCACTTCTCATTGTCCCTCTCTCTACTCTGCCCCTCCTTTCTTCCACACCCCCGCCACCCTTACCCTTTCTCCCTGTTAGCAAGGGCTTAAAGTGGATGGAATTAAAAAGGTGTGCGGTACTAATTTTAGGTGCCAGTAGGCTACTCATTTTAACTTTAGTGGCAATGTTCTGAGGCAATGTTCTATGAGGTGCCGGTACTCAAGCCGTAGAAAACTCAGGGTGTCTGTATACTCTGTACCAGTGAGTACCGGCTGAAGTCAAACACTGCTGTTCCAGTCTCAGGTCATTAAAATGCCATGGGACAATTTCTCCAATGGATCTCATATGAATCTCCAATGGCTAGATCGGAGAGGGAATATGCATGGAAATAGGTGCTGTTAATCTCTGATATCATGTTTCCTAGGTGCATATGTAGAGGAGGTGATTTGTTGGTCGGTTGACCAGCGACAGACCTGGCAGGATCTAATCCTAACGGTTACACATACAAATATGCACTTGATTTTATGAACGTGATTTTATGTACTGGACTTGTTTTTTTTGTAGGCCTAGTGTCCTGAAAGGCATCTGCCAAATAAAATGTATTATTATTATTAACTAGCCGAGGAGTCAGTGGGGACCTTGTGGCCTGGTTGTAGATGATTCGATTCACATTGAAACTGAACACAAACTCCGCAACAACACGTTTAAACAACAACCTCTCTATGAGCTGAACATCTCAACAGGTACCAATGATTTCTCTCTCTTACACACACACACACACAATCATTGGAACTGAATGAATGAGACATTGAACACAATGAAACAGCGCTCTGCTCCACAATGAAACTAACTCTCTCTACCCTCTTTTTTTGTACTTAAAGTAGAGTCAACACCTTTTCCTGTCCTTGGGGAAAAGGCAGAAATGGTAGCTATATTGCAACAACAACAAAACTGTGACAATGTGTCTGATATTTGAACACAAATACAGACAGAAACATCATTGTTGACCAAGAAGTTTCATAATATGTCATTTTAGAGTTTCATAACAACAGAGCTGAGAAGGCTACAGAGGTAAAGTACAACCATATAACTATAACAACCTTGAATGTTGAGAAACTTGTGAACAGCCATCTACACTTCATAGTTGTGCGGTGTGGAAAAACAGAGGTTTCTGCTTGACAGGAAATTGCTTCTAATGCTCAGGGGGAACTTGAACTTTTTGATCCCCGCTAAATCACAGTGAATGGAGATGGACCCTCATACCTCGAGGCTATTAATAACGCCACTTAACAGAGCATAGGTCATTAGCCGTCCTAAAAGGAAGGAAACACAGAGGAGAATAGTGGAGAAGCAAATTAAGGAAACAGAGGGGAATAGTGGAGAGGCAGGTGAAGGTCTGTGGCCTGACATTGAACACAATATCTAGAAGGGCAGCTTTGTGTGTGGAAGTCATATACTCATAGGAATGAAGAGGATTGAACTACAGATGTAGGATCTTAATTTGAGCCAGTTTTATACAGCTGGAAAATGATTCTGCAGCAACAGGAAATTTATATTATTATGTGGATGATAATTAATGGACATTTTTGTAGGGGTTGATTCATTTTTCTTAAGGGACAATCAAGTCTGAAATTTCAAAGTGGAAATTACAAACTTCAGAAGCCTTTTTAAACCTCAAATACACTACATGTTTTTTCCTGATAGAGAGTGATCAAATTAAGATCCTACATCTGGAGTAACCTATGTTGGCAGTTCTTAGAAATCAATTTAGAAAATTGTCCTCCTGTGCAGTCATTATAATACACAGAATAGGTCTGAATGTATGGTTTCCTAGCACGACCTTGTAATCTACAGCAGCACAATGACAACGGGCGTGAGGGGGGAGACAGACTCTTCTTGATTCTGTGAAATAAACACCTTCAGTGGAACCCATCAGAGCATGCAGAGGACAGAAACTACATCAATTTACACAGGAGGAGTACATTGAACAGGACAGGAGTATACATAGAGAACATAATTTAGCCACAGAGAATCAATAGTTTCAAAATAACCGTGCATTAAGTTACCAAAATAAAGGAAACATAACGTCTCTTAAAAGGGTGTTGCAGCACCACAAGCTGCCAGAACAGCTTCAATGCACCTTGGCATAGATTCTACAAGTGGACCTATACCATGCCAGGAAAATGTACCCCACACCATAACATATACTTTGTATCCCTCATTTACTTAAGTGTTTCCTTTATTTTGGCAGTTACCAGTATGCCTACAGTCAGATAAGCCAGTTTGGGCAGCATGCACACCAAATATACAGCTTGTTGCGTTGTGGCCATAGACATACAGTATAATCCATAGAAGGGTTTTGGAACATCTTACCCTGGCAATAAAAAAAAACAAAGCCCCGGGGCCGATGATTTCTTAATCCGGCACTGCATCTGTCCCTCATTTTAAGGTCAACCCTGTTATGTGAACTGAGCTCTCATTTTAATATGGTGAAACTATTCCTTGTTTTTTTTTTATGTTTATTCAAAATAAACATTGAACATCTAATAGTCAAATCATAGATTAAAAGCAGGTGAGCTGGTTCTACTATTTTTGGACAATTTATGGTGTTTTGTGATGGAAAACAGAGGGTCGAGCATAACATGTCAACCCTGTTACCCATAGATAGACAGGCTAGAAATGTTTTAACAATTACCTTTTTTAGGTGAAGCTTGCATTCAATTGCCACTCCCTGTTGCACACTACAAGGGGATTTATGGCTGATTTAAGCGGAAATTGTCAACCGTGTTACAGTCAACCCTGTTACTTTATATGGCACTTAATAGGCACTTTTTAATTTAACCTCTTCAGATGGGAAAACATGTTTTTTTATTAAGTTGAACATGTGGTCTTTATGACGGAATGTCAAAATTAAGTAAAATCAACAAAAACAAAAAATGACCAAGTTATATTTCTCAAAAAGGCACAGATTTGGTGGAAGGACCCCTCTGCCTCTGAGGAACACAAGATAGAGAGAGCTACTGAATGATCATAAAATGAATGCACAGTATAATATACTTTCTTTAATTGATGCTCTTACCAGTTAAACTAAACACTTCCACAGTCACGTCCAGTTTTTAATATAACACAGATCATTACGTGGGGATACTAATATACTTCGTATCGTCGCTGTGGGTTTCTTGCTGGAGAACCTCCAAGAGTAAACACTGTAGGCTTAGTCTACGTAAGGGAAACAACCTTAATGTGTCAGACATTATTCACTAGCCCCGTGAGAGCACGGTTTGTTCAGCCGTCTGTTTGGCCAATCAAATATGTTTTGCAGGACATTAATTACTGTTTATGCTACTAACTCACATAGGGACTTCTCACTGACGCCATTGGCTGGTCATTGGGAGTATTGGTGCTGCCGAGGTAGACACGCGTTTCTCAATCAGCTTTGTACTAGTTTAAGTCAGTAGTGCTCAGAGGAGGAAGGATTACGTAGTTTGCCTGTCCCTGGTACAAAACATGTTGAGAAACACTGAGGTAATAGAGCACCCCACCCCAAAAAACGTTGGTACCTTGAACCCATCCAACACTTTTGGAGTTTCCATGTGACCCTGCAAGTCACACCTTTTTATATACTGGCGCTGTTGAGTGGCACAAACGCCACAGTAACTCAAAGCCATGCAGACCCTAACTTAATTTAAAAATAATGAAAAAGCTGGCTAATGATCAGGCAATAAAATAAATGTTAATATCTGTATCTATATATGTAATGTATCTGTATCTATGTAACGT
Organism: Brachymystax lenok tsinlingensis; assembly: GCA_030435695.1. Classification (NCBI taxonomy): domain Eukaryota; kingdom Metazoa; phylum Chordata; class Actinopteri; order Salmoniformes; family Salmonidae; genus Brachymystax; species Brachymystax lenok. The sequence continues at coordinate 19,055,731 of CM059806.1, read as the reverse complement.
CGTAATGTTCAGGGACCACAATGTTGTGATATCCCTGTCATGTATTTTAAATGTATGTACTGTGTGTGTGTTTTTAAAAGGTTAGTAAAAATCAATCAATCAAGTCAACAAAACCAGTGTTTGTAGCCAAGCCATTGTTAATTAAACCAGGAAAATAACTTGCTGAGACCAACGGGTTCTTACCCACCGTTTGGGAAACACTGCCCAGGGACACAGCAACAGAGCCTCACACTATACTGTAAAACCCAAGACCCCGAGGTTCATTAGTGTTTTTTGTTGTTTTTTTACCCCTTTATCTCCCAATTTTTTTGTGATAGCCAATTGGTAGTTAGTCTTGTCCCATTGCTGCAACTCCTATACGGACTCGGGACAGGTGAAGTTCAAGAGCCATGCGTCCTCCGAAACACGACCCTGCCAAGCCGCACTGCTTCTTGACATGCTGCTTGCTTCACCCGGGAAACCAGCCGCACCAATGTGTCGGAGCAAACACTGTCCAGCTGGTGACCGCAGTCAGTTTGCAGGCACCCGGCCTGCCACAAGGAGTCGTTAGAGCGCAATGGGACAAGGAAATCCCGGCCCGCCAAACCCTCCCCTAACCTGGACGACGCTGGGCCAATTGTGCGCCTCCCGGTCACCACCAGCTGCGCCACAGCCTGGGTCTGTAGTGATGCCTCAAACTGTGATGCAGTGCCTTAGACCGCTGTGCCACTCGGGAGGCCCTGGTTCATTAGTGTCTTTATGAGGTTAGTGGAACACATCTCTGGCCATTCTCTGTATATTACCACGCAGTAGTAAAACATCTCTAGGCTAACACACAGGTCACAATCTGAACTATGCCTTTTGAAGAATGTGCATGGCCTTCCACCCTCCCTGTGTCCACTCTAGTGCTTCATAATGTTCCAGAGCCTTTTAACCCGAATATAAACGGTTCTGCCTGTGGTTGTGTGATTCGGTTACATCAGGTGCTACTGTATATTGACCCTCATTAAACCAGCAAGAGGCTCCAATGAACGGCGATCAAGTTATAGCCGAGAGAGAAGCTATAATTTTAGCATGCGTACGTGTCTGTAGATGAGCTGAAACCAGTTGCCCTCCTGTGGGATGGTCAGTCTGCTCCGCCTGATATCAAAGGGAATACATGCCGACTCTGTTGCCATGGTGAGCGTAATTCAGCTTGGATGTCTCGTAATTGGAAAGCATGGATGGAGAGGAGAAAAGAGAGAGAAAAAAGATAATCGGATCATCATCATTAATAGGATGCAATTGTCCCTGGCCTAGTGCAGTGCTCTGGTTGTGGCAGTATCGATAGGTGAAGGGGAGGAATCAGAAGAGGTTTGTGACCGAGAGGGGTTCATACAGATCACTTAGAAGAGAAATCCTTGGAAGCTGAACATACTGTACGCCACAGATCATTTACATACTCTGGGTCCTCCCTCTAGCTGTAAATGTTTTAACACCTCCCGTTCTGTGAAATAACTGGCAGTGTGAGTGCATTACAGTACCAGTGCAAAGAGGTGGGAAGGCAGGGGCACCTACTTCTGGCACTAGGTGGGAGCTAGCCTATTGTATAACGCTATAAAAACAAATGGAACTCTAAATGTCAATCTCCAATTTCATGCACCAAAAAGCAGCATTGCAGAATGGAATGAGTAGACCTAAAACTTGCTGCAGCTCTGCTCTGTCAGAAAAACCAACAAAAAACAGATGGACCTTAGAGAAAGTTGATTGGAAACCATATTTGTGATCTTGTGATCTCACATTTCTATGTCTATACTGTACTTGGAATAGATCATTAGCATCTCTTGATCAATAATCAGTCATAACAGCACAATACTGCTGTGTCAGTACTTTTGAGTCATGATGGATGGCAATGCAATGGCAGCCGTTGAGGGGGACGTCAGGTCATCACTGAATGATACTGTCTACAGTGAATCTTTTCTTACTGTGTTTTGTCTGATAGCCTGTATTATGTGCACTTTCCACTAATCTCGTTCCCAGACACTGCCCCCCAAATTTGTTGTGTAGCAATAGCCAGGAGAGGTTAAACTCCACAAATAACTTTGAGAACAGCACTTGCTGCTGGGTTAGATCAGTTGTAAAACTAAAAAACAAAACTCTAAAAAGGTTCAAGACACAGATAAGGGATATCCTTCCTTCGAACTAGAAAAAAAGCTTGCCATCTCATTTATCCATATAAATGTACTTCTAATTAAAAAGCAAATTAATAATAGATTTATTCATTAGTGGAAGATGACATCCTGTAAGAGTTAATAAAACTTCCTCTCTAAAGATGGCCTTGAGAAAGAGACATCCCCCTGTAATTCATCATGCTAATTAGTTTCACGTATTGCATCTGCTATTCACTTCAGTAATGACTCGCGAGTCAAGTATTCAGAAATTCATACACTGCAGTGTGTTTTGTACGTTTCCAATAAATCGATAGAAAGCCTGCATTTGTTCATATTAACTGACGTTCTTACCAGTCAATATTTAGTGAAACGCACTACTAGTACTTCATATGTAGTCTACCTCTCTATTGCCGCTTTCAAAACAACTGGGAACTCAGGGGAAAAAAGAGCTCAGACTGGGAAAAAATCGATTTGAACATTCATCAACTCGGAACTCCAATTTGGGCACTCCGGCCTCATACTAGACCTCTGACTTTCCGACCTTAAGATCACTGACGTCATGTTTTGACCTCGTATTTTTCAGTTCCCAGTTGTTTTGAACACAGCAAAAAAGAACGTCTTCGTCTGCTTCTATTCTTCAAGTCAATCACACCTATAGTAGCTTTCCCTCAGACTGAGCAACCCACATAAAGTGAGCCAGAGGGAATATTAAGAGGATAAGAGATCCCCCCCAAAATCACCATTCATACACAATCATTTCATGTCTACCTCAGGTTGGTTCAAGAACTCCATTTTATTTTTCCACAGAAGAGCGACTAGCACTGCTTATTGCTTTTACACATCGGAGTGGAGAAGAGGAGTAACAAAATGTGAAAGCTTATCTCCCCATGTTTTACCCATTACCGCTATGTCTCCCTTGAGATAATGTATGCGTCCTAAATGGCAACCTATTCCCTATAGAGCACACACATATAGGTCCTGGTCAAAAGTAGTGTGATAGGGGAAACACGATGCCATTTGGGACATAGATAAGGCCAGATGTCCCCACTTAACCTTCCCCTCGATCACATCACTCCAGTCCTCTCCTCTTGTCTGCGGTACTGATGACATGTTCACACAAAGCTCAAAACATAGAAGGCCATTTTACCTGACAATTTCTCTGAGAATCTCCATTGAAAGCTCTTTTTATTCCAGGACTAGGCTTTTAAATCTGTGTCCCGGAGACCGACTACCACAGTATCTAGAATATAATTTACGGGGCTGAATGGATGAATCCCTTTAATACCAGGAAATACACAAAATGCGCTACTTGGATGCATTGCTGATTTAACAAGCAAAACTAAAGCACTTTCAGAAAGAGAGAAGAATATTGCAAACATTAGATCATCACTCCTCCAATAAACAGTGCTAAATCGGGCTGTAGATTTCCACCAGTGGCTCTTTAGTTACTGTATCCGCAATTACATTTTGCTCAGCCTGGGGTAACCCGGGAGTACCCCCTCATGTGCAATACACCAGTAGGCCTATGTTCCTATGCGTCTTCCCAAGTATTCCCTGGTTTATCCGTACCCCAGGTTGAGAACCTCTGAATTTCACCAATAAAAACCCTGTTTTGGAGGACAGAAAGTGCGACCAGGGCTTTTGAGACCCAAATGGGTGACTGATGTTTATGCTCATGTTGAATCTTGAGGAATTACACTTTATGACCAACCAGCACAGCCTTCTATTACAATAAAGGGCTCAGGGCTAGAGCTGAACTGCCTGTAAAGACTGTATAAAAGGTAATAACCCATAGCTTCTCCAGTGTAGCCTCCATGTGAGACAGTGACACCTTCTGGTGATAAATAAACATACTACTGTGTTCAAGTACACAAAGCATATCTGTATTTGAATGATCAAAATGGAAACTTTGATCAGAATTGTATGATCGATGTTTGCATTACACATAACCCAATATAATATTGAGAACATTTTGAAACGGAAATACTAGGAATCTATAAAGAATCTGTTGTGAAATCAATACAAAACCAGTAAGAAGTGAATCCTTCAGACAAGCTTTTCAGACACTGGCGAGACACAGCGATGCGTTAGTCCCCCCAAATCCAAAAGAGTTTGTGAGAGCTACCCGCCTGCCCTCTGTCTTCCACTGCTGTGCTGTGCAGGGCACATAGTTCAGGTCAAACTCCGGCTCGGTGCGGTCCAGGTTGAGGGTGGGTGGCAAAGTGCTGTGGTAACAGGCCAGGGCAGTGAAGGCTGCCTCTAGGGCCCCGGCAGCCCCCAGGAGATGCCCCGTGGCCCCTTTAGTGGAGGAGACAGCCAGGGAGGCGGCGTGCTGCTGGAACAGTCTCTTGATGGCGGCGTTCTCTGCAGCGTCACCTAGTGGTGTAGAGGTGGCATGTGCGTTCACGTACGTCACATGGGCTGGTTCCACACAGGCGTCTCGGAGTGCTGCAGACATGCACCTGGAAGAAGAACAGGAGGGGAATGAAAATGGACAGCAAAAATGTTATGACTTATATATGTTCACCATTTCATTTTAAAAAGTCAGAATCGTTTTGAAATAGGCTAACATTTTTTACAAATATTTATCTCATGGCCAAGTTGATAGATAGATAATGGTACAACCTACAGTACATCTCAATGGTTCCTTAACTCCTAACACAAATAGTAAGCACCTGGTGAAAGAGCGCTATACACCCCATCCATGACAACTACCTGAAGGCTCCGTCTCCATCAGCAGTGGGGGCTGTGATGTGGCTGGCGTCCCCTGACAGACCGTACCCCAGCACCTCAGCATACACCCTGGCCCCCCTTCCCGCAGCATGATCCCACTCCTCCAGGAGCACCACCGCAGACCCTTCACCCATCACAAACCCATCCCTCTCTGGGTGGAAGGGCCGCGATGCCAGCCTGGGCTGGTCGTTCCAGTGGGTACTCAGAGCCCTTCAAGTAAAAGTTCAAGTTGAATTACACTCAAAGAGTAGTCAATACAAACTGAAATCCATGAACATACAAATGGCATACGTCTTAATACATATGTAAAAATTTATCAAAGGACAGATTAGATCTATACTAATAACAATAACACAAACAAACAACAAAGATATCCTGGGATCGTCAAGCCTGACCTCGCCCTGGCGAACCCCGCGATAGATAGAGGTCCCACGCAGGCTTCTGTTCCACCCGCTACCATGGCGACGGCATCTCCGTGGGCGATGAACCTGGCTGCGTCACCGAGGGCATGGGCTCCAGTGGTGCAAGCGGTGGAAACGGCGTGGTTGGGACCTTTCAGTTTGTGCTTGATGCTGATGTGACCGGCAGCCATGTTGACCAGGATACGAGGCACAAAGAAGGGGCTGACCTTGAATACAAATACAATACAACTTTTATTAAATCTATCAAAATGTTTTATTTGTAGTCTGTTCTTATTTAATCCCAAGTTCTCATCCCTGCTCTGCAAATAGGACACACTCCTACCTACCAACCCTGCCACACACACACACACGCACAAACACACATCTGAGAGATTGGAAGTACTACAGCACACTTTAGCGGACACCATTACTGACCTTACTGTAACCTTTCGCCTGGAAGATGGCCGACGTCTTGGCGATCTCGTCCAGCGAAACCATGCCCATCCCCACCGCCACCCCTGTGGTCAGCTGCTCCTCAGGGCTGCTGGGATACCACCCAGAATCCTCCAGTGCCAGCTGGGCGGCACCGAGAGCCATGACAGTGGCTGGTGACATACTGTTGATCTCCCCACGCGTGGCAAATCTCTCATCCTTGAACTGGCCCTCTCCATCCCCTCGGGGCACCAGGGCTGCCACTTTACAGGGAACTGTCTTATAAATCTCAGAGTCAAGGGCGACGATCCCACTGGCACCACTAATCAGCTGGTTCCAGGGAAGAGTAGTCCCTGTGCCGAGAGGAGAGACAAGTCCTATTCCAGTGATTGCTACTCTCCTCCTGGACTGATTTTTTCCACAGGTGTAGTGTCTCAGATTGGGGATCGTTGAACAAACACAAGTGCTCTTGTTGAGAAGTGTTCTGGTTGTGTGCTGTGAAGCCAAATATAACAGCAGCTTTGGCCAGCACAATGACATGATGTTGTTTTATTTCTCTGCTATCTACGACTGTGGATCCTGTGGTGTAGAGAAAAACAAACAGTTTAGCAGCATTACTCATTCTTGAACCATACATACCACCAATCATGTCAATACAGTATGGTATGGTATGTTCGCATTTGTTCGTAACTTGTTTTGTACATAATGTTGCTGATACCGTCTCTTATGACCGAAAATATCTTCTGGACATGAGAACTGGGATTACTCACCTCAAATTGGACGAGGAGTTATTCTTCAATGAGTCGTATGCGAGGGATATACTACAGACACTGACCAGATCCCTGTGATACGCTGAAAAAAGAAACGTAGGTTTTGCGGAAAGAGATCAGGATGCCTTGTGAGGATCAGGTGATGAGTGGCTAATCTGCCCTTGCCTTCCGTTCTGCTAGCTAATTGTTCAATCGCTGGAAAATAAATGGGATCAACTGAAAGCACGTATACCCTACAAACGGGACATTAATAACTGTAATATCTTATGTTTCACCGAGTCGTGGTTGAACGACAACATTATGAGAATACAGCTGGTGGGTTGTACACTATCGGCAGGACAGAACAGAACAGCAGCCTCTGGTAAGACACAGGGCGGGGGCCTATGCATATTTGTAAACAATAGCTGGTGCACAATATCTAAGGAAGTCTCAAGGTTTTGATCGTCTGAGGTAGAGTATCTCATGATAAGCTGTAGACCACACTATCTACCTTTCATCTGTATTTTTCATAGCTGTCTACATACCACCCCAGACCAAGGCTGGCACTAAAATCGCACTCAATGAGCTGTATTCCATCATAAGCAAACAGGAAACCGCTCATCCAGAGGCAGCATTCCTAGTGGCCGGGGGATTTTAATGCAGGGAAACATAAATCTGTTTTATCAAATTTATTTCTATTAGCATGTTAAATGTGCAAACAGAGGGGGAAAAAACTCCAGACCCCCTTCACTCCACACACAGAGACGTGTGCAAAGCTCTCCCTCACCCTCCAGTTGGCAAATCTGACCATAATTCTATTCTCCTGATTCCTGCTCACAAACTAAAATGAACCTGTTACGGATCCAATCCCGTGAACGGGATCGATTTTGACAACATCTGGTGAAATGCAGAGCGCCAAATTCAAATTACAAAAATACTCATTTCAAACATTCATGAAAATACAAATTCTGCACACCCTTCAAAAGCTTAGACTCTTGTTAATCTAACAGCATTGTCAGATTTCAAAAAGGCTTTACGGCGAAAGCAGAACATTTGATTGTCTGAGGACAGCACCCCCACTCAAAAACTCAATTAGATTAATAACATAACCAGCAGAGGTGTCACAAAACTCAAAAATAGCATAAAATAAATTGCTTACCTTTGATGATCTTCCTCTGATGGCATATCAAAGCGTCCAGGTTACACAATAAAAGGTCCTTTTGTTCGATAAAGTTCCTCTTTATATCCATATAGCTCCGTTTGGTTGGCGTGCTTTGTTCAGTAATCCACCTGCCCAAAGGCTTTCATCCATGCAGACAAACGATATCCCAAAAGTACCCATAAAGTTCGCTGAAAAAAGTCAAACAGCATTTGTAATCAATACTCAGATACCCTAAAATGAATATACACTATAATATTTCAGACGGAATATAACGTGCTGAATAGAAGAAAAAAGAACTGAGCGCGCATTCCCTGTTACGCGCAGAATCCAAAACAGTACACTGGACGTGAACCCAGGAACTAGTGGTCTTACTCCCTTGATTTTCATGATTGAACGTTCCAACATTTTTCTAAAGACTGTTGACATGTAGTGGAAGCCATAGGAACTGCAATCTGGGAGCTAAAATCCCTTGCATTAAATAGCATGCCAATTGAAAACAGTGTGACATGACTGATTCAGACATCCCGGATGGATTTTGCTCTGGTTTTTGCCTGCCATATCAGTTCTGTTATACTCACAGACATTATTTTAACAGTTTTAGAAACTTCAGCGTGTTTTCTATCCAAAGCTACTAATTATATGCATATCCTAGCTGGGCCTGAGTAACAGGCAGTCACTTTGGGCACGTTTTTCATCTGAACTTCAAAATACTGCCCCCTAGCCCTAAGAAGTTAAAGCAGGAAGCACCAGGGACTCAGTCCGTAAAAAAGTGGTCAGATGAAGCAGATACTAAACTACAGGAGTGTTTTGACTGGAATATGTTCCGGGATTCTTCCTATGGCATTGAGGAGTACACCACATCAGTCACTGGCTTCATCAATAAGTGCATCGCGGACGTCGTCCCCACAGAGATTGTACGTACATACCCCAACCAGAAGCCATGGATTACAGGCAACGTCCGCACTGAGCTAAAGGGTAGAGCTGCTGCTTTCAAGGAGCGGGACTCTAACCTGGAAGCTAATAAGAAATCCCGCTATGCCCTCTGATGAACCATCAAACAAGCAAAGCGTCAATACAGGACTAAGATTGAATTCTACTACACCGGTTCTGACGCTCGTCGGATGTGGTTGGGCTTGAAAAGTATTACGGACTGCAAAGGGAAACCCAGAAACGAGCTGCCCAGTGACGCAAGCCTACCAGACGAGCTAATGCCTTTTATGCTCGCTTCGAGGCAAGCAACACTGAAGGATGCACGGGAGCACCAGCTGTTCTGGATGACTGTGTGATAACGCTCTCGGTAGCCGATGTGAACAAAACCTTTAAACAAGTCAACATTCACAAAGCCGCTGGGCCAGACGGATTACCAGGGCGTGTACTCAAAGTATGCGCGGACCAACTGGCAAGTGTCTTCACTAACATTTTCAACTTCTCCCTGACCGAGTCTGTAATACCTACACATTTCAAGCAGACCACCATAGTCCCTGTGCCGAAGGAAGCAAAGGTAACCTGCCTAAATGATTACCACCCCGTGGCACTCACGTCAGTAGCCATGAAGTGCTTTGAAAGGCTGGTCATGTCTCACATCAACAGCATCCTCCTGGACACCCTAGACCCAGTCCAATTCGCATACCGCCCCAACAGATCCACAGATGACGCAATCTCAATCGCATTCCACACTGGCCTTTCTCACCTGGACAAAAGGAACACCTATGTGAGAATGCTGTTCATTGACTACAGCTCAGCGTTCAACACCATAGTGCCCACGAAGATCATCACTAAGCTAAGGACCATGGGACTAAACACCTCCCTCTGCAACTGGATCCTGGACTTCCTGAAGGGCCACCCCCAGGTGGTAAGAGTAGGCAACAACACGTCTGCCACACTGATCCTTAACACTGGGGCCCCACAGGGGTGTGTACCTAGTCTCCTCCTGTATTCCCTGTTCACCCACGTCTGCGTGGCCAAACACAACTCCAACACCATCATTAAGTTTGCTGACGACACAACAGTGGTAGGCCTGATCACCGACAACGATGAGACGGCCTGTAGGGAGTTGGTCAGAGAACTGGCTGTATTGTGCCAGGACAACAACCTCTCCCTCAATGTGAGCAAGACAAATGATCAGATTGTGGACTACAGGAAAAGGCGGGTCGAACAGGCCCCCATTAACATCGAAGGGGCTGCAGGGGAGCGGGTCGAGAGTCTCAAGTTCCTTTGTGTCCACATCACCAACGAACTATCATGGTCCAAACATACCAAGACAGTCATGAAGAGGCCACGACAAAACCTTCTCCCCCTCAGGAGAGTGAAAAGATTTGGCATGGTTCCCAAGATCCTCAAAAGGTTCTATAGCTGCACCATCGAGAGCATCCTGACCGGTTGCATCACCACCTGGTATGGCAACTGCTCGGCATCTGACCGTAAGGCGCTACAGAGGGTAGTGCGAACGGCCCAGTACATCACTGGGGCCAAGCTTCCTGCCATCCAGGACCCTTATACCAGGCGGTGTCAGAGGAAAGCCCATAAAATTGTCAGAGACTCCAGTCACCCAAGTTATAGACTGTTCTCTCTGCTACCGCACGGCAAGCGGTACCAGAGCGCTATGTCTAGGACCAAAATGCTCCTCAACAGCTTCTATCCCCAAGCCATAAGACTGCTGAACAACTAATACAATCGCCACCGGACAATTTACATTGAACCCCCCACCTCACTTTTGTACACTGCTGCTACTCGCTGTTTATTATGTATGCATAATCACTTCACCCCCACCTACATGTACAAATTACCTCTACTAACCTGTACCCCCGCACACTGACTCGGTACCGGTGCCCCCTGTATATAGCCTCGTTATTCTTATTGTGTTACTTTTTATTATTTTTATTTTAGTCTATTTGGTAAATATTTCCTAACTCTTCTTGAACTGCACTGTTGGTTAAGGGCTTGTAAGTAAGCATTTCACGGTAAAGTCGCATATGACAAATAGTTTGATTTGGTTGCACGGTTTTGTCTACATAACAGGTTTCAAGCAGTAACGACATTACCCAGGAAGAAGGCACAGAGATGCTGAAACGTTGGTGGTTAACCCAATAAATTACTGGGAGTTTATACATAGTGTGCGACTCGTATTGTTTTTATAACTGATTCCTCACCACAGGCTCCAAGCGTCCAATTTGTCTAACTATGAAATAAACCTCCTTGAATCATCTATTTGCCACTTACCTTGCGAACGTTATGATAGATAGTTCAAGTGATTACGAATATAGTCATTATAGCTCTGAAATCCTATGCAACTAACGAATTGAGTTCATTTCAGGATACTATCCAACTGCCTGCTCCCATACATTTTTCAGAGAAATGTAGATTACAATTTTTCCATAACAGAATATTATCAATGTATACATAGATTTAGGAAATAGTGCATTTGATTAAATATCATTAGCAGATGTTGCAGTAAATGTGATTATTGAATAGGTATGATTTGTTCAGGCATTGCAAAGGCATCTATTTTGTTTGGAGGTTGCTGTTGCTCAGGGTTGCCAGGTCCAGCTGATATTTGTAGCCCAATGACTACTCAAAACCCGCCATAAGGCCTGAAAACTAGGCCAAAATGTTTTTGCAGCAAAGAGGGGAGTATACCCCTTTTCCAATAACGTTATCGAACGACCAGGGACTGCACCATTGGTGAGATATACAGCTGTTTTACTGAGTCAAATAACTGCTTACCTCATTGCATGTTTGTGGACCGACTGGGACCACTGATTCAAAAATGTTTGCATGCATGACTGTAGTCGCTTTGACTGTATTCGCTTTGGATGAAAGTGTCTGCTAAATTGCATATATTATTACTGTATCTTATAATTCACTTTAATGGTCCTTGGAGTTTTGAATTTTGGGTTCATTGGGGGAAACAGCTTTTTTTAAACAATGGGGTTCTGTTCCTCTCTCTTTCTCTCCCAGGCTGCTGCAGCAGAGTTTGTGTTTGTTTCTGACTGAGAAGGTGAAGAGTGGGAGAGTATCTGCGGTACAACTCCACCAAGGATCACTACTGCAGGGTGTCCAGTGACAATGAGGACATCCAGGGCTGGGACAAGACTGTGGAAGAAAGAGTCTGTGTTCAGGAAGCTGAAGAGTGACTGGCAGATGGTTTGTTTTCATCCATGTCATAAACGATAAGATGCAATGCTCTTATTGATTCAATGCAGTTCTTATATTGACACATCAATGGGATACTTTGGGTTGCTTTTCTGTCTTTTTTCTATTGGTCAGTCTTTGTGATCGTTAAAGCAAGGGTATTACTCTTTAGCATAAATAATAATCAATTATTTATTGAGCATTTATCAATCTATCCAAACTTTGGATATGTTGCTTCAATAGGATATGTGTATATCAACTGTAAATGTTTCCATATTTAAGGTGTCTTTTTCCTGTCAGTATATGTGCGTTATGTCCTGTCAGGTGTATCTAGCTCGTACAGAGGGCTCATCGTCAGGGAACATCAGTTGGAAGTTGAACTGTGTTCCTGTAGGGATGAAGATAAAGACTGTCTCAGTCAGAGCATGCAGCCAGACCTTTCACTCTGGAACCGGCCGCTGGAGTCTGCAGTCTGGACAGAACACAACATAGTTCTCAGGAGGTGGATGGATGATTGATAGATTTTTGTCAGATAGATTTTTGTCTGGTTTATGTGACCCATACCTTTCAGGATTAAGTTGGAAGCCTTTTTTCAAATCAATTTAAAGTGCAAATTGTAAACTGATACTTAGTGATTTGTAAATGTAATAGGGATATATGATTTGATAGTCAGAGAGGTGTGACATTGATTTGCATGTGCACTTAAATGATGAGCATTGTTTTCTTTCTTATCTTGCATAACAACAGCTAAACAGTTTTAATGTTTTGTCACGTTTTTGAACACAGACAGGGAGATTCATTCTGTTCCGGGTCTTTCTTGATCCTTGGAGCTGGTCATGGAGGCGGAGCTAGCCGGAGGAGAGGGAGAGTCGTCATGGCAACACTCCGATGTTCCGGCGTGCTTTGAATGAGCCGAAGGAATCCTCGTTGGAAATCCTCGTCAAGATGGAGGAGGACAACGCTTAATGATGGAGACTCTGTGTTCGATCGCTCTGAGCAAGGCGCTATGTTGGTTTGCTAATCTTAATAAAGTAATGAGTAGTTATTTTGGGATGCAACATGATGTATAGATCAGTGATTCTGCTCAGTGCCTTACTCAAGTTAATCACCTTGAATACACCGACTCTGTGCATAGTCATGTATAGTATGTATATTCATATGCGTCTTGGAGATAAACAGAGGAGGAGTAGTAGTTTGGTGATATTGTTTGTGGGTATGGATGGTAAGGTAGTCTAATAATCCTTTGGGATCTGTGTATCTTGAATCAATAATCTTGTATTGATTACAAATCTTGTAATGATGCTGCTTGGATATTTACTGCTAGTAATGTCGCAAGACCCGGACCCAGCTTCTGTATGACACAAAAGCCTTTGTTATCTGTCTCTGCCAAAAGAGGAGTTACTTACTTGACTTAATCCTCTCTAACCTTTGGGAGCACATGGCGTCCACCATGGCTTTCCACCTCAAAGGGGACTATGGATCAGTATGGCCTGGCTGCAACACCCTGCCATAACAAGGTTCTGGCTCCTGACACAGAATAGGGATATATGACCTGTGAGCCTAAAGTCCATCTGCTATGGAGTTTCCACTCGTCTTTTGAAGAAACTAATATTATATGTGTAATTGTTAAATGTAATGGTTGAATGGATACCAGAAAGCCATGTAACTATTGATACGTTTTTATGTCTGTATCCACTTATGGTTATGGATATACTGGTATTCTACATTTATTTGTGGTGAATGCATGATCAAATCAAATTGTATTAGTCACATGCACCAAATACAACAGATGTAGACCTTACAGTGAAATGCTTACTTAGGAGCCCCTAACCAATAATGCAGTTTAAAAAAAAATATGGATAAGAATAAGAAAAAAAAGTAACAAGTAATTTAAGAGCAGCAGTAAAATAAAAAGAGCAAGACTATATACAGTGGGGTACTGGTACAGAGTCAATGTGCTGGGGCATCGTGGGTAGAATTATTAAAGTGACTATGCATAGATGATAACAACAGAGAGTAGCAGCGGTGTAAAAGAGGGGGAGGGGCAATGCAAATAGTCTCAGTAGCCATTTGATTAGGTGTTCAGGAGTCTGATGGCTTGGGGGTAGAAGCTGTTCAGAAGCCTCTTGGACCTAGACTTGGCGCTCCGGTACTGCTTGCCATGTGGTAGCAGAAAGAACAGTCTATGACTAGAGTGGCTGTAGTCTTTGACATTTTTAGGGCCTTCCTCTGACACCGCCTGGTATAGAGGTCCTGAATGGCAGGGAGCTTGGCCCCAGTGATGTACTGGGCCATTCACACTACCCTCTGTAGTGCCTTGCAGTCGGAGGCCGAGCAGATGCCATACCAAGCAGTGATGCAACCAGTCAGGATGCTCTCGATGGTGCAGCTGTAGAACCTTTTGAGGATCTTGGGACCTATGCCAAATCTTTTCAGTCTCTTGAGGGGGAATAGGTTTTGTCGTTCCCTCTTCACGACTGTCTTGGTGTGCTTGGACCATGTTAGTTTGTTGGTGATGGGGACACCAAGGAACTTGAAGCTCTCAACCTGCTCCACTGCAGCCCTGTCAAAGAGAATGGGGGGCGTGCTTGGTCCTCTTTTTCCTGTAGTCCACGATCCTCTCCTTTGTCTTGATCACATTGAGGGAAAGGTTGTTGTCCTGGCACCACACGGCCAGTTCTCTGACCTCCTCCCTATAGGCTGTCTCGTCGTTGTCGGTGACCACCACCTACCACTGTTGTGTCATCGGCAAACTTAATGATGGTGTTGGAGTCGTGCCTGGCCGTGCAGTCATGAGTGAACAGGGAGTACAGGAGGGGACTGAGGGGCCCCTGTGTTGAGGATCAGCGTGGCGGATGTGTTGTTACCTACCCTTACCACCTGAAGACCTTTGTTAAAATACTTAAAACATACTACACCTACCTTGCAGAAATACAAATGATATGAAAGGAGTTAATGTGTTCTTGTTAAAATATGTAAATTGTGCAATCGGTATAATAAATGTATATTTTTTTTACAGATTAAATGTGGTTTCATACACAGTTTATGCCTGGACTACATGGGTGCCTTGGTAAGAAAAAGTAGTGCGGTTGGTGGGTTTGTACTACCATCTACTGGTTACAAATTGCAAGTACATGTATTCTTTCATCGTCTGAATTACCGGCGTCTCGAAAAGCGAGCACCGGATTGGTGGGTTACGCTGTTGGGATTGTCCCCGTGCGGATGGTGGAGCCGGATGGAGGCAGGCGGCGGTGTTTTTTATTTCTGAATGAACATTTAGGGTATTAAATTACAGCCGTATTAAAAAACAATTTTATTTATACATTATTTCAATTGATTTTGTACTACATGAAATGCTGTGAAACTATTTAACGTTTGGATTTTGTACAGTAATTTATAAATCTAGGCAAGTAGCAAGCAAGCTTTGTTGAGGATTTCAGGCCTAGTTCTAACCACCGCTCGTCGATTTTAACAATAGCCGAGATACACTCCCTCATCTGGAACTATTTTGACAGACATTTTTCAACTTGGACGAACACAGAAAATAACTCAATGTGGTCCGTTGACTGAAATAATTCCTGAGTTTATGGACTATATTGTATGCAGGACTTTTCAGTATTTTATCTGCTAGTAGCATCACGAAAATTTAGGGAAACAAAAGGAAGATGTCCAACGGCGCAGCAGGAAGCGGGGGTCTGACTTGGGTGGTAAGTTACTATTTTGTTAGAATGTTGGATTACTGGACAGGTTTACTTTATCGCTTCAGGTAGAGTTCATCATTCTGCCACGATGCACTGGAGAAATTCTACTTTGTCACGAGCTGGACATTCTAAAATGGCCAGTGATGATGCTAACTAGCCAGCAGCTAATACACCCCTTTAAACTAGCATGCGCCTATTAAAGACGGGCCATACTTTGGTATATTCATTTAGCTATGATTGCCCGGCACAAGTACAATCACATATTGGTCCAACAACGTCAGAAGATACATTGTTTTTTGTAAACATGATGATGTCATTAGGCAACATTGCTTTCCTGCAAGGCACGGGTGAATGAGACACTTGGCCAATGGCAATGCCCCAAAAAGTTCTTTGTTGCAATACACGTCAAGTGTGATTGATAGTCAGTTTGCATATTTTGCATGCACGCCGTTTGAATATATACCATCTTAAATGTGCCTCTAAATACAGTTATTCGTAGGTAGCTTAATCTATATAAAAAATGTATGCGAACATATTCCTTAAATGTATTTGCACAACATTAGACTATAGCTATAGCAGCTTCCAACCCGTAAATGCAGCGGCACAATTTGGGACCTGTGTGAAGATAGTCACATAAGGATTTAGCCACTATAGTGGAATTTGCGGTTCGGCTTCAAAATAAAACTCCATAATTGAAAGTGATTCAAACGGATACAAATAGTGTAATCATGCCATATTTGGACTAGAAATTAAACAAAAAACAAAGTTAATTTGTTTTTGGTTGACTTTAGAATTGGATTGGGGGCATACTTGCATGCACTGTACAGCCTAACCTATGGATGTTGCACCCATGAAATGGGGAATCAGCCTACACAGTGACACTCACAGAACACAACTGTGTAGAGATTACACAAATATTATCATCTTCGCTCTTATGGCAGTCTATTTTGTGTATTATCAGTCTATTTTGTGTATTACATGCTGACCACACCACTCGCATTCCAAAATAAATGTACACATACATGTTATACAATCATTGCACCCACACTGCTCGTGAGCGTATGCGTAGCCAGGCGCTAAAATAGAACTTGGTTCTATTTGTGATGCTTGATGCGCTGCAAGTCCCGCCTCTCCCATCTCCTCATTGGTTTTTAGGAGTATATACCCACGGGGTGATTGAAAGATGAACTGAGGGGTCCACCCTCCAGTCCAGTTAGTAGCGGTAAAGCACCTTAAAGTCAGCTGGCATATAAAGTCCAAAGAAGAAGAAGCCTGAAGGAGGAGAGATTACTAGAAACGAACTCGGGTTTACCCTTATATCAGTGGATGAATTGTCAGAGTAGAGGACTGGGTGCATTTCAGGTAAAATGCTAAATTGCCATAAATGTTTAATGCTTTTCGACCTCTCTGCAAATTAATATAGTTGGTTCAGAGTTCGTTTTGATATTTCAACCTGTGTGTCCTGATTGCTTCTGGTGTGGGTAGACAAAATCAACAAGTCAGACATTCATATTGCACTGTACAGCCTAACCTATGGATGTTGCACCCATGAAGTGGGTAATCAGCCTACACAGTGACACTCACAGAACACAACTGTGTAGAGTTTACACAAATATGAAGCTCTTATTAGAGAACTTGAACTGTGGGAAATTGGCTTACTATACAGCCTATTGTGCATATTGAACCTTCGTATTGGACTGTACAACCTAAAATAGAGATTGTGCACCCATGAAAAGGGCTATCAGTCTTCTCTGTGACACCCAAGTATTCAGACCCCTTCACTTTTCCACATTTTGTTACGTTACAGCTTTATTCTAAAATGGATTCAATAAAAATGTCCTCAATTTACACACACTTCCCCATAATGACATCACAATACCCCATAATGACAAAGTGAAAACATGTTTTTAGACATTTTTGCAAATGTATTCAAAATAAAAAACAGATACCTTATTTACATAAGTATTCAGACCCTTTGCTATGAGATGTGAAATTGAGCTCAGCTGCATCCTGTTTCCATTGATCGTCCTTGAGATGTTTCTACAACTTGGAGTCCACCTGTGGTAAATTCAATCGATTGGTATTATTTGTGAAGGCACACACCTGTCTACATAAGATCCCACAGTTGACAGTGCATGTCAGAGCAAAAACCAAGATTGAATTCTTTGGCCTGAATGCCAAGCGTCACATCTGGAGGAAACCAGGCACCACTCATCACCTGGCCAATGCCATCCCTACAGTGAAGCATGGTGGTGGCAGCATCATGCTGTGGGGATGTTTTTCAGCGGCAAGGACTGGGAGACTAGTCAGGATCAAGGGAAAGATGAATGGAGGAAAGTATAGAGAGGTCCTTGATGAAAACCTGCTCCAGAGTGCTCAGGACCTCAGACTGGGGCAAAGGTTCACCCGAGACAACGCAGGGGTGGCTCTGAATGTCTCTGAAGGTCCTTGTGTGGCCCAGCCAGAGCCCAGACTTGAGCCCAATCGAACATCTCTGGAGAGATCTGAAAATAGCTGTGCAGCGACGCTCCCCATCCAACCTGACAGAGCTTGAGAGGATCTGCAGATCTGCAGAGAAGAATGAGATAAACTCCCCTAATACAGGTGTGCCAAGCTTGTAGCGTCACACCCAAGAAGACTTGAAGCTTTAATCACTGCCAAAGGTGCTTCCACAAAGTACTGAGTATAGGGTCTGAATACTTATGTAAATGTGATATTTCAGTTTTTTTTTTTTTTTTTATAAATGAGCAAACATTTCTAAAAACCTATTTTTATTTGTCATTATGGGATGTTGTATGTAGATTTATGAGGGGGAAAAAACAATTTCATCCATTTTAGAATAAGGCTGTAAAGTAACAAAATGTGGAAAATGTGAAGGGGTCTGAATACTTTCCGAATGCCCTATATCATTGGCTGAATGATTAATGTGGCTCATTTCACACAGGTTTTTGGAGTCTCACAACAAAAAGCTAAGATAATATTTGTGTAAACTACATAGTTGTTCTGTGCAACATCCATAGGTTAGTGTGAATTACACCATGACATTGGGGGGGGGGCTGTATTGAGCAAGTGCGTGTATATTTTTTATGGGCCTAATAATAAAGATGTAATTTAAACATACAAATATTTTCCTTTCATTGTGGCATGAACACAACCAGTAATGACATTTTCATCTGATTGTCAAACAAATCACTTCAAAAAGTAGGCTACCTGTGCATGTTCGTCCACTCAAAATAATACCAGCATCCGAACTGCATGCATTCTCGCGCCATTTGATGAATAGAAATAGACATCTCTTACAAAACACCATGCATAATGACGTTCACTGATTGCCATTGGTTAGGCCTATATTAATTGGTGCGTCTTGCTTACAAATTGCTGAAACTGTTCCTGGTAAAACGGGATGGTCAAGTTACTAGACTGGGCTACAATGTGTATTACCATGAACTTCAAATAGGCCTACCGGTAGTCAGTGGTAAAAAACAATAGGTGGGTAAACTGATTGCTGGTCGTGGTGAAAAAAGAAACGCTCCCTATACTTTCAATGCATTTTTCTGAAAAAGGTGGGTACAAGACGTTTACCCTCCACTAGGCCTACACCACTGCTGGTAGCCTACCCTCTCAGCAAGGCAATTTTAAACACATGGACACACAGAATAGAATACACACAGAATACGTTCAATATCATAAATGAGTTGAATCAAAACACGTTTTACACCTACTTCATGAGTTAATGCCTGGAGTCTTCACACATCCTCCGTGAGACGCAGGCCGGGATGCCATCTCGAGGTCATGCAGGATTCTTTCAGATAATTTAAGCAACCAAGATGAGGTTCTTAGCAGACCCAGTATTTAATACTCTCAATATTGCTTTTTTGTAGTTCTCTTATCAAAGCAACTATCCCAGAGTGGTGGACTATCATGTGAGCTAAATGGATGCTTTGGCTTGAAAAGCTGATTATGACATGCTGTGAGAGTTGGGGTGAACCATAGACTATATTGGGTGAACTTTCTTTGTTCCAATGTTTGTTACTAAAAGGTTGATGAGCATTGTGAGGGTCTGTTGCTCAGATACCTCCCCATAGAGAAATGTAAACTGGTCTCAAGGGCCACAGGTGACAGGGACTGCATTATTCTCAACCACTGTGTTTGTTATTGCACAGTTTATATAGGCCTATTGCATGCTCAAGGGCTCTGGATCAATTTTATACCTTACCACACAAATACACTTTAGATCAGGGATCATCAACTAGATTCAGCCGCGGGACGTTTATTTTTTTCTTGAGCGGATGGTCAGGGGGCCGGAACATAATTACAAATAATTTGTAGACAAAAAAATGGACCGCAATAAGCCCAAACAGATATACTTGACTAAAACATAATCATTTCACACCTTACTTACATTTGTATACGATCACATATACAGTATCTCTCTTATGCGTGGGAATACTTTGGAACAGATTTCCAAAATTAAAATCACTTGGAGCTGGTGTTTTTAGTCTTATGTCCAACAATTTACAAACATATATTTTTGAAAGAATTAGTTTTTTTTGCCCAGAAAACTTGCGGCAGGGATATAAAATTCCCTGCGGCCCAAATTGTTCCCGCAGGCTGCCAGTTGGTGAACCCTTATTTCTATTTTCCCATGCTTGCAATATTTACATTTTTATTTGATAAAGTTTGCTCCTCAGGCTCTGTCACTTTTATGGCCTCTCCTTGGGTGCAATCCTAAGTATTTAACAATGAGATCCACTGCCTTAACCAATGGTGTCTTCTGTGTGAGTGTGTGCCGGTCTACTAGCCTAACCAAGTAAACCTTCCAAGTTGCAACCAACCCACTAATCGAGCAATCAACCAAAGAGTAAAGGAGCATTGAAGGAAAAATTTGAGGCTATACTGGACTAGTCCGACTATCCAAACAGTAGAAGTGGGAAAAAAAACGTCTACTGCTGTGCCTTTTCTAATGGGCAGCTCTGATAATCAGCTGCTAGTGCCTGCAGACACAGAGTTCAATTATTTATCTTTAGTGTAATTTTTAACAAAGTTGTGCACATGTGTCTAATACCAGACCCTCTTTGATAAGAAGAATGCTGCCAAAAAGAGGGAGGAGGAGGCAGCGGCAGCCGCGGCGGCGGCTGCGAACGGCAGGGGTGATGGGGGCAAGGCGGAGGGAGGAGGTGGAGGAGCCAAGAAGAAGGGAGGAGAGAAGATGTCAGTGGAGAGGGTGTACCAGAAGAAGACCCAGCTGGAGCACATCCTACTGAGGCCAGACACCTACATCGGCTCTGTGGAACCTGTCACCCAGGTGGGTTAGGTTCATCATGGCTGTAGACGTCTAGCTTGTGTTCAGGAGGGTGCAAAAGAAAACAAAATTGTACCCCAAATTTTCATTTTCTAAACAATATTAGTCACAACAACATCCCGTTCTGTACCTAGATCTAACAGAGAAATCTGGTGTTGCTCTTTGTTGTTGATGTGTAGTGAAGTATTATGAATGGTTAATCAATAAGCATATTTATTTCTCCCCTTTCAGCAAATGTGGGTTTTCGATGAAGACCTTGGGATGAATCTACGAGAAATCACTTATGTCCCTGGATTATACAAAATCTTTGATGAAATTCTTGGTAAGTCTATCAGGATCTTTTAAAACAGAACATACACAGGTGACAGTGGTTATTATGAACTAGCTAAAGCTCTCAGTTCATTTTTATTAAGCTAGAGTGAGGGGAAAAAAGTATTTGATCCCCTGCTGATTTTGTACGTTTGTCTCTCACTTTTCAAATAAACCTACCATTAAAATTATAGACTGATCATTTCTTTGTCAGTGGGCAAAACGTACAAAATCAGCAGGGGATCAAATACTTTTTTCCCTCACTATATATGTTACTACTGTGATGGCCTCTGATGGACCTTCCCTCAAGGTAGAATAATGGTGAACCAAAAAAAACCGCTGGATTGATTCCCTGAGCAGACTAGGTGAAAAATCTGTCTATGCCCTTGAGCAAGGCACTTAACCCTAATTGCTCCTGTAAGTCGCTATCGATAAGAGCGTCTGCAAATTGCAATTTTTTGGGGGGTTGAGTTCGATTTTATTTTAGGTATACTTTGCTGTGTCGGTCGACCAGTTGCTATGTCAGTTGGCCAATCTACATTTTACATTTGAGTCATTTAGCACAGTGGTTCCCAAACTGTTTTTTATTTATATATACAGTGAGGGGAAAAAAGTATTTGATCCCCTGCTGATTTTGTACGTTTGCCCACTGACAAAGAAATGATCAGTCTATAATTTTAATGGTAGGTTTATTTGAACAGTGAGAGACAGAATAACAACAAAAAAATCCAGAAAAACGCATGTGAAAAATGTTATAAATTGATTTTCATTTTAATGAGGGAAATAAGTATTTGCCCCCCTCTCAATCAGAAAGATTTCTGGCTCCCAGGTGTCTTTTATACAGGTAACGAGCTGAGATTAGAGCACACTCTTAAAGGGAGTGCTCCTAATCTCAGCTTGTTACCTGTATAAAAGACACCTGTCCACAGAAGCAATCAATCAATCAGATTCCAAACTCTCCACCATGGCCAAGACCAAAGAGCTCTCCAAGGATGTCAGAGACAAGATTGTAGACCTACACAAGGCTGGAATGGGCTACAAGACCCTCGCCAAGCAGCTTGGTAAGAAGGTGACAACAGTTGGTGCGATTATTCGCAAATGGAAGAAACACAAAAGAACTGTCAATCTCCCTCGGCCTGGGGCTCCATGCAAGGTCTCACCTCGTGGAGTTGCAATGATCATGAGAACGGTGAGGAATCAGGCCAGAACTACACGGGAGGATCTTGTCAATGATCTCAAGGCAGCTGGGACCATAGTCACCAAGAAAACAATTGGTAACACACTATGCCGTAAAGGACTGAAATCCTGCAGCGCCCGCAAGGTCCCCCTGCTCAAGAAAGCACATATACATGCCCGTCTGAAGTTTGCCAATGAACATCTGAATGATTCAGAGGACAACTAGGTGAAAGTGTTGTGTTGAGACCAAAATGGAGCTCTTTGGCATCAACTCAACTCGCCGTGTTTGGAGGAGGAGGAGGAATGCTGCCTATGACCCCAAGAACACCATCCCCACCGTCAAACATGGAGGTGGAAACATTATGCTTTGTGGGTGTTTTTCTGCTAAGGGACAGGACAACTTCACCGCATCAAAGGGACGATGGACGGGGCCATGTACCGTCAAATCTTGGGTGAGAACCTCTTTCCCTCAGCCAGGGCATTGAAAATGGGTCGTGGATGGGTATTCCAGCATGACAATGACCCAAAACACACGGCCAAGGCAACAAAGGAGTGGCTCAAGAAGAAGCACATTAAGGTCCTGGAGTGGCCTAGCCAGTCTCCAGACCTTAATTCCATAGAAAATCTGTGGAGGGAGCTGATGGTTCGAGTTGCCAAACGTCAGCCTCGAAACCTTAATGACTTGGAGAAGATCTGCAAAGAGGAGTGGGACAAAATCCCTCCTGAGATGTGTGCAAACCTGGTGGCCAACTACAAGAAACCGTCTGACCTCTGGGATTGCCAACAAGGGTTTTGCCACCAAGTACTAAGTCATGTTTTGCAGAGGGGTCAAATACTTATTTCCCTCATTAAAATGCAAATCAATTCCTAACATTTTTCACATGCGTTTTTCTGGATTTTTTTGTTATTATTCTATCTCTCACTGTTCAAATAAACCTACCATTAAAATTATAGACTGATCATTTCTTTGTCAGTAGGCAAACGTACAAAATCAGCAGGGGATCAAATACTTTTTCCCCTCACTGTATATATATACACAGTACCAGTCAAAAGTTAGGACACACCTACTCATTCAAGGGTTTTTCTTTATTTTCACTATTCTCTACATTGTAGAAGAATAGTGAAAACATCAAAACTATGATATAACACATATGGAATCATGTAGTAACCAAAAAAGTGATAAATCAAAATATATTTTAGATTCTTTAAAGTAACCACCCTTTACCTTGACAGCTTTGCAAACTCTTGGCATTCTCTCAACCAGCTTCACCTGGAATGCTTGTCCAACAGTCTTGGAGTTCCCACATATGCTGAGCACTTGTTGCTTGCTTTTCCTTCACTCTGTGGTCCAACTCGTCCCAAACCATCTCAATTTTACTGAGGTCAGGTGATTGTGGTTGCCAGGTCATCTGATGCAGCACTCCATCACTCTCCTTCTTGGTCAAATAGCCCTTACACAGCCTGGAGGTGTGTTGGGTCATTGTCCTGTTGAAAAACAAACAATAGTCCCAAGTGCAAATTAAATCAAATTGTATTGGTCACATATTCATGGTTAGCAGATGTTAATGCGAGTGTAGCGAAATGCTTGTTCTCCTAGTTCTGACAGTGCAGCAATATGTAATCTAACAATTCCCCAACAACTACCTAATACACACAAATCTAAGAAAAGGAATTGAATAAGAATATATACATATAAATATATGGATGAGCAATGACATAGGCAAGATGCAATAGATGGTATAAAATACAGTATATGCATCGTTGTGTGATGCAAGAAATGTAAACATTATTAAAGTGACTAGTGATCCATTTATTAAAGTGGCCAATGATTTCAAGTCTGTATGTAGGCAGCAGCCTCTCTGTGTTAGTGATGGCTGTTGGCCTCTGATGGCCTTGAGATTGAAGCTGTTTTTCAGTCTTTCGGTCCCAGCTTTGATGCACTTGTACTGACCTCGCCTTGTGGATGGTAGCGGGATGAACAGGCAGTGGCTTGGTTGGTTGTTGTCCTTGATGATCTTTTTGGCCTTCCTGTGACATCGGGTGCTGTAGGTGTCCTGGAGGGCAGGTAGTTTGCCCCCGGTGATGCGTTGTGCAGAACGCACCACCCTCTGGAGAGCCTTGTGGTTGTGGGCGCTGCAGCCCGACAGGATGCTCTCAATTGTGTATCTGTAAAAGTTTGAGGGTTTTTGGTGACAAGCCACATTTCTTCAGCTTCCTGAGGTTGAAGAGAGTCGCTGTTGCGCCTTCTTCACCACACGGTCTGTGTGGTTGGACCATTTCAGTTTGTCCGTGATGTGTACGCAGAGGTACTTAACTTTTCTCCTTCTCCACTGCTGTCCCCCCAAACCAGATGGTATGGCGTTTCGCTGCAGAATGCTGTGGTAGCCATGCTGGTTAAGTGTGCCTTGAATTCTAAATAAATCACAGACAGTGTCACCAGCAAAGCACCATCGCACCACCACCTCCATGCTTCACGGTGGGAACAAAACATGCAGAGGTCATTCGTTCACCTACTCTGCGTCTCACAAAGACACGGCGATTGGAACCAGAAATCTCACATTTGGACTCATCAGACCAAAGGACAAATTTCCAATGGCCTAATGTCCATTGCTCGTGTTTCTTGGCCCAAGCAAGTCTCTTCTTCTTCCCTCCCGAGTGGCACAGTGGTCTAAGGCACTGTATCGCAGTACTAGCTGTGCCACTAGAGATTCTGGGTTCGAGTCCAGGCTCTGTCGCAGCTGGCCGCAACCGGGAGACCGATGGGGTGGCGCAGAATTGGCCCAGCGTCGTCCGGGTTAGGGGAGGGTTTGGCCAGCAAGGATGTCCTTCTATCTTCTTATTGGTTTCATTTAGTAGTGGTTTCTTTGCAGCAATTTGACTATGATGGCCTGATTCACGCAGTTTCCTCTGAACAGTTGATGTTGAGATGTGTCTGTTAAGCATTAATTTGGGCTGCAATTTCTGAGGCTGGTAACTCTAATGAACTTATCCTCTGCAGCAGAGGTAACTCTGGGTCTTCCTTTCCTGTGGTGGTCCTCATGAGAGACAGTTTCATCATAGCGCTTGATGATTTTTGTGACTGCGCTTGAAGAAACTTTAAAAGTTGTTGAAATTTTCCGGATGGACTGACCTTCATGTCTTAAAGTAATGATGGACTGTCGTTTCTCTTTGCTTATTTGAGCTGTTCTTGCAATAATATGGACTTGGTCTTTTACCAAATAGGGCTATCTTCTGTATACCACCCATACCTTGTCATAACACAACTGAGTGGCTCAAACGCATTAAGAAGGAAAGAAATTAGACAAATTAACTTTTAAGAAGGCACAACTTTTAATTGAAATGCATTACAGGTGACTAACTTATGATGCTGGTTGAGAGAATGCCAGGAGTGTGCAAAGCTGTCATCAAGGCAAAGGGTGGCTACTTTGAAGAATCTCAAGTATAAAATATATATTGATTTGTTGAACACTTTTCTTGGTTACTACATGATTCCATATGTGCTATTTCATAGTTTTGATGTCTTCACTATTATTCTACAATGTAGTGAGTAGGAGTGTCCAAACTTTTAACTGGTACTGTGTGTGTAATAATACACTACCGTTCAAAGGTTTGGGGTCACTTAGAAATGTCCTTGTTTTTGAAAGAAAAGCATTTTTTTTGTCCATTAAAATAACATCAAATTGTTATTGTAGCTGGAAACAGCTGATATTTAATGGAATATCTCCATTTATCAGCAACCATCACTCCTTTGTTCCAATAGCACATTGTTAGCTAATCCAAGTTTATCATTTTAAAAGGCTAATTGATCATTAGAAAACCCTTTTGCAATTATGTTAGCACAGCTGAAAACTGTTGTCCTGATTATAGAAGCAATAAAACTGGCTTTTTCTTTGCAACTCTGCCTAGAAGGCCAGCATCCCGGAGCCGCCTCTTCACTGTTGCCAGCTGAGGACTTGTGAGGTGTCTGTTTCTCAAACTAGACACTCTAATGTACTTCCTCTTGCTCAGTTGTGCATCGGGGCCTCCCACTCCTCTTTCTATTCTGGTTAGAGCCAGTTTGCGCTGTTCTGTGAAGGGAATAGTACACGGCGTTGTACGAGATCTTCAGTTTCTTGGCAATTTCTCGCATGGAATAGCCTTAATTTCTCAGAACAAGAATAGACTGACGAGTTTCAGAAGGAAGTCTTTTGTTTCTGCCCATTTTGAGCCTGTAATCAAACCCACAAATGGTGATGCTCCAGATACTCAACTAGTCTAAAGATGGCCAGTTTTATTGCTTCTATAATCAGGACAACAGTTTTCAGCTGTGCTAACATATTTGCAAAAGGGTTTTCTAATGATCAATTAGCCTTTTAAAATGATAAACTTGGATTAGCTAACACAACGTGCCATTGGAACACAGGAGTGATGGTTGCTGATAATGGGCCTCTGTACGCCTATGTAGATATTCCATAAAACATCTGCCGTTTCCTGCTACAATAGTCATTTACAACATTAACAATGTCTACACTGTATTTCTGATCAATTTGATGTTATTTTAATGGACACATTTTTTGTTGTTGAAAAAACAAGAATTTCTAAATGACCCCAAACTTTTGAACGGTAGTGTATATATTTTTTAAAGGAACTCCGTCCGGCTTTAAACTTACTCTCTTTGAAGTTTTTTTGAAATTGGTGTAGGGCTTCCTCTTGTCATGTTAGTCATTGCATACCTTAGGGGCGGGGTGCGCGGGATGGGCACAGGATGTTCCTCAATGCTGAAAGGGGGCTCCGAGTGGAAAAAGTTTAGGAACCCCTGATTTAGCAGACACTCTTATCCAGACAGACTTACAGTACATTCAGTAAATCTATTGTTGTAGGTAGGATTGATATCATTTTTGTACTCCTGCCCAGTGACTGGAGATGAAAACAAGCTTTTTATCTAGGCCTATTATCTGGTCCAACAATATATCTGAAACATCAATTAGATTTAACCTGTCGTGTAGAGGAGCTAGCTTGTTCTTGTGTGTTCTGTGGACAGCCTGTCCCCCCTCCTCCTTGCTCTTACTCATGTAGCCATTTGTCTGGAGTGAAGAGCCATCTGATGAAAGCTTTTATTGGTTGTCAGTTACACACTGATTAAGGCAAGCGGCAGCAGCATCCATTGCTGGTCTGTGTTATGTGTTTGGCTGACTGGCGCATTCAATATGGGGTACAACCAATTATTGTATTGCAAAATGTCAGGCTTCTGCATTGATGAATACCCTGTCCTGAAACAGTATGTTTATACCAGGCACTACCTTGAGTGATCAAGCAACTGGAAATCAGTCGTATACAATGGACATGAGATGAGAGATTTTTGCTCCGCACAGTATTAATTTAGCTGTTTTATAGTGGTGATAAGGTAATGACCGCAGTCTGTCCTCGCTGCCCAAATATTGACTAGTTCCTACCACGTCTATATACAGTTGAAGTCGGAAGTTTACATACACTAGGTTGGAGTCATTAAAACTTGTTTTTCAACCACTACACAAATTTCTTGTTAACAAACTATAGTTTTGGCAAGTCGGTTAGGACATCTACTTTGTGCATGACACAAGTAATTTTTCCAACAATTGTTTACAGACAGATTATTTCACTTATAATTCACTGTATCACAATACCAGTGGGTCAGAAGTCTACATACACTAAGTTGACTGTGCCTTTAAACAGCTTGGAAAATTCCAGAAAATGATGTCATGGCTTTAGAAGCTTCTGATCGGCTAATTGACATCATTTGAGTCAGTTGGAGGTGTACCTGTGGATGTATTTCAAGGCCTACCTTCAAACTCAGTGCCTCTTTGCTTGACTTCATGGGAAAATCAAAAGAAATCAGCCAGACCTCAGAAAAGAAATTCACAAGTCTGGTTCATCCTTGGGAGCAATTTCCAAACTCCTGAAGGAACCACGCTCATCTGTACAAACAATAGTACGCAAGTATAAACACCATGGGACCACGCAGCCATCATTCCGCTCAAGGAGACGACTCATTCTGTCTCCTAGAGATGAATGTACTTTGGTGCGAAAAGTGCAAACAATCCCAGAACAACAGCAAAGGACCTTTTGAAGATGCTGGAGGAAACCGGTACAAAAGTATCTATATCTACAGTAAACCGAGTCCTATATCGACATAACCTGAAAGGTCGCTCAGCAAGGAAGAAGCCACTGCTCCAAAACCGCCATAAAAAAAGCCAGACTACGGTTTGAAACTGCACATGGGGACAAAGATCGTATATTTTGGAGAAATATCCTCTGGTCTGATGAAACAAAAATAGAACTGTTTGGCCAAAATTACCATTGTTATGTTTGGAGGAAAAAGGGGGAGGCTTGCAAGCCGAAGAACACCATCCCAACCGTGAAGCACGGGGGTGGCAGCATCATGTTGTGGGGGTGCTTTGCTGCTGGAGGGACTGGTGCACTTCACAAAATAAATGGCATCATGAGGTAGGAAAATTATGTGGATATATTGAAGCAACATCTCAAGACATCATTCAGGAAGTTAAAGCTTGGTCGCAAATGGGTCTTCCAAATGGACAATGACCCCAAGCATACTTCCAAAGTAGTGGTAAAATGGCTTAAGGACAACAAAGTCAAGGTATTTGAGTGGCCATCACAAAGCCCTGACCTCAATCCTATAGAAGATTTGTGGGCAGAACTGAAAATGCGTGCGCGAGCAAGGAGGCCTACAAACCTGACTCAGTTACACCAGCTCTGTCAGGAGGAATGGGCCAAAAATCACCCAACCTATTGTGGGAAGCTTGTGGAAGGCCACCAGAAAAGTTTGACCCAAGTTAAACTATTTAAAGGCAATGCTACCAAATACTAATTGAGTGTATGTAAACTTCTGACCTACTGGGAATGTGATGAAAGAAATAAAAGCTGAAATAAATCATTCTCTCTACTATTATTCTGACATTTCAAATTTTTTAAATAAAGGGGTGATCCTAACTGACCTAAGAAAGGGAATTTTTACTAGCATTAAATGTCAGGAATTGTGAGAAACAGAGTTTAAATATATTTGGCTAAGGTGCATGTAAACGTCCGACTTCAACTGTAATTACTGACTAGACATAACTCACACAGGGCCAGTCCACACATAATGTCACTTTACAACCCAAGCAAAAGCTTGAAATGAAACAGGCCAACCAAACCGTATAGCCGACAGGAGACTTGACTGAGGCAGTTTGACTTTTCAATATGTTTCCAGTATGAGAGACTTTTTAAAGGATGTGGTTTTGGATTTTATAGGCCAGGCAACATTTAGGCTATTGATTCTCAAGTGTGTATAAAGCTCTTGATGAAAATCTTCTCGATAGACTATCAAGAAGATACTGTACTATCAACACCATTGAGTCCCTGCAGTCTACTTCTCATTTGAACATGTTTTTCTCTACTCCACAGTCAACGCAGCCGACAACAAACAGCGGGATAAGAGCATGTCAACCATAAAGATCTCCATTGATCCGTAAGTACACATGCACAGTAAGCAGTTGTCAATCATTAGTCAAGTCCAAAAACCCTACTGTGCACGCTGCGTAGGTAGGCACAGCAGCTTCCCTCTGTTGCAGTTAGTTGTCATCTATCCGTCATTATCATACGTTCTGTTTAACAGTCCTGTTCTGTGACGGCAAAGCTCTTTGCTCGCCTTGAGGTCATGCGTAGCAGTGTTGGAAAAGTCATTTGAGCAAAGCAGCTCCACCCCCATAAAAATGGTGCAGTGCATGCTGCCTAGGTAGGTGCAGCGGCTTCTCTTCATTGGAAAACAATGGCTCGCCCAGCCAAATGCCATTTTTGCTGTTAGAATGTGAAAGCCCTTTAATAAAATAGTTAGTCAGGGTTTTTCAAGCATCACTTTAGAAGCTAGGTTAGTGTCTATGGGTGGCTGTTTTAGAAAATGTTAACAAAATGTATAAATGTAATATGCTTTCACACTTTAATGCAGTCAGATTGTCACACCCCCTAGTTCTCTCTAGACTGGCTTTTCAGTGATTGATAAAATACAATTGCGGAGTTAGTTACCATGGAAATGGTTCTGGTTGACAAATACAATAAGCCTGCAACCCAGTAGTTCAGCTCACTAAGTAGCCTTATAAATATACTGTGCCTTCAAAACGCATTCATACCCTTTAACATATTCCACATTTTGTTATAGCCTGAATTAAAACAAATAATCTATGCACAATATCCCATAATGACAAAGTGAAAACATGTTTTCCCAAAAATTTTTTTGCACATTTATTGAAAATGGAATACAGAAATATCTAATTTTCATAAGTTTTCACATCACACCCCTGAGTCAATACATGTTTGAATCACCTTTTGGTAGCGATTACAGCAGTGTCTTTCTGGGTATGTCTCTAAGAGCTTTGCACACCTGGATTGTACGTTATTATTTTTTTAATTCTTCAAGCTCTGTCGAATTGGTGGTTCAAGCTCTGTCAAATTGGAAGTCTTGCCATAGATTTTCAAGCATACTTAAGTCAAAACTGTAACTCTGCCACTCAGGAACATTCGTTGTCTTCTTGGTAAGCAACTCCAGTGTTTTAGGGTATTGTCCTGCTGAAAGGTGAATTCATTTCCCAGTGTCTGGTGGAAAGCCACCACTATGCGTCTTTGTATTCAGGACAATTGCTTTGCCACATTTTTTGCAGTATTACTTTAGTGCCTTGTTGGAATATTTTAATTCTGTACACTTGTCAATTAGGAGGATAGTATTGTAAAGTAAGTACAATTTGATTGACCCATCCTCAGTTTTTTCCTATCACAGCCATTAAACACTGTAACTGTTTTAAAGTCACCATTGGCCTCCTTTCCGGCAACTTAGTTAGGAAGGACACCTGTATCTTTGTAGTGATTGGGTGTATTGATACATCATCCAAAGTATAATGAATAACTTCACCTTGCTCACAGGGATGTTCAATGTCTGCTTTTCTTTCTACCAATAGGTGCCTTTCTTTGCGAGTCATTGGAAAACCTCCCTGGTCTTTGTGGTTGAATCTGTGTTTGAAATTCATTGCTCGTGTGAGGGACCTTACAGATAATTATGTGTTGGGTACAGAGATGAGGTAGTCATTCAAAAATCATGTTAAACACTATTACACACAGAGTCCTTGCAACCTTTTATGTGACTTGTTAAGCACATTTTCCCCTGAACTTATTTAGGTTTGCCATAACAAAGGCGTTGAATACTTATTGGCTCAAGACATTTCAGCAATGATTTTTTTTTTGATTTGTACAATTTTCAAAAAAACATAACTTTGACATTATGGGCTATTGTGTGTAGGCCAGTGACTAAAATCTCAATTTTAATCAATTTTAAATTCAGGCTGTAACACAACCAAATGTGTGTAAAGTCAAGGGGTGTGAATACTTTCTGAAGGCATTGTGTCAAGGCATGCAGCTTTTTCTGTGGGAGAATGTATTTGAAAAATGTGAAGCATCCATTTTGTTTAAGTGATCTGCCCACTGTGATGCCTGTGTGTGTTTTAAAGCCAGCATTGTGCATGGTTCTGCGGGCTATTTAGCCCTACGTTGATCTGTGGCACAGTGTTAGCTAGCAGCAGGGGGTTGTGGTGGAGGCTGATAGATTTCTGGGGAGAGAGAGGGAGAGGGGTCTTAATGAACAGTCGTCTCTGCAATTCAGGGAGCTCATTTAACATGCTGTTCACCTACGGCACGACATCCACAGCAATCTGCACACACAGCAGACTGCTGAACGTCAGAGTGTCCTTCAGAGAGCTTCCCTGTCTCCTCCCTGTGAGGCCAGGCCTGTCTGCATGTCTCTCTCTCCCACCCTGTCCTGTCATATCTCTCTGTGGTTTCTCCTTTTCTCTCCTCTGTTGCTCTCAAGGGCTGGAATGTATAATGGTTTTATTTGAATGTTCGAGCCCCGTTCCAGAGCTTCAATCATCACACGTTGGGCTTATTTAGTTTGGCTGTGTTGCTCCACAGTGTGTTTCAAATCACAGCCATAAATCCACTGATTTGGCAAATGGGGATTGGTTGCAATATTGTAAAATGTTGATGTTTACTTGTCAGAAAGGTCTGGCTAGATTTATGTTTATTGAACTAAATATAATTTTCTTAATCTTATTTTTTTACAAATATTTTTTATGATCTTAATCTTGGTACAGCTGAATGGAAATACATCATGGTTATTCAAGTTGGGTCATGATGATTCTGGCTGTCCTGTGAAGTTCTTCCTCCTCTCTTCCTTCAGTGAGTCCAACACCATCACCATCTGGAACAATGGGAAAGGCATCCCCGTGGTGGAACACAAAGATGAGAAGATGTACGTTCCCGCTCTCATCTTCGGACACCTCCTCACCTCCAGTAACTACGACGACGAGCAGAAGAAAGTCACAGGTGGAAAGAAATCACTCTGAAAACGAGAATCAAATTCATTTATTCATTATTCTTTGTCCATTTTGTAATACCATTTCATATGGTTTCGATAAATCTTTAGACAGATCGTCTAACCTAAAATGTTTAGCTACTGAATAGCTGAATCGTATCGTAGTTCCCCTTGCAGTGCTTAGTAACACTACACTGGAATGAGTGAATGACTATAGGCCAATCTCTCCACGGATGAAAGCACGTCTCCCTTCTGTTTTCCTCATAGGTGGAAGGAACGGGTACGGTGCTAAACTCTGCAACATCTTCAGCACAAAGTTCACAGTGGAAACCGCCTGCAAGGAGTACAAACACAGCTTCAAACAGGTACAGACAACGAGAAAGCACAGCGTGATTGAGATCTGTTGTTTAGTCAACCTTGAAAATAATATTCTTCAAACAGCTGAGCACCAGTTGATGTTTTGTAGGAGTACAGTATGTAACTTGTAAACATGTGAGAGGGTGAGTATGAGTTGATTCTCACTGTCAGATGTGGTCTCACAGGATTCTACGTTGATATTGTAGGATTCTACATAGTTGGGGGATTTCTGTAATTTCTCATTAACCAGATGGTTTTTGTTTTTGTGGTTTGTCCAACAATTGTCACTTTCAGTGAAATGACTCACCAAAATAGTGATAGTTTGTTCAATCAGTTTCACAAGGCTTTTTATTAACTCTTATCTCTCTGATGGAATTTCACAATACAACCTCATGATTCATTCTAGTTTTTCTTAACAAGAATATAGTACATTTCATGACAATCTCGCTCCCCCCTTTTCTCCCTCTCCCTAGACTTGGCAGAACAACATGGGGAAGACGAGCGACCCCAAGATCAAGTTCTTCGACGGGGACGACTTCACGTGCGTGACCTTCCAGCCGGACTTGTCCAAGTTCAAGATGGAGAAGCTGGACAAGGACATCGTGGCTCTGCTCACCAAGAGGGCCTACGACATCGCTGGGTCCTGCAAGGGTGTCAAAGTCATGCTCAACGGGAAGAAACTCCCTGTAAGTTGTTGCAGCTGGGCTGTCCCATATACACAGAATACATTCTGTACACAAGGGGCCAAGTCTTGGAAGACCCTGGACGAAACATTTTGAAATGAAATAAAACCGCT
This sequence comes from Brachymystax lenok tsinlingensis, assembly GCA_030435695.1. Classification (NCBI taxonomy): domain Eukaryota; kingdom Metazoa; phylum Chordata; class Actinopteri; order Salmoniformes; family Salmonidae; genus Brachymystax; species Brachymystax lenok. The sequence continues at coordinate 19,021,981 of CM059806.1, read as the reverse complement.
CATTTCGTTACACCTGTTTCATTCAGTACAGTGTCATTTGCTAATAACCTTTCCAGAACCGGAGCCACTATCCAAACCCAGTTTAGGCTCTTCTCACCTGTCCTTTCCCTCTCCTCCCAGGTGACTGGGTTCCGCAGCTATGTGGACCTGTACGTGAAGGACAAGCTGGATGAGGTGGGCGTGGCCCTGAAGGTGGTCAACGAGTCGGTCAACGAGCGCTGGGAGGTCTGTCTCACCATGAGTGAGAAGGGATTCCAACAGATCAGCTTCGACAACAGTATTGCCACCACCAAGGTAACATCCCCTCAGGGAATTATGTTGTTAAGACACTCTGTTATATTACCAGAACTATACCCTTTGATTTGGAAAACTACAACTTCTCCAATCTAGGAATAATGGACAGAAATGAAGTGCGTTTTGCATGTGTAAATATACTGGGATGCGTGTTCATTTTGATGCTATTCACATGTTGTAGTCTGACTTGAATCACTTTCAACCACATCAGACATGTTTTATGTTTAGCACTGGTTGTTTTGTGTCATTCAGGGTGGCAGACACATTGATTACGTGGTGGACCAGATCGTAGCCAAGCTGATAGAAGTGGTGAAGAAGAAGAACAAAGCTGGTGTCTCAGTCAAACCCTTCCAGGTGAGTTATTACGATCTTATTAATGTGTTATTACTATCGTGTTACTACAATAGTGTTACTAGTGATTCCATTGTTAGTGATAAGAGCAACTTAATGTAAGGTTGAGCTACAATCTTAGTGCTTTACTTTTGTCTGACTCAGGTGAAGAACCACATCTGGGTGTTTGTGAATGCGTTGATCGAGAACCCGACCTTTGACTCCCAGACCAAGGAGAACATGACCCTCCAGACCAAGAGCTTCGGTTCTAAGTGTCCTCTGTCTGAGAAGTTCATCAGAGCGGTAAGGAGATTCTTCTTCATAAATGGCTGTTCTTTACCACAATGAAATATCACTACTTCCTAAATGTATACATCTGATGTTGGGCCTTTACTCTTCACACACACTGTTTCCTCACAGAGAAAGTCAAGTTATTTAGATTGAATTGATATCATATGATCTCTAAAATCAGTTCCAGGTCCTTTCTTGTGTTCTCGGTTCACCCGGAATAATAAACAATGATATATAATATTAAATTCTTTATTTTGTCTGCAGGCGACCAACTGTGGCATCGTGGAGAGTATCCTGAACTGGGTGAAGTTCAAGGCCCAGACACAACTCAACAAGAAGTGTTCTTCAGTGAAGCACAGCAAGATTAAAGGCATCCCCAAGCTGGACGATGCCAACGATGCCGGTAAGACAACCACAACTACACTGCTCTGTGTGCATAAGCCCTACCATGTTCCTAATCTACTTATCCACCAAGAGGGCCTCTTTTACCAATATTTATATTGAAACTAGTTGAAGACTTTAAATTAGGATGGGGAACAGAGCTAGGTTGTTGGGCCCACCCATTTTTATAAAAAACGAGGGGAACACTAAATTGTTTAAACACTGAAGTGCGCGTCTTACCTCCGTCTTCACCCCCAGGTGGTAAACACTCGTCAGAATGCACTCTGATCCTGACTGAGGGAGACTCGGCCAAGTCCCTGGCCGTCTCCGGCCTTGGTGTCATTGGGCGAGATCGCTATGGTGTCTTCCCACTACGAGGAAAAATTCTGAATGTACGAGAGGCCACACACAAACAGGTTAGTGTCAGGTTAGTGTCTAGAGAGTGGTTAGATTGGGCTGGGATTGTGTATGAGTGATTACAATCTAAATGATGAATGCCTCGTGCGTACACAATGATAAATAATCTTGTAAGAAAATAAATACTCAAGGGATTTACATAGATCATTTCCCAAAAGTTGCGCAAGGACCATTCCGATCAACAGAATTTCTTTAATAAGATCAGCTGAAGCCAAACTCTTTTGGGGTTGAGTCCACCAGAGCCAAGGTGACCCATCCTGCCTATGTCAGGTAGGGGAAACACTGACCCATCCATGTTTCTCTTTCCCACCAGATCATGGAGAACGCAGAGATCAACAACATCATCAAGATCGTGGGTCTGCAGTACAAGAAGAGCTACGAAGACCCAGAGTCTCTGAGATCCCTACGCTACGGCAAGATCATGATCATGACCGATCAGGTTCTAACACTTAATCAATCCCACCAATGCCTGACGTCTACTATTGACTGATGTCTTGCAATTGTCATCATAATCAATAATTGTAGTAACTATGAGCGTAAAGCATCTTTCATACATTATCCATGCTCTTAAGGTTCATCTGAAGTGCCGTGCTATTCCCTATATAGTATGGTGTCGTGCTCCAAAAGTAGTGCACTACATATGGAATAGGGTTTTGGACGTACCCTTGGGTCATAACAATCCATCCTAATAGTATGTTTCTTTGTGTTGATGATCTGCTGACAGGATCAGGATGGCTCCCATATCAAGGGTTTGCTCATCAATTTCTTCCATCACAACTGGCCATCCCTGCTCAAACACACCTTTCTGGAGGAGTTCATCACACCTATCGTCAAAGTAAGACTCAAACATTGGTACAGCTGGTCCCAATTTTCTCCCTACCACTTGGCTCGAACTCTTCAGTCTTTACAAATCTACACCTGCTGAAACCTCCATCCTAGGACCAACAGGACAGTGTCATGACTGCCGACGTCAGCCTATGGCAACTGACTTCAAACGATGTTTAGATTGGCTTGGCTTAAAGCTAGCAACCATGGTTCTAATGCTGCTTTTAACTCTTTCCTGCAGGTGAACAAGAATAAACAGGAGCATGCTTTCTACAGCATTCCAGAGTTTGATGAATGGAAGAAACAAACGGTCAACTTTAAAACCTGGCATATAAAGTACTACAAAGGTTTGTTCACCACATGTGGATAATCCTCCAAACTAACCATTATTGTTAACCAAGCTATTCTGTTTCACACTACCGAGGCAATTCGAGCCAAACTGTTCTGTGCTGGCCTGAAAATATGTCCACCATAGTTGCTGGACCATGCTGAACATATCTGAGCCAGCTCAGTACAAAAGGTTTGAGTGTTTATTTGGGTTCCAGGTTTGGGTACCAGTACAAGCAAGGAGGCCAAGGAGTACTTTGCAGACATGGAGAAACACCGAATCATGTTTAGATACGCTGGGACAGAGGACGATGCTGCCATCACACTGGTGGGTTTACCATGGACACCACTCTCTCTCTTTTTCCCCTCTCATGGTCTTTCAATACTTTCTCATTACATATACAGAAAATAGCTAGAAAAGTTAGAAAATGAATTCTAAAATGGCTAGACGAATGTATTCATCAAGCTAGTTTTGCTGTCGCACAAAATGTATTACCGCTTTTTTCCAACCTTCTATCAACTCACACAAGATGGGTTTTGACTTTGTCTGTGCTCTGCTTGAGAGATCCTTGCCAAATGGAGAGGGGACTGACAGTGATGTCATTTGACTGACACTAACAGTGATCTATCCACTGCTGTCTGTCTCTAGGCATTCAGTAAGAAGAAGACTGACGACAGGAAGGAGTGGCTCACCAACTTCATGGAGGACAGGAGACAGAGGAGGATGCACGGCCTGCCAGAGGTGGGTGGGACTGACTGTGTGACCGACTGGGTTGAAACCTGGGTCTCCTGCATGCCAGAAGACTGTTAGCCCACCTTGCTTAAAGAAAAGATTCACCCATTTTTAATGTTATATCGTATTTGTGCATCTCTGAGTGATATTCTATCGATTCCATGTTTCATGTGTATCTGAGCTATTCACCATTCAAGCAGGCTGAAAGACCATTACAACATCATAGCCCTGATTTCAAGTCACTTTACGTTTCGTCCTCCATCTCTTTTACCATCCCCACTCAGCAATACCTGTACGGCACGCAGGCGAAACACCTCTCCTACAACGACTTCATCAACAAAGAACTCATCCTCTTCTCCAACTCTGACAACGAGAGATCCATCCCATCCTTAGTGGACGGTAGGTATGCAGCGATGCACTAGACTAGCTATCTCCCTGGACCTTCTGTCTTTCTAGCTTTTGTTGTTGTTTGTTTTCAAATGGCTTTTGAAGTTTAAGGGAACTGAAATGCCTGGAAACTTGTCGTTAACAGAATTCTTCACTGTCCTCTGGATGCACTGTTTCTGTGTGTGATGTGGTCTCCTTTTGATAATGGCGTGAATGATGATTTGTTTATTTTAATCCCCATTAGCTGTTTTGTTGCAACACCTACTCCTGCGGTCCACTTGTGATCCCCTTTTGAAGACGTGTGTGTGTGTGTGTGTGTTTGCAGGTCTGAAGCCAGGTCAGAGAAAGGTACTCTTCACCTGTATGAAGAGGAATGATAAGAGGGAGGTGAAGGTGGCTCAGCTGGCTGGTTCAGTGGCAGAGATGTCTGCCTACCATCATGGAGAGGTGCTTCACTCTTACACAGCTATAGGAAACATACTTACACAGCTATAGGAAACATACTTACACAGCTATAGGAAACATACTTACACAGCTATAGGAAATATACTTACACGGCTATAGGAAACATACTTACACGGCTATAGGAAACATACGTACAGGGCTATGGGGAATATACTTACACAGCTATAGGAAATATACTTACACAGCTATAGGAAACATACGTACAGAGCTATAGGAAACATACTTACACAGCTATAGGAAACATACGTACAGAGCTATAGGAAACATACGTACACAGCTATAGGAAACATACTTACACAGCTATAGGAAACATACTTACACAGCTATAGGAAACATACTTACACAGCTATAGGAAACATACGTACAGAGCTATAGGAAACATACGTACAGAGCTATAGGAAACATATGTACACAGCTATAGGAAACATACTTACACAGCTATAGGAAACATACTTACACAGCTATAGGAAACATACTTACACAGCTATAGGAAACATACTTCCACAGCTATAGGAAATATACGTACAGAGCTATAGGAAACATACTTACACAGCTATAGGAAATATACGTACACAGCTATAGGAAACATACGTACAGAGCTATAGGAAACATACTTACACAGCTATAGGAAATATACTTACACAGCTATAGGAAACATACGTACACAGCTATAGGAAACATACGTACACAGCTATAGGAAACATACTTACACAGCTATAGGAAACATACTTACACAGCTATAGGAAACATACTTACACAGCTATAGGAAACATACGTACACAGCTATAGGAAACATACGTACACAGCTATAGGAAATATACGTACACAGCTATAGGAAACATACTTACACGACTATAGGAAACATACGTACAGAGCTATAGGAAACATACTTACACAGCAATAGGAAACATAATTACACAACTATAGGAAATATACGTACAGAGCTATAGGAAACATACTTACACAGCTATAGGAAACATACTTACACAGCTATAGAAATATACGTACAGAGCTATAGGAAACATACTTACACAGCTATAGGAAATATACGTACACAGCTATAGGAAACATACGTACAGAGCTATAGGAAACATACTTACACAGCTATAGGAAACATACTTACACAGCTATAGGAAATATACTTACACAGCTATAGGAAACATACGTACACAGCTATAGGGAACATACGTACAGAGCTATATGAAACATACTTACACAGCTATAGGAAACATGCGTACAGGGCTATAGGAAATATACGTACAGAGCTATAGGGAATATACGTACAGAGCTATAGGGAATATACGTACAGAGCTATAGGGAATATACGTACAGAGCTATAGGGAATATACAGTGGGGCAAAAAAGTATTTAGTCAGCCACCAATTGTGCAAGTTCTCTCACTTAAAAAGATGAGAGGCCTGTAATTTTCATCATAGGTACACTTCAACTATGACAGACAAAATGAGGAAAAAAATCCAGAAAATCACATTGTAGGATTTTTAATGAATTTATTTGCAAATTATGGTGGAAAATAAGTATTTGGTCACATACAAACAAGCAAGATTTCTGGCTCTCACAGACCTGTAACTTCTTCTTTAAGAGGCTCCTCTGTCCTCCACTCGTTACCTGTATTAATGGCACCTGTTTGAACTTGTTATCAGTATAAAGACACCTGTCCACAACCTCAAACAGTCACACTCCAAACTCCACTATGGCCAAGACCAAAGAGCTGTCAAAGGACACCAGAAACAAAATTGTAGACCTGCACCAGGTTGGGAAGACTGAATCTGCAATAGGTAAGCAGCTTGGTTTGAAGAAATCAACTGTGGGAGCAATTATTAGGAAATGGAAGACATACAAGACCACTGATAATCTTCCTCCATCTGGGGCTCCACGCAAGATCTCACCCGTGGGGTCAAAATGATCACAAGAACGGTGAGCAAAATCCCAGAACCACACGGGGACCTAGTGAATGACCTGCAGAGAGCTGGGACCAAAGTAACAAAGCCTACCATCAGTAACACACTCGCCGCCAGGGACTCAAATCCTGCAGTGCCAGGCGTGTCCCCCTGCTTAAGCCAGTACATGTTCAGGCCCATCTGAAGTTTGCTAGAGAGCATTTGGATGATCCAGATGAGGATTGGGAGAATGTCATATGGTCAGATGAAACCAAAATATAACTTTTTGGTAAAAACTCAACTCGTCGTGTTTGGAGGACAAAGAATGCTGAGTTGCATCCAAAGAACACCATACCTACTGTGAAGCATGGGGGTGGAAACATCATGCTTTGGGGCTGTTTTTCTGCAAAGGGACCAGGACGACTGATCCGTGTAAAGGAAAGAATGAATGGGGCCATGTATCGTGAGATTTTGAGTGAAAACCTCCTTCCATCAGCAAGGGCATTGAAAATGAAACATGGCTGGGTCTTTCAGCATGACAATGATCCCAAACACACCGCCCGCAACGAAGGAGTGGCCGTAGAAGCATTTCAAGGTCCTGGAGTGGCCTAGCCAGTCTCCAGATCTCAACCCATAGAAAATCTTTGGAGGGAGTTGAAAGTCCGTGTTGCCCAGCGACAGCCCCAAAACATCACTGCTCTAGAGGAGATCTGCATGGAGGAATGGGCCAAAATACCAGCAACAGTGTGTGAAAACCTTGTGAAGACTTACAGAAAACGTTTGACCTCTGTCATTTGCCAACAAAGGGTATATAACAAAGTATTGAGATAAACTTTTGTTATTGACCAAATACTTATTTTCCACCATAATTTGCAAATAAATAAATTACAAATCCTACAATGTGATTTTCTGGATTTCTTTTTCTCATTTCGTCTGTCATAGTTGAAGTGTACCTATGATGAAAATTACAGGCCTCTCTCATCTTTTTAAGTTGGAGAACTTGCACAATTGGTGGCTGACTAAATACTTTTTTGCCCCACTGTACGTACAGAGCTATAGGGAATATACAGTTGAAGTCGGAAGTTTACATACACTTTGGTTGGAGTCATTAAAACTCGTTTTTCAACCACTCCACAAATTTCTTGTTAACAAACTATAGTTTTGGCAAGTCGGTTAGGACATCTACTTTGTGCATGACACAAGTCATTTTTCCAACAATTGTTTACAGACAGATTATTTCACTTATAATTCACTGTATCACAATTCCAGTGGGTCAGAAGTCTACATACACTAAGTTGACTGTGCCTTTAAACAGCTTGGAAAATTCATTTAGAAGCTTCTGATAGGCTTATTGACATAATTTGAGTCAATTGGAGGTGTACCTGTGGATGTATTTCAAGGCCTACCTTCAAATTCAGTGCCTCTTTGCTTGACATCATGGGAAAATCTAAAGAAATCAGCCAAGACCTCAGAAAGGCTGGTTCATCCTTGGGAGCAATTTCCAAACGGCTGAAGCTACCACATTCATCTGTATAAACAATTGTACGCAATACCGCTCAGGATGGAGACGCGTTCTGTCTCCTGGGGATGAACGTACTTTGGTGCGAAAAGTGCAAATCAATCCCAGAACAACAGCAAAGAACCTTGTGAAGATGCTGGAGGAAACAGGTACAAAAGTATCTATATCCACAGTAAAACGAGTCCTATATCAACTTAACCTGAAAGACCGCTCAGCAAGGAAGAAGCCACTGCTCCAAAACCGCCATAAAAAAGCCAGACTACGGTTTGCAACTGCACATGGGGACAAAGATCGTACTTTTTGGAGAAATGTCCTCTGGTCTGATGAAACAAAAATAGAACTGTTTGGCCATAATGACCATTGTTATGTTTGGAGGAAAAAGGGGGAGGCTTGCAAGCCGAAGAACACCATCCCAACCGTGAAGCACGGGGGTGGCAGCATCATGTTGTGGGCGTGCTTTGCTGCAGGAGGGACTGGTGCACTTCACAAAATAGATGGCATCATGAGGAAGGAAAATTATGTGGATATATTGAAGCAACATCTCAAGACATCAGTCAGGAAGTTAAAGCTTTGTCGCAAATGGGTCTTCTAAGTGGACAATGACCCCAAGCATACTTCCAAAGTTGTGGCAAAATGGCTTAAGGACAACAAAGTCAAGGTATTGGAGTGGCCATCACAAAGCCCTGACCTCAATCCTATATAAAATTTGTGGGCAGAATTGAAAAAGCGTGTGCGAGCAAGGAGGCCTACAAACCTGACTCAGTTACACCAGCTCTGTCAGGAGGAATGGGCCAAAAATCACCCAACCTATTGTGGGAAGCTTGTGGAAGGCCACCAGAAAAGTTTGACCCAAGTTAAACTATTTAAAGGCAATGCTACCAAATACTAATTGAGTGTATGTTAACTTCTGACCAACTGGGAATGTGATGAAAGAAATAAAAGCTGAAATAAATCATTCTCTCTACTGTTATTTGGGCTTTTCACTCTTAAAATAAAGTGGTGATCCTAACTGACCTAAGATAGGGAATTTCTACTAGGATTAAATGTCAGGAATTGTGGAAAACTGAGTATAAATGTATTTGGCTAAGGTGTATGTAAACTTCTGACTTCAACTGTACTTACAGAGCTATAGGAAATATACTTACAGAACTATAGGAAATATACTTACAGAGCTATATGAAATATACTTACAAAATTATAGAAAATATACTCCAAGCTATGAGAAATATACTTAACAGAACTATATTTCATATAGTTCTGTATCTTCCACAACAGTATCGTCAATACTGTTTATAGATAATGGGTACAAAAACATTGTTTTGACACGTGTGTGTGTGTGTGTGTGTGATCATTCAGCAATCCCTGTTGATGACGATTGTGAACTTGGCCCAGAACTTTGTGGGCAGCAACAACGTGAACATCCTGCAGCCACTGGGTCAGTTTGGTACTCGTATCAACGGGGGCAAGGACGCTGCCAGCCCCCGTTACATCTTCACCATGCTCAGGTAAAGCCTCCGAGGGTCAAAGGTCAAAACATAATTGTGCTAGCAATTTGATTAGTCTACTATTTGTATGGGCCATTGGGCCATCCTGAAGTGCAGTAATCCCTGTTTGATTTAAAAAAGAAAAATGGTTAATGATACATTTAATGTAAACTTTGTTTATACATCACCTTTCATAAAACACACTCAAAATGCTTAAAACACGTATTTATTAAAAAGTAATGTCACTTCCTCAGTCCCCTGGCCAAGATGTTGTTCCCAGCGGTGGACTCCAGCCTGCTGAAGTTCCTGTTCGATGACAACCAGAAGGTGGAGCCAGAATGGTACATCCCCATCCTCCCTTTGGTGCTGGTGAACGGGGCCGAGGGCATCGGGACGGGCTGGGCCTGCAAGATCCCCAACTACGACCACAGAGAGATAGTCAACAACCTGTACCGCATGCTCAACATGCAGGACCCTCTGCCCATGGTGAACATTTGGAAGTTTGAAACTTAATTGATTGCATAAGATATGATCAACTTTATTGTCCCAGAGGGGAAATTTGTCTTGGACATACAAGCAGCACTATTGTCCATTTGGTGTAAGGATTTTAGGTAATGTACAGTATCATAATAACGTCTGACTGAATATTCCCACCTCTCACCTCTCCCAGCTGCCCAGCTATAAGAACTTTAAAGGAGTGATCCATGAGTTGGGTCAGAACCAGTACATGGTCAGTGGAGAGATCTCTGTCCTGGACAAGAACACCATTGAGATCACTGAGCTGCCCGTTCGCACCTGGACACAGGTACACTATTGCAGGATACATCACACCTGTCCAGCACTTCTGGTCATCTTATTGCTTTGACTGAATTAATACATGAATGAAGGATATATTGACATGTTGTTTCTGTGCTGTGATATTGTTTGTTAGTTTTTGTAATGGACCTTCTCTCCCTCCCCACTTTCGCTCTCCCTGCCTCTCTTTTGCTCTCCCCTCCTCTCCCTCCCTCTCTTTCGCTCTCTCCCTCTCTCTCCCTCTCACTCCCTATCTCCTTCTCCCTCCCTCCTCTCTCTCCTTCTCCCTTCCTCTCTCTATCCCTCTATCTCCCTCCCTCCATCTCTCTCCCTCCAGGCCTACAAGGAGTCGGTACTAGAGCCCATGCTCCAGGGGACAGAGAAGACTCCAGCTCTGATTAATGACTATAAGGAGTACCACACAGACCAAACCGTCAAGTTTGTAGTCCGCATGTCAGAGGAGAAGCTGGCCCAGGCAGAGGCTGCAGGTCTACACAAAGTCTTCAAGCTACAGTCCAGCCTCACCTGCAACTCCATGGTTAGTACCTTTCCTCAAATCTGGGTCCTATTCACTAAGAAAATGGACTGAAACAGGGAGAAACTACCTGAGCTTGTCCAATGATAAATGCTTATTTTCGTTATCCGTTGCAAAACGTTTTGCTACGGTGTGCCCTATACGAGTCCCTACTCTGTATTTGAGTTGAACTGATACCTGTATTGACTCACATTGTTGATTCATTTTGCACACATCTTTGGATGAAGTGCTCTGTTTTGTGTGTATATAGAGGACTCCTCTTATAGGAATCACATCTGTCCGGGATGATTGGATTCTTTGGAATGAATCTTTCATCTTAAAGTGAAGATGGTTTTAACCAGTTGTAGTGTTTCTATTGTGGAAGGGAGAGGTATCTAAAGAAGTTTCTTCCCTCAGGTGTTGTTTGACCACATGGGCTGTCTGAAGAGGTATGACTCGGTTCAGGACATTCTCAAGGAGTTCTTTGAGCTGCGGTTGCACTACTACAAGCTGAGGAAGGATTGGCTAGTGGGGAGCCTGGGGGCGGAGGCTTCCAAACTGTCCAATCAGGCACGATTTGTGCTGGAGAAGATCGAAGGAAAGATCACAATCGGTGAGAATTCTACCTGCATGTCTCTCTCTCTCTCTCAAAGGGAAGGATTCTTATTTCAGTTTGCAATTTGGTATAGAATACTAATATATTAATGTTTGTCTACAGAGAACAAGTCTAAGAGGGAACTGATCAGGATGCTGGTGCAGAAAGGCTTTGAGTCGGACCCTGTGGCGGCATGGACCAAGGCACAGGAAAAGGTACTGTTAGCATCCTACCACTGTCCACCATTCAGCCCTGTGATTGGCTGAGATCGCTTGATGCTTCAATACCCTGTATTCTGATTGGGACTATGTGTCTTCCTGGTCTCTCCCTATAGGCTCTGGAGGAGGACGATCGTGATGGTAACAACAGTGACAGCTCTGTGGACTCTGGGTCGTCGTCGGGACCAAACTTCAACTACATCCTCAACATGCCTCTGTGGTGCCTGTCCAAGGAGAAGGTGGACGAGCTGCTCCGACAGAGAGACATCAAGGTGACTCAGAGAGGAAGGGTGTAGACACCCGACTGTCAAGGACTTCAATTCGATAGATCTTTATCGTCCCCAAAGTCTATTAATTTGCAGAAACATTACACAAGTAGGCAAGGTCTTAGTGTCTCTTTTCTAATGGTTGTGCGTGTTCTGTTTTTGGGGCATAGTAAGTATGTGTATGTGGTCCTGGCGGGAAATGAACCCACAACCTTGGTGTTGCTAGCACCACATCTTTTATCAACTGAGTGTGTGTTGTTCAACAGAAAGGAGAGTTGAATGAGCTGCAGAGGAAGTCTCCAGAGGACCTGTGGAAAGAGGACCTGGCTGTCTTCATTGAAGAACTGGATGTGAGTGGTACTAGCGCTACGCGCAGTGGTGCCACTCATCTCTGAGTCACTGCTTAAGAAGAGGCTACTGTGATTTATACCTGCTTGTGTGAGACTGCTTTTGTTGAGGAGGTTGGGTACCTTCAGGGTTTCTTTCTCCTGGCCTTACTAAAGCCAGATCTATTTGGAAAGAAGTGATTTATTTTGTTTTGGTTTTATTATCTCCTTTCACTGTATACTGTCAACATTGATGTCACCTCAATATGTCACCTCGTGACTTACACGATTTACAAAAAGGTGACGGGTGTATTCTCTCCCTGTCTGTGTGACAGAAAATCGAGGCCCAGGAGCGGGCAGACATATGTGCAGGTAAAGGCACCAAGCTGGTGAAGGGCAAGGTGGGCAAGCCCAAGGTGAAGAAACTACACCTGGAGGAAACGTTACCCTCGCCGTACGGCCGCAGGGTCGTACCCACCATCACACAGGCCATGAAGACTGACGCCTCCAAGAAGATGACCAAGAAGAAGAAGGTAACACATTTCGGTTTTAAAATGGATTATGCCTCATTAGCGGCCCAGTCTGTGGTATTTTATGACAATTTCACTCATTTAATTTGTTAATTTATACCCATTGATTCTTGAAGAATATCACTTATCAATGCCTTATGAGCTTAGTTCAACTGTATAACTCACAAAATAAAACTCCATTGTTTGCGCTGGTCTGTGTGTTTTCATGCTGTAGACATGACATATCACTGTGTGTGTGTTGTCCCTTCAGGGTGATGCAGACCTGGTGATGAAGCTGGAGTTTGATGATGAGATGGGAGTGCTTGGATCAGATGGAGGAACAGGGGAGAACTCCCTCAACTCCTCCTTTAATACACCAGCCCCAGCCTCAGCCAAGCCCAAGGCCCCCCGGGTCAAACGGGAGAAGAAGGAGCCAGGTCAGCAGATGTTCCATTCTCCTTTCATGTGTCTGTCATCTTAGTGAGATGGGTTCAGTCATCAATTAGGGGAGAGGGGGAGACCGAGGGATACACAGTGAGGAAGTTGGTGGACCCAAGGATTTTATCCCCCCCTCTTGGGGCAATTTGTATATGGGACTCAGAAGTGCTACCACTACACCAAACTCATTTATTTATTTTAATCACACATGAACTCTCACACATCGACACAGTTCCAGGACTTCATGGCTATTAAATGAAAGATCGAAAATCCGAATGAATAAACCATTTTCTCTATACCAGGTACTCCCAGAGCCAGGAAACCCCCAGCACCCAAAGGATCATCTGGTAAGAAGGTGAAGAAGCGTAACCCCTGGTCGGAGGACGAGTCCAAATCAGAGAGCGACCTGGAGGACAGTGAACCTGTGGTCATCCCCCGAGACACCAAGTCACAACGGGCCTCAGGTAACCACTTACCTGGATTGTGTTCATTAGGGCATGCCATTTTAAAATGGAAAGCGTGAAAGTGTTTTTTTTGTTGGATAAGTTCAGACAGTTTTATTTCTATTTATTTTCTTTAACTTTTCTTTAACTAGGCAAGTCTGTAGCTCCCTGTTTCACTCTGTTTTGGGGTGTTTTCTTCATTTTCGTGTACACTGACCTGTTAGGACTAGGGACAGGCATTTTTCTTGACCACATCAGTTAACCATCGTTAACTAGGCCCTAATCTCAGTTAACCCAGCTACAGTCTTGCATAATTCTCCAACTGGTCGATTAAGTTATGGGTGAATACATGTTAAGAGAAGAGATACAATTTTATTTGTCACATGCGCCAAATCCAACAGGTGTAGACTTTACCGTGAAATTCTTAAGGGCTTGTAAGCAAGCATTTCACTATAAGGTCTACACCTGTTGTATTCGGCGCATGTGAGAAATATAATTTGATTTGATGAAGAGATGCTAGAACGAGGAGCGGAACCGGGATGAGTAGCGTGCTCTCTCTTTTTGCAAGTTACAGGGCAAATGTCCCCTTCTGAAATTTGAAAGATTCTTACACCCATAAAATCGATAAATGTCCAAATAACCAGTGACGAAAAACCCAAGCACCGGAACTACTGCTGCTCGTCCCATTGCTTCCCGACAGATTGTACGGTACCAGTTATGTTTACGTCGATCTTTCCATGAGAGATTAACTGGGCCCAGAGTTTTTCCTGGTCTGGTCACATGGTCGATCTTTCTACAACTGTTTTAACCAATGGCATGTTTTTGTTTGCATCTTTTTTGTGATTTTTTTGAATGTTTAAAAGCCTCATTCCTTCTTATTTCTGTAAAACCCCTGAATAATGGCAAAAGCCGAAATGCGTTGGCAATAAAACACACACTTATAATGAACTTTGTCTGCTCCTCAGCGGCCAAGCCCAAGTACACCTTTGATTTCAGTGAGGAAGAGGATGGAGGAGAAGAAGAGGAGGAGGATGATGAAGATGCTGCGTCCTCGCCAGTCCAGCCCTGCAAAGACGACTTCACCGCCTCCTCCGAGACTAAAGACCGATACAACGACCACAGCGAAGATGAAGAGGATGATGAAGATATCTTCCCCCCGCCCAAACAGGCAACCACCACCGTCTCACCAGCAAAGAAGAAGGAACCAGAGAGTATATTCTCTTCCTCCAAATCAGCCTTCTCTGAAAAGAGCAATGACAGTGGTGAGTTCACACAACAAGCTCAGCATGTTTGCCTTGTCGTGTTCTTTCTTTAGTAAAAGGTTAAAGATGTTTACCATCTTGTCGTTATTTCCAGTCTTGTGTGTTTGTCTATGGAAAAGGACTTTGTCTGTTCATAAGCTCCTAGTCTGTGTTCATCTGAGGGTTAATGTCTGTTACTCTTCTCTTCCAGACGATCTGAAGTTGGACAGTGACGAGGAAGACAAGGCCTTCTCCTCATACTCCAGCAGCTCTGCCTTTGACAAACCTGTCCCAGCTAAGAAAGGTAACACACAGAACAATATAATGTATCTCCATCTACAGCCTGGCCACATTAAACAGACATACATTTGTCTACCTCCATTAAGTATGATACTGTACAGTTGAAGTCGGAAGTTTACATACACCTTAGCCAAATACATTTAAACTCAGTTTTTCATCATTCCTGACATTTAATCGTAGTAAAAATTCCCTGTCTTAGGTCAGTTAGGATCACCACTTTATTTTAAGAATGTGAAATGTCAGAGAGAATGATTTATTTCAGCTTTTATTTCTTTCATCACATTCCCAGTGGGTCAGACGTTTACATACATTTAATTAGTATTTGGTAGCATTGCCTTTAAATTGTTTAACTTGGGTCAAACGTTTTGGGTAGCCTTCCACAAGCTTCCCACAATAAGTTGGGTGAATTTTGGCCCATTCCTCCTGACAGAGCTGGTGTAACTGAGTCAGGTTTGTAGGCCTCCTTGCTCGCACACGCTTTTTCAATTCTGCCCTCAAATCTTCTATTGGATTGAGGTCAGGGCTTTGTGATGGCCACTCCAATACCTTGACTTTGTTGTCCTTAACTTCTTAGGGATGGGTGGTGCGCTAGCGCCCCAATCCCGACACTACCAGGTGAAATGCAGGACAAAATCCAAAAGTTGAATTATAAAAAATGCACCAATATACAAGTGTTACATACTCATCAAAAGCTCCTCTTCTTGGCAATATCACAGCGTTGTCGGATTTCAAAAAGGCTTTACGGTGAAAGCACTACATTTGATTGTTTGAGGGTAGCACCTTCAATATTTTCCATAACCATGAAATCTTTAGCCAGCGCGGTCGATAGAAAATGCATTTCACAGGGAATTCCTGTGCCTTACCTTTTGTAGAACTTCTGCAGAGGGCTTCCTAAGTGTCCAACGAAGACAATCCATGGGTATTTGGTTAGAAAAAGTAATTTATTATATCCTTAAATCTCTGTTTGGTTGGCACCTTGTGTTCAGAAAATCCAACGTGAAGTAAACGCATTCATTTTAATCTATGAACTTTCCCTCAACAAATCAAAAACCAATTAAAATGCAACCTTAGATTATCACTTTTATTCATAAAAGATAAGCTTTCACTTGGATGGTCACCTAAACGTTATATAAGTCAAATAAAGTGGACCGCTCAGCCAAACGTGCGCCCAAAAACGTGCAACTGAAAAATAGCTCCCCTGACTAAAACCTCTACCGATTGAACACAATGGTTCCGATTTCCATTAAACTTTACCTTTTTCAATAGGCAGTCTCTCTAAGTGAGCCATAAACCACCAGAATGAATGAATCTCTGGTTTTTGCCTGCCAAATGAGTTCTATTACACTCACAGACAAAATGTTAACACTTTTGTTTCCTATCCAATAGTACTAATTGCAAAGAGGCACTTTGAAGGTAGGCCTTTTGAAGGTAGGCCTTGAAATACATCCACAGGTACACCTCCAATTGACTCAAATCATGTCAATTAGCCCATCAGAAGCTTTTAAAGCCATGACATCATTTTCTGGAATTTTCCAAGCTGTTTAAAGGCACAGTCAACTTAGTGTATGTAAACTTCTGACCCACTGGAATTGTGATGCAGTGAATTATAAGTGAAATAATCTGTCTAAACAATTGTTGGAAAAATTACTTGTCATGCACAAAGTAGATGTCCTAACTGACTTACCAAAACTATAGTTTGTTAACAAGAAATTTGTGGAGTGATTGAAAAACAAGTTTTAATGACTCCAACCTAAGTGTATGTAAACTTCCGACTTCAACTGTATGTAACGCTACAATTCATATTAAATAATGGTCTGGTTACTTAAAACAGAACGATAGGGTGGTTGGTCGGGAGGATGGGTGGGTGTATACCGCGACCGTCTAGCAATCCAAAGGTTGCGTTTTTGAGTCACGTCGGGGACAACTGAAGCATTTTAGCTACCCCTTCCCCTAGCCCTTTTCTTAACCATAACCTATTCTCATTACCTTCTACGGAAATTCTCCTAACCTTTGTCGTTAGGAATGATACAAGAAGCAGCCCGGTCTCAACAAGACGTACAATACTGTAAGTCCTCCAAGATGTAGGATACATTACGTCCTCCAATTCTTACGATATTTTATGGCCGCTATTACATTCATAACGTAACATATTATATACTAAATGGAGGGACTCAAATCTTACGTATTTCCCTGAGGACAGGTTGATCTATGACTCTAACTCCCACATCTGGCACTAATGCAAATCTCACTACCAAGGGGGTTAAAAAGATACAGATAATGTCGATGCTGCTGAATGTAGTGCACTATATAGGGAATAGGGTGCCTTTTTAGACGCAGTCATGGTGTCTTGCTGATATTGATTGGCTCACTCTGTTACTCACAGCAACTAAGAAGCTGTCAGATGCAGCTCCCAAACCCAGGAAAGCACCAGCACCCAAAACGCCACCAAAACAGAAGCTTGACACGTCTGTCTGGGACTCTGACTCCGATACCGGCTCCAAGAAGCCTTCACCAGCACTCAAAGGTACAGGCTTACCTCACAATGACCAGTGGATAATCATTCACCATACATTTCTCGATTAATATAAAAGACTGAGTGTAAACCGACTATAACAGGGGTCTCCAACTCCGATCCTGGAGAGCTTCTGGCTGTGCAGGTTTATAATCCAGCTCTTCAGTAGCACGCCTGTTTTATAATATTCACCTATTCCTCTTCAGTCTGAATCAGGTGTGTTACTGCAGGGATTGAATGAAAGCCTGCACACCCAGTAGCTCTTCAGGACTGAAATGTTGAAAAACCCTGGACTGTAGCTTGTTCTCTGAATATATAATCTGTTCTGAATGTAACCTGGGTATGCGCTGAGTGTAACCTGGGTGTGTTTCTCCTGACCTGTGCAGGTAAAGGCGGAGGGAGGAAGAGGAAGCAGTCTGGATCTGAAGAGGATGATTTCAGTCCCAAGAAGGCACCTGGGAAAGCACCCAAAGCCCCTGCCAGCAGGGTAAGAGAGAGAGTGTGTCATTGAATCATGTAGGATATAGGAAGATACTGAAAAAACAAAGACTGTAATAACCATACAACAAGATACTTAAGTGTCATCTCGTCTTCCCCCTGTGTAGAAGCCATCAAAGAAAGCAGCCGTGACCCCGGCCCCCATGTCAGATGATGATGATGTGGACTCCAACCGTTTCAGCCAATCCAGCGTGGCGTCCCGAGAACGACCGGGCAGTGGCAGGGCCAAGAAGGAAGTGAAGTACTTTGCTGAGTCAGGGTCAGATGATGATCAGTACGACATGTTCGACTAGACCATGGAATCCCTCCCACACACAGGCTCTGTTCCAGTGCTATTTAAATGCTTCCTCCCTCCCTTGAAGTAATCACAGATCTTCATTGGTTGGACTGGGGAAAGTAATAGGTTTGTACCCTTGCTGTCACCTATCCAATCACTTACGCTCTGTGACCACCTCGAGGAAATTGGGAAGGATGGATTTTTAAACAATTTGAACAGAGCTACTTACACACCGCTTGAGTAATTTTAACGTGCATCCTTCCTTCACTTCCTAGAAGAAGTCATCTGAGAGGTGGGGGATAGGTGGAAGCAGTGGTGGTATACCTATCCAGTCATGTCCCATCAGTGATTATTTCAATGTAGAAAGGAAGGATTTCGTTTTGAAGTATTCAACCAGGACCAGACACGTTCGTGGAAATACCCGTGCTGCAGACTTTTGTACACCCCCTCTCTCTTTTATTTTATTTTAATGGTGACGTTTAATGCTTTCTACTGTGTAGGTGTTTTACACTTTTTATTATACATACAATACAATTTTGTTTTTTATTATTACCATGGAAATGTTCTGTATTTGTCCTAAGCAGCTTTTAGAAGTTAGGAACGCGGTGCTTCAGCACATTTTAACTGTTAAAAAGTCAAAGAGACAATGTACCTTTTTGCAACAAGAACTTGGAAGTAAACAATGAAATGTAAATTATTCTCTGGCCGTTGGGTTTTCTGTCCTTTTGAATGTGATTTCCTTAATTGACTTCACTCTATTTCAGAACCTTATATACATACACACACACACACACACACACACACACACACACACACACACACACACACACACACACACACACACACACACACACACACACACACACACACACACACACACACAGAGTATTCAAGGCTTCGAGGTTACAGTAAATCAAAATATTCAGGTTATAATACATCCACGCGTTATGTATTTTAAAATAAATATATTTGTATTACTTTGCCAGGACATTTCATGGTAAAGTTAAACAGTATATTAACATAAAAAGCATTGTTAATGTACAGACAATATTGAAAATGGAGAATGAAAACAAGATAGAAGCTCACTGTAAAACCCCTTATAAGGACTTCCTGCCCTCTTCCCACCAGGCCAGCAGGAGGTTCTGGGTAAACCCCTCCCTGCTGCCCCGCCCACCCTCAAGTCCAGTAAGCCAAAGAAACCTCAACCATAATTTGATCATGTCTCTTCATAATAACTATACAACACTGCATATGATGATAATGAGATTTTTCTCATTCCAATGGCAATCATATACATTATCTGTAAATGTTAAACTTTTGAACATTGACACTTTTTGAACAGGCATAACAACAGAGCTGCTTTCATTGGTGACACAATCATGTTCTCTCTGGCTTCTATGGAATAGTTGAATCATGAGCCGCGTTCAGTAGGGCACACGGCATTGTGGTACATTCGGATAGAAGTATGTTTCATAGAACATACACCACTGATTTGTAGAGTATGGAATCATCATGCTAGCTCTATTCAGTGTATTTCTATCTGCAATGTTTAGTAAATTGCCCCCTTCCTAAACTTGATCCACATGCATTGATCTTATTTCGTTATTGACTTAACCAAATTGCTGTCAGTTGATTGGTTGATTGTGACAGCTGCTTGGCATTCCAACTAAAGAGGGGAAAGCATCTCTGTCATTTGATCAGCGATGACATTGGGGGCAACTATGGTTTACAAATTCCGGAAATGTTTCCAAAATTCTGTAAAAAAACAAAGCAAAAAGTGTTCCACGTTGGAATTTCCTTTAGCTTATTACCTCCAGATTCCGAAAAACCTCCAACCATGATCCTCCCAAAAAAAAGGGCATTTTGGGAACGTTTCTGGAATTTTGCAAACCATGCTCAGGTTCTGAGACCACTTGGTCCTAAATGGTGTGGAGGTGAGCAGCTGCTACCCAAGAGGGGCTGGCTATGAGATGAAGCTCAGAGGTCAGGTAGCTAAGCGCTGCCGTTCATTGAAACGCAAAGCACACTACACACACACACACCATCTAATACATGGAGAAGTCTGCAGTGAGATAGTAGTAGTAAATATTAACAGTTACATCGGTACAACATTCAACAGAAATCAACTAGTAAATTCAGTATTGTGGAATGGATCGAGTTCCCTGCCATGTCACCTGGTGCCTGTAGGCAGCGCTGTGGACACTTTAGGGAGTTGGATGTAGACATTCTTCAGCTGTGAAATAACTTTTCCAGCTTCAAAGACACTCAGGGTAAATCTGAAAAATCTTTTGTTGATTCCTCACCTCCTCAACAACGCACATTCGCGGAGAAGGTCTGAGGTTCTGCACCCTTTCCTTCAATGTGTTTTGAGAAGTTGGATAGGAATGTAGGGAAGACTATTGAGATTCACCACACTGCTCTTGTGATGAGCCACCAGGATTGTTTCCCCCTACATCCTTCTCTCCCTTACAGAGATACTATGAGATGCAATGAATTTGACAAAACGCTGCTTTAAAGTAAGTATTCCTTTAACACTGCATATCATTCCTATGTACCTCCTCGACGACATATTCACATTCAAACATGGTAAACTGAGACAGTTTAGTTTCCCCCTTAAGATATGTATGTGTGGGACGGAGATGGTTGTGTGTGAGATGTTTCTAGAGGGTTCTAGCCAGGGTTGGGGTCAATTCCATTTCAAGTCAGTCCAGTCCGGAAGTAAACTGGAAGAATTAAATTGGAATTGACCCCAACCTTGGCTCTAGCTGACTGTCTATAGTGGTAATCTATTCCCTTGTTTCAACAATGACTTTTGCCTCCATTCAGAATAAAGAACCTTCTGATCAGTATACCTCTGTGATGAATGACTCAATAATCCCCCATAATAGTTTATGCCAAATTATTATTACCCGTAAGAGTGAGAAAGAATATTGTATATTTACCATCACCCTTAACATTGTATATTGGCTACATATTCAAGATTCAAGATTTATAAGTGCTATGAGAAGTATTGCCTTTGTGCTACAGTTGAGTAACGAGTCATCTGAGTAAACAATATTATCTATCCTTATCCTTTCAACCACAAGTGATACCAGGTTAGGACAGGTGAGACGGGACTGGAGAGGTCCTAGTTCTCTTCCTAGCTGTAGTATTAACTTCCTAGCCTGGCTTCCACACTGAATATCACTCTGTTTCACTTCACAACAAAGGAACAAACGGAGCAATATTCAATGTGTATTCTAGGCTATTAACTTTCTAAATAGTGTCCAAATTCTAATCAGTGATTTATGGCTAGATTCAATCCATAGCGCTGAAGATCTGCGGTATATAACGCAATTGAAAGTTAAAAGTAATTTCCAATTGAGCCGACTTATGCAGCGTTTACCGTGAATGCAGTCTCTGCAAACGCGGGAACATTGCCTTTAAATTTGAATCCCAGTATACCGCAGATCTTCAGCACTACGGACTGAATCTACCCCTAGGCGCTGAAGAAAAGCAGCTTTACTAAGAATATATTCATAAGATCAGGAGGGCTGTTGCAGTGGCCGATGTGGGACAAAACAGAAAACAGTGCTGCATTCAGGAAGTAACGTTACAGATAGAAATGTCTTGTTGTTACAGAGCTGACATGATTCCCTATTCTACATGACAGAGAAGCGCATGTCTACATAATATATTTCTATCTGAACACCCCGAATGAACGCTACCCGAGCTTACTGCATGTTTTAGGGGCTACGGGTCATGTGTAAAGAATCTCATTTGCATCACTGTGGTTTTGCACAAGAAAGTCTGAGGAACAAGGCATCAGTCAGTCATTCTGTCTGTAGAACTAGAACTAAGAATGCGCAGTGGGGTCTAGAATCCCATACATTAGTCTAGTGTACAATCTTCCCAGCCATGTGGTTAGCTCATGAATATGTATTTTAAGGATTGCAATGTCCCCGTGGTTTACTGCCAAAACAAGACACTTCTGTATGTATATAAGGGGTAGGTAGTGATTCTGGGGGTACAGGACTCATATGAAACCCTGGCCCAGAACCCAATGTGCGTTTTGTGTTGCCCAGATGCTTGTAGTTGTCGTTAGCCATAAATGTACACTTACTAGATTGAAACTGCATCAGAGAAACATTTTAGATTAATTAGACTATAATAAGAATGCATTTCTCTGCACAGATGGATGAGAATTTATAAGAGAATTGCGAAGGAACTTCAAATATACCATATAACCAAATACATTTTAAAACAACAGTTCAATTTCTCAGTGGTGCAAGTTTTGGTTAAATAAAGTCTTTGTCAATGAGTGTTGCTCAACCCTTATCTTTAACCAGAGAGACTTCACTGGTTACGACTGCTTGGTTTGTCTCTTGGAATGTCATTTAGCCTCAGAAGCCCTGTACATTACATTACAAGCTGTTATCTGTGGTAGACAGATCCAATCTAGTAATTGAACATTTAGATTCAATCTATTCATTGTATATCTATGGCCTCTACAGTCTGGCTTCCCCCTTGAGAAAACAGCTGAATAGATGCAGCAGCTGATACGGGAGAGAAGCCTCTAGCACTGGCTTTATGGTGAATGCAATGTACACTCAACGAGACAGCAACATAAAGACTTATAAAAGACAAAAAAACAAACATTAAATATAGGAACAAATATAAAGTATTAGTCTTCCATACTGTCTATATGCAAGAACATTCTATGTAACTGTTTTTGTAAAGGACTTTATATTTTAGCCCCCCTTTAAACCTTGTCATGTATGTACTGTTTCGCCTCAAACTATAATATTTAAGACAATGAAAAAAGCACCACAAAATTCCTCATAGAAACAGAGATTGCTAACCATACAATGGTATGTACAATGTATTCAAAAATATGAGAGAGAGAGAGGGAGAGATTAAAACCACGCATTAAACTCGGCAAGCCCGTCATGCAGGGATGAATTTACATAGGAGACCTGAGGAGGATGACCTATAACCTTTGTGTACAGGTAAGTGGGTGTGGCCAGATGGGGTCAAACCCAACTCGACCAATCACACCGTAGTCCCGATACACAACCTCAATCAATTTAGAATTATACACAAACCAACAATTGGTCCTTTTAGGCCTTAGTGTTGTCGTTTTTTAAGGGGAAATGAAGAGAGAAAGAGAGAGAAGGAAAAAACAAACGTAAAGGATAACATAAGAACAAGCAAAGGTGGTGGTGGTCACCAAGGGACTGTAGGCCTGAGGAGAGGGGGTCCACCATGCCTGGCTGTCGACCTATTTTCAGTTATTTTTTTTGTGCAAAGGAATGTCAGATAGAGAGAGTGTCTGTCTGAGAGGCCCTTGAGTTCCACAGAGACCTAGGGGTCCTCTTCCTCCTCAGGGGCCACTGTGGGCCCATCGCTGTCTGAGGGGTCAGGGGACACAGGGGAGGGTTTACCCCCCATACCCCCCTTAGGGGTGCCCTTTATGGGGCTGCTGCCATCCTCGCCCTGGGTGCTGCTCTGGCCGTCTTGTCCCTCTGAGTTCTCCAGCATCTCCTGGATCAGAGGAGGCATGGAGCCAGGGATCTCCATCTTCAGCGAGATGACCCGCTCCGCACCTGGAGGGAGAGGAAAGGACATAATGCAAAACGATTTTATAGGGCATCTGTGTACAAAGTTTGCCTACTGAAATGCTATTGAATCTATAGTGTGCTCAGTTCTTCTACTCAGTTGCATTAGTATATGAGTCTCTGTCTGTACCTTTGGCGCTGATGCTGCGGAGGTCAGTGATCTTCATCAGGGCCTTGGGGAACATGTGTGGCTTGCTGGGCCTTCTCTTCCTCACATAGATCTTCAGAGCTTCCAGTAGAGGCTCCTGGAGCTGGTCGACCTTAGAGGGTTCCTCCAGATCCTGACGATCTGAGAGAGAGAGACAGATAGGCTATGTATGACCAAGGAGTTAGAAAGACACACACCAGAGTCATACAGTAGGGCAACACGTAGCCAGGCCTTTACCAGACCATATGCCCCATGAGCTGGCACTTTGATATAGTTTGGCATAAAAGGAGTTGTGCTGTAAATGTCTAGAAACTTGGTTAGAAGTAATCCGACTTGAACGGTTTCCATGGAACATTAAAAGGGCGTCAAATATGGAGTACGAAAAATAAATCAAATTCCACCAACTTCTTTTTATTCAACATCGCACAGTTCTCTAAAGCCAGGAATCCTATATGACATTTGTATCATTTTATTTGGACATTATGACTTGTAAAGCTTGCAGTACCACTTCAGTCCATACGGGGTCAGTGTGTGAGTGTGTTGAAAGCACCAGCTCCTGCTCTAGGACCTGAGGCCTGCTAGTCACAGAGTCACATTACTGAGAGACACAGCAGAGTGCTTAGTTCTTCCCCTGGGGATTATACAACAGCATGCAATATATGGCAAGGCTCTGGGGATTCACACCTTGGAATGGAAACTTTCCCCAATACACCAGTTTTACACCGCAGGGGAGGAGCGTGTGTCAGAGTGGATTTATAACTGCATTATGCCAGAATGTAGAGATCACTGTGTGTGTGTTTGAATTCATGTCTGCCTGCCCTGTCCCAGCTGAGAGAGAACTACTGCCTGGTGTGTTGTGTGCTGAAACAGGCTGAACAGAACAACACACACACACACACACACACACACACACACACACACACACACACACACACACACACACACACACACACACACACACACACACACACACACACACACACACACACACACACACACACACACACACACACACACACACACACACACACACACACACACACAGACAGTCTCATACATTGCCTCATAGAGATGGACCTGTGGAGGACCTGATTACAGACTTTGTGTCTGTCTGTCAGTCTAAGTCTGTATCAAATGTGTTCGGAGTTTGACTGCCTTTCTAATGACTTGTTAAAGCTTCACATCTGCGACCTTAGACTCTGGGCGTCTCTGTCACTGACCACTGTCTCTCCTTGCAGAAAGAAAGTGAAGAAAGTGCAGTGTACCTCCAGAGATGAGGCAGATGGCGCTGAGCAGGCCTGTCTCTGTGTCGTCCATCTCCATGGGCAGCAGCTGGTGGGCGAAGGTGAACACCAGGTCGGTGAGCGGGCCGAAGCCTGCGTTGTGCATCTGGGTCCGGTTCAGGGTCAGCCCGTCTGAGAACGTCATGGTGTCCTGGTCCGGAGTGTACCGCGTACAGATACGTAGAATCTATATGACAGGGGAAAGGAGAGGAGGAGAGAATTATACATTATGTATGCACGCAGTATGGGAGAGGAGATGAGAAGAGAGGAGAGGGACAGTGAGGAGGAGAAGAGGAGAGAAGGACTGTGAGGGGGAGAAGAAGAGAGAGGGACAGTGAGGGGGAGAAGAAGAGAGAGGGACAGTGAGGGAGACAAGAGGGAGGAGGGACAGTGAAGGGAGAAGATGAGAGAGGGACAGTCAGGGGAGAAGAGGAACAGTGAGGGGACGAAGAAGAGAGAGGGACAGTGAGGGGGAGAATAGGAGAGAGGGTCACAAGGGAGCTTGTAAAGAGTAGACAAACTCAAAGTGAAGCCCACTGAGAGAAGCTAGGGACAAGGCCATGCACTAGTTATACTATATACCTGTAGCTAGGACTGACAAGTTTCACAGCCAACAGACTAAAGAGAGAAACCACCTCTATGATCATGACCTTGAGGAGGAACCTCACAGTGTTTCTGTATGCCTGCTGCTGTATTCTACTATACAGGGTGTGTGTGTGTGTGTGCGTACGTGCGTGTTTGTGTGTGTGTGTGTCTGGCCAGCCGGTGTTTGAATCTCCGCCAGCCTCCATGTTTTATTCTGTTTCATGTTGCGGACGCTCCTGCCTGCCACTCACACGTACAGACACACACCACTCACTAGCTGTCAGTGCCAGCCCACTCAACTGGCTTCAAAGGCTGACACTGCCTGTCTCTTCATTACACACACACACACCGCTTGCTCCTTCTTTCTTCACACACTCGTTCACCCAGGTGTGTGTGTGTGTGTGTGTGTGTGTGTGTGTGTGTGTGTGTGTGTGTGTGTGTGTGTGTGTGTGTGTGTGTGTGTGTGTGTGTGTGTGTGTGTGTGTGTGTGTGTGTGTGTGTGTGTGTGTGTGTGTGTGAGAGCAGGACTTGAACTTCGCACTTCTTCAACCCCAGTGGCTTGTCACATTTGACAAATACCACTTAGTCATAACAAACAAATCCATCTAGCATTACTGCAAATCACCCATCTAATCAGTGCTAAGAGCACAGGGATAGTAGCACGTCCTGTTATCTCGCTCACACAGCCGGACAGTGTGGCAACAGCTCTCATCACACCAGGAAGTGATACTGTGAAACCCTAATAACACTAATGATATGTAGGATAACATCTATCCATTTCAGAATACACTGCAGTCGCTGGACAGAAAAACATATCTACAGGAATCACATAATGATCACATTCATCATCACATTTACTTTACTAAATCTATTAAATATTTAATACTACTTTATTAAATACTACCCCCGTGATACATGATTCCGCACTAACCCTGGGCACTGAACAGTGAGACTATTGTAGCTGCTGTGCTGTGAGCTACCAGTGTAGAGAGAGAGAAGGGCCTTTTCAGGTCAGGCTGACCCCGGTGGGGTGGGGAGGGGGGACTGATCTGAGGATGAGAGGCGAGAGAGAGGTAAGGAGCTGACTGAGGATAGCCCCGTGGAGACAGAGAGAGAGGTAAGGAGCTGACTGAGGATAGCCCCGAGGAGACAGAGAGAGAGGTAAGGAGCTGACTGAGGATAGCCCCGAGGAGACAGAGAGAGAGGTAAGGAGCTGACTGAGGATAGCCCGAGGAGACAGAGAGAGAGGTAAGGAGCTGACTGAGGATAGCCCGTGGAGACAGAGAGAGAGGTAAGGAGCTGACTGAGGATAGCCCGAGGAGACAGAGAGAGAGGTAAGGAGCTGACTGAGGATAGCCCGAGGAGACAGAGAGAGAGGTAAGGAGCTGACTGAGGATAGCCCGTGGGAGACAGAGAGAGAGGTAAGGAGCTGACTGAGGATAGCCCGTGGAGACAGAGAGAGAGGTAAGGAGCTGACTGAGGATAGCCCGTGGAGACAGAGAGAGAGGTAAGGAGCTGACTGAGGATAGCCCGTGGGAGACAGAGAGAGAGGTAAGGAGCTGACTGAGGATAGCCCTGTGGAGACAGAGAGAGGTAAGGAGCTGACTGAGGATAGCCCGTGGAGACAGAGAGAGAGGTAAGGAGCTGACTGAGGATAGCCCGAGGAGACAGAGAGAGAGGTAAGGAGCTGACTGAGGATAGCCCCGTGGAGACAGAGAGAGAGGTAAGGAGCTGACTGAGGATAGCCCCGAGGAGACAGAGAGAGAGGTAAGGAGCTGACTGAGGATAGCCCCGTGGAGACAGAGAGAGAGGTAAGGAGCTGACTGAGGATAGCCCCGTGGAGACAGAGAGAGAGGTAAGGAGCTGACTGAGGATAGCCCCGTGGAGACAGAGAGAGAGGTAAGGAGCTGACTGAGGATAGCCCCGTGGAGACAGAGAGAGAGGTAAGGAGCTGACTGAGGATAGCCCCGAGGAGACAGAGAGAGAGGCACATGACTAGAGCTTGACACAGTCCACCCCTCTTTCTTTCTTTCTTTCTTTCTTTCTTTCTTTCTTTCTTTCTTTCTTTCTTTCTTTCTCCCCTCCCCTCCCCTCCCCTTCCCTCCCCTCCCCTCCATTCCCCTTCTTCCCCCTCTCTCTCCCTCCTCTTTGTTCTCTTCTCTCTCTCATTACTGAGGCTATATTATCACAGCATGCGACTGCACTACTCCTAACTAAACAAATATATAAACAAACAGCACTCAGCCAGGGGCGATCTTATAACAATGTGCTCCCCCGTATTTCAGATCCCTGCTCCAGAAAAACATACAGCAACTCAGACAAATATGAACAAAAACAACCTCACTGCGGAAAGACACACGCAATTCCATCCTTTATTAGATTTGGAGCCAAGTTACATCTGAAACACTAACCTAATGTCCTCTGATTAAGGATGGCTCCTCCACATACTGATTGACTGGCTGGCTGCGCAAACCGACCAATAAGGTCTAAGGACCGGACACTAGGGAGGAAGTTCAGAGGTTTCAGCATATTGCCTAGCGTATTGACTAGTATATTGACTAGCGTATTGACTAGTGTATTGACTAGCGTGACTAGCGTATTACCTAGCGTATCGCCTAGCGTATTGACTAGCGTATTGCCTAGCGTATTGACTAGCGTGACTAGCGTATTGCCTAGCGTATTGCCTAGCGTATTGACTAGCGTGACTAGCGTATTGCCTAGCGTATTGACTAGCGTGACTAGCGTATTGCCTAGCGTATTGACTAGTGTATTGACTAGCGTGACTAGCGTATTGCCTAGCGTATTGACTAGTGTATTGACTAGAGTATTGACTAGCGTATTGCCTAGCGTATTGACTAGTGTATTGACTAACGTATTGCCTAACATATTGACTAGCATATTGCCAGGCTACCTCAGTGGAGAGAGCAAACCCAGTTATCAGAGATCTTTACACACTAAACAGTACAGATGGAATTAGGCCAAACCTTTTGTCATTAAATAGAAACCTGTTCATGTGGTAAAGGTACGCTATGTGTTTCTGCATGGATTCACAGTGCTAATCTGTGTCATTCGTTAGGCGAGAACAATTACTGCTGTGATTCACAGTGTTAATCTGTGTTATTCGTTAGGCTAGCACAATTACTGCTGTGATTCACAGTGCTAATCTGTGTCATTCGTCAGGTTAGCACAATTACTGCTGTGATTCACAGTGCTAATCTGTGTCATTCGTTAGGCTAGCCAATTACTGCTGTGATTCACAGTGTTAATCTGTGTTATTCGTTAGGCGAGAACAATTACTGCTGTGATTCACAGTGTTAATCTGTGTCATTTGTCAGGTTAGCACAATTACTGCTGTGATTCACAGTGCTAATCTGTGTCATTCGTTAGGCTAGCCAATTACTGCTGTGATTCACAGTGTTAATCTGTGTCATTCGTCAGGCGAGCACAATTACTGCTGTGATTCACAGTGTTAATCTGTGTCATTCGTTAGGCGAGCACAATTACTGCTGTGATTCACAGTGCTAATCTGTGTCATTCGTCAGGCTAGCACAATTACTGCTGTGATTCACAGTGTTAATCTGTGTCATTCGTCAGGCGAGCACAATTACTGCTGTGATTCACAGTGCTAATCTGTGTCATTCGTCAGGCTAGCACAATTACTGCTGTGATTCACAGTGCTAATCTGTGTCATTCGTCAGGCGAGCACAATTACTGCTGTGATTACAATTGCAAAAATGAACACTGAGTAGTAGGGCTGTGTCTCAACTATTCCTGTACCACAGATTGGTAAACTACTATATTATCCCTCCTTGAATGCCCATTTACATTATAACTAGCCTGTAGAAGTGACTTACTCAAGTGTCAGTTAACCATTAGGGACCAGAGGTTGAGGAACACTAATATGAAAGACTAAAACTAGTCTTACTACATAGGAATGAATGCACTAACTATGTACATAAGAGATTACTTTTCAAACTCCTGATACGTACCAGTACATCAAGGAAGGCAGCTTTGATCAGTGTGATCTGTGTGTGTGCGCGTGTGTGTGTGTGTGACAGTCAGTCCTTACCAGTATGTCGAGGCAGGCAGCTTTAAGCAGCGTGATCTGGTCAGCTATGGTGAGTCCTGTAAAACCAGGTACTCGTTTGGCAAACTCCACGATCTTTATAATGCACTTAGTAGCCAGCTCACTGAACTTATCCCACAGCCCCAGGTCCAGCCTCACGCGTTGTTCCGCACTCGACTTCTGGAGGGGAGAGAGAGAACACACAGACTCATGCATTAGCAAGCATGCCACAAACACACACGCACTCAAACACACACGCACTCAAACACACACACACACACACACACACACACACACACACACACACACACACACACACACACACACACACACACACACACACACACACACACACACACACACACACACACACACACACACACAGAAATAAAGACAAACCGAGAGTAAGACGAGAGGCTGAGAGGCACCGTCATCATGAGACACAGATTTGCTAATGATCTCCAGTCTTCACCCACACACTCTCTAGCTCACTGTATAAAAATAATATACACTCCACCATGACACTGTATATCTATAGCCGAGGTTGTTGTTGTTGTCGTAAATAGAGCCGAGCTGAGGGCGCAGTAATGAGAGAGAGGGAGCAGGAGGAGAGGAGAGGGAGGGGAGAGAGAGAGCGAGAGAGGGAGAGGTAGAGAGAGAGTGGGGGGAATGAGAGAGAGAGAGAGAGAGAGAGAGAGAGAGAGAGAGAGAGAGAGAGAGAGAGAGGGAGAGAGAGAGAGAGAGAGGGAGAGAGAGAGCGATAGAGTTAGAGAGAGAGTAGGTGGGGAGAGAGAGAGAGAGAGAGAGAGAGAGAGAGAGAGAGAGAGAGAGTTAGAGGGAGAGTAGAGAGAGAGAGAGAGAGAGAGAGAGAGAGAGAGAGAGAGAGAGAGAGAGAGAGAGAGAGAGAGAGAGAGAGAGGGAGGAGGACAGGAATCAGCCATACAGCTGTGACAGGTAACAGGGAGCACTTTGAAGTGAGAGGAATAGAGGTGAAGTATCTATATGTACCAGGCCCTACACTAACACACTGAGAGGGGAGGAGAGAGAGAGAGGTGGGAGAAAGTAGAGACATGGAAAGGAGAAGGAAATAAAAAGGAATACAGAGGAGAGAGAGACAGGGAAAGGGCAAGCCATTAGGGAGAGGACAATAGTGATAGGGCTAGGAATGAAAGAAGAGATGGAGAGAGAAAGAGAGCCAATGTGGGAGGAAGAGGAGGAGAAACTCAAAGAGAAAGTGTGTTTGAGGGAGATAGGAAGGCAGGCAGGCAGACAGGCAGACCGTAAGCAGTCTTTGTCTGAAGAAACTTGGGGATGGTGAGTTGTAGGTGTGTAAACATCTCACACCCTGCCGTTGTTATAAAGTTGTTCAAAAGACTCTTCAGTCCTGATCTTACAGTGGCTCCAGCTTTACATAATCATCTCCCACGTATTGACAGTCAGATCCTCTCTAAATACTGAATTAATTTATGCTAATAAAGTTGTTTTCATCAGCAGCAGTTTGTCTTTGGTGAGAAAGTGAGGAGGAGAAGGGGGAGAGAAAGAGGGAGAGGAGGAGGGGGGAGAGGAGGTAGAGGAAGATGGAGAGGAGGAGGAGGAGGGGGGAGAGGAAGAGGGGGGTGAGGAAGAGGAAGAGGAGGAGGAGGGGGGAGAGAAAGAGGGTGAGGAGGAGGAGGAGGAGGGGGAGAGGAAGAGGGAGAGGAGGAGGAGGCGTGAGAGAAAGAGGGAGAGGAGGAGGGGGAGAGAGAGAGAGACATCGAGAGAGAGAGGGAGGGAGCGATAAGGAGACGAGAGTGAGAGTAAGAGAGAAAAAAAGAGGCAGACAAAGCACCATTTGGGGAATTGCTTACCTTACAGGTGTGTGTGTGTGTGTGTGTGTGTGTGTGTGTGTGTGTGTGTGTGTGTGTGTGTGTGTGTGTGTGTGTGTGTGTGTGTGTGTGTGTGTGTGTGTGTGTGTGTGTGTGTGTGTGTGTGTGTGTGTGTGTGTGTGTGTGTGTGTGTGCGTGTGCAGGAAGTGTGTGTTCAGTATTACTGTAGATGGAAAAGCTGATGATCATTTGTTTGTTTTTAGATAGTTAACATTAAATAGCTGTTCTGGATCACTGGGCCTCCCCAGCAAGGCCTGCCTGTACTTACAGCAAGGGCACGCACACACACACAGGTTGAAGTGTGTCTGATTTTGCGTGCATGTTTGTGTGTGTGTGAGTGTGTGTTAAGGTGTGCACAAGGGTTTAACATTCTGTTGACTGTGAACTTTATCCATAAAAAAGTTAAACTATTGTCCCCAAAAACGCTGCATAAATACATATTTAATTGTATTCCTCCATATGTCGTCACTGACGGTTCAGTGAAAACTACATGACTATTTGACTTTCACAGTTCAGAAAATAAAGGAAACACAAACGTCTCTGTCCTTCACTTCACAGTCAAAGAAAGAGGCGACAGACAGACAGAGAAAGAAAGGCCTTTTGAACTGAATTGAGAGAGAAAGAGACAGAGAGACAGAAAAAGAGAGAGACACCGAGAGAGAGTGACAGAGAGACAGAGAGAGAGAGTGAGAGAGAGTGAGAGACAGAGAGTGAGAGAGACAGAGAGAGAGAGAGAGAGAGAGAGAGAGAGAGAGAGAGAGAGAGAGAGAGAGAGAGAGAGAGAGAGAGAGAGAGAGAGAGAGAGAGAGAGAGAGAGAGAGAGAGAGAGAGAGAGAGAGAGAGAGAGAGAGAGAGAGAGAGAGAGAGTGAGTGACTGAGAGTGCAACATACAAAGAGAGATGAGTAGATAGGACGTGGGGTTAAGTGAGAGGGACACGAGGTGTTGAAATCACTGTGAACAAGCTGCAGCAGCCACTACAGACACACATCTCACTTCTCATTGACAACACACACCACTGTACTGTGTCACTGACAATACATACTACAGTACTATGTGAAACTGACAATACACACCACCGTACTGTGTGCCACTAACAATACATACTACAGTACTATGTGAAACTGACAATACATACTACGGTACTGTGTGTCACTGACAATACATACTACTGTACTGTGTGTCACTGACTATACATACTACTGTACTGTGTGTCACTGACAATACATACTACAGTACAGTGTGTCACTGACAATACCTAATACTGTACTGTGTGTCACTGACAATACATACTACAGTACTATGTGAAACTGACAATACATACTACAGTACTATGTGAAACTGACAATACATACTACAGTACAGTGTGTCATTGACAATACATAATACTGTACTGTGTGTCACTGACAATACATACTACTGTACTGTGTGTCACTGACAATACATACTACAGTACAGTGTGTCACTGACAATACATACTACAGTACAGTGTGTCACTGACAATACATAATACTGTACTGTGTGTCACTGACAATACATACTACAGTACAGTGTGTCACTGACAATACATAATACTGTACTGTGTGTCACTGACAATACATACTACTGTACTGTGTGTCACTGACAATACATACTACAGTACTATGTGAAACTGACAATACATACTACGGTACTGTGTGTCACTGACAATACATACTACAGTACAGTGTGTCACTGACAATACATAATACTGTACTGTGTGTCACTGACAATACATACTACAACACTGTGTGTCACTGACAATACATACTACTATACTGTGTGTCACTGACAATACATACTACTATATGTACTGTGTGTCACTAACAACACATACTACTGTACTGTGTGTCACTGTCAACACATACTACTGTACTGTGTGTCACTGACAATACATACTACTGTACTATGTGAAACCGACAATATATACTACTGTACTGTGTTTCACTGACAATACATACTACAGTACTATGTGAAACTGACAATACATACCACTGTACTGTGTGCCACTGACAATACATACTACAGTACTATGTGAAACTGACAATACATACTATGGTACTGAGACAGAGAGAGTGAGAGAGACACCGAGAGAGAGAGTGACAGAGAGACAGAGAGAGAGAGTGAGAGACAGAGAGTGAGAGAGACA
The DNA here is from genome assembly GCA_030435695.1 of Brachymystax lenok tsinlingensis. NCBI lineage: Eukaryota > Metazoa > Chordata > Actinopteri > Salmoniformes > Salmonidae > Brachymystax > Brachymystax lenok. The sequence goes on along the minus strand of CM059806.1, from coordinate 18,987,990 downwards.
GAGAGAGAGAGAGAGAGAGAGAGAGAGAGAGAGAGAGAGAGAGAGAGAGAGTGACTGAGAGTGCAACATACAAAGAGAGATGAGTAGATAGGACGTGGGGTTAAGTGAGAGGGACACGAGGTGTTGAAATCACTGTGAACAAGCTGCAGCAGCCACTACAGACACACATCTCACTTCTCATTGACAACACACACCACTGTACTGTGTCACTGACAATACATACTACAGTACTATGTGAAACTGACAATATATACTACTGTACTGTGTGTCACTGACAATACATACTACAGTACTATGTGAAACTGACAATACACACCACCGTACTGTGTGCCACTAACAATACATACTACAGTACTATGTGAAACTGACAATATATACTACTGTACTGTGTGTCACTGACAATACATACTACGGTACTGAGACAGAGAGAGTGAGAGAGACACCGAGAGAGAGTGACAGAGAGACAGAGAGAGAGAGAGAGAGAGAGAGAGAGAGAGAGAGAGAGAGAGAGAGAGAGAGAGAGAGTGACTGAGAGTGCAACATACAAAGAGAGATGAGTAGATAGGACGTGGGGTTAAGTGAGAGGGACACGAGGTGTTGAAATCACTGTGAACAAGCTGCAGCAGCCACTACAGACACACATCTCACTTCTCATTGACAACACACACCACTGTACTGTGTCACTGACAATACATACTACAGTACTATGTGAAACTGACAATATATACTACTGTACTGTGTGTCACTGACAATACATACTACAGTACTATGTGAAACTGACAATACACACCACCGTACTGTGTGCCACTAACAATACATACTACAGTACTATGTGAAACTGACAATATATACTACTGTACTGTGTGTCACTGACAATACATACTACGGTACTGAGACAGAGAGAGTGAGAGAGACACCGAGAGAGAGTGACAGAGAGACAGAGAGAGAGAGTGAGAGACAGAGAGTGAGAGAGACAGAGAGAGAGAGAGAGAGAGAGAGAGAGAGAGAGAGAGAGAGAGAGAGAGTGAGTGACTGAGAGTGCAACATACAAAGAGAGATGAGTAGATAGGACGTGGGGTTAAGTGAGAGGGACACGAGGTGTTGAAATCACTGTGAACAAGATGCAGCAGCCACTACAGACACACATCTCACTTCTCATTGACAACACACACCACTGTACTGTGTCACTGACAATACATACTACAGTACTATGTGAAACTGACAATATATACTACTGTACTGTGTGTCACTGACAATACATACTACAGTACTATGTGAAACTGACAATACATACCACTGTACTGTGTGCCACTGACAATACATACTACAGTACTATGTGAAACTGACAATACATACTACGGTACTGTGTGTCACTGACAATACATACTACTGTACTGTGTGTCACTGACAATACATACTACTGTACTGTGTGAAACTGACAATACATACTACAGTACTGTGTGTCACTGACAATACATACTACTGTACTGTGTGTCACTGACAATACATACTACAGTACTATGTGAAACTGACAATACATACTACTGTACTGTGTGTCACTGACAATACATACTGCAGTACTATGTGTCGCTGACAATACATACTACTGTACTGTGTGTCGATGACAATACATACTACTGTATGTACTGTCACTGACAACACATACTACTGTACTGTGTGTCACTGACAACACATAGTACTGTACTGTGTGTCACTGACAATACATACTACTGTACTATGTGAAACTGACAATACATACTACTGTACTGTGTGTCACTGACAATACATACTAATGTACTGTGTGTCGCTTCTGACGGGTGGATGGTAGGAGGACAGAGAGGAGTTGGAGATGGAGGGATGGGGGATGGAGGGATGGATGGGGGATGGAGGGATGGACGGATGGAGGGATCAGGGATGGAGACAGAGTCTCTGATATTAAAGCCACTCATCTTGTTCCTCCCATGGGCGAAGAAGGGAGGAGGGGAGAGGGCGGAAGAAGTAGATTCACAGTTTGATTCCCTCTCCTTCACCATCCCCTCTCACACTGCAATCTCAGTCAATTACCTCAGTCCCATAATTTAATATAGCTGAACAAGGAAGTGGCCTGGGAGTTCTAATTTCCTTTAAAAGCATTTATCCAAACAAATTAGACAAGTTGCGACGTTAGAAAATAAGCTGCCAATGGAGAAACCAACGCTCTGTATTCCTCACCGGCCGGGGTGTGTGTATGTGTAGGCATAACAAAAGACTCTTGGCAGCATTATTATCCAGTACCTGTGAAGGATAATGACAGTTGAGTATAGCAGAAATAATGTAGCTCATAGTCAATGGCTGACTGGGCTATATAAAACACACACACACACACACACACACACACACACACACACACACACACACACACACACACACACACACACTTCTCCTCATTGAGGCTGAGGGCCACATATCCCTAATGTTTTATTTTGTCTTTTAAAGTGCCAGGGCCATTTTTCATCACCATCACTGTCAATGAAGCCTTATTCATTGTCACGCCTTAAGCCCTCTCACTCACCCTCTCTCTCTCTCCACTATCTCCCCTCACCCAGCAGTGAACTCCTAAATCACCCAGGACTAGGATTGGAAAATTTCACCACATAATTGGAGCTTTAACCTAATCTAGGGAGCTGAGAGAGAGAAAGCGAGAGGGGGAGAGAGAGAGAGCTGAGGAGGAGCAACGTTCAAAAGGCGCGTCAGGAACCAATTGCTTGTAATAATGAGGGAGTTCTCAGTCTGAGAGCCAACATAATTACTAGTGATCCAGATTAAGGCTTTATCTAACTACATGCCTACTGCTACTGCCGTGACAGTACTGACAGCAGCACAGCAGTATGCATCTTGCCTACACGACTGACTAACTAATTTTTTTTATTTAAAGCCACAGTTTTCTGTCATTTTGAAGAATGATTTATACATATTACATGACTGACTGACTGGTGGAACTAGTTCTTATTTACAAATATATATAGTTTACATACACTTAGGTTGGAGTCAATAAAACTCGTTTTTCAACATCTCCACAAATTTCTTGTTAACAAACTATAGTTTAGGCAAGTCGGTTAGTGCATGACAAAAGTAATTTTTCCAACAATTTTTTACAGACAGATTATTTCACTTATAATTCACTGTATCACAATTCCAGTGGGTCAGAAGTTACATACACTAAGTTGACTGTGCCTTTCAACAGCTTGGAAAATTCCAGAAAATTATGTCATGGCTTTAGAAGCTTCTGATAGGCTAATTGACATTATTTGAGTCAATTGGAGGTGTACCTGTGGATGTATTTCAAGGCCTACCTTCAAACTCAGTGCCTCTTCGCTTGACATCATGGGAAAATATAAAGAAATCAGCCAAGGCCAAAAAATTGTAGACCTCCACAAGTCTGGTTCATCCTTGGGAACAATTTCCAAACGCCTGAAGGTACCACGTTCATCTGTACAAACAATAGTATGCAAGTATAAACACCATGGGACCACGCAGCCGTCATACCGCTCAGGAAGGAGACGCTTTCTGTCTCCTAGAGATGAACGTACTTTGGTGCGAAATGTGCAAATCAATCCCAGAACAACAGCAAAGGACCTTGCGAAGATGCTGGAGGAAACAGGTACAAAAGTATCTATATCCACAGTAAAACGAGTCCTATATCGACATAACCTGAAAGGCTGTTCGGCAAGGAAGAAGCCATTGCTCCATAACCGCCATAAAAAAGCCAGACTATGGTTTGCAACTTCATTTGGGGACAAAGATCGTACTTTTTGGGAGAAATGTCTGGTCTGATGAAACAAAAATAAAACTGTTTGGCCATAATGACCATCGTTATGTTTGGAGGAAAAAGGGGGAGACTTGCAAGCCGAAGAACACCATCCCAAGCGTGAAGCACGTTGGTGGCAGCATCATGTTGTGGGGGTGCTTGCTGCAGGTACTGGTGCACTTCACAAAATAGATGGCATCATGAGGGAGGAAAATTATGTGGATATACTGAAGCAATATCTCAAGACATCAGTCAGGAAGTTAAAGCTTGGTAGTCTTACAAATGGACAATGACCCCAAACATACTTCCAAAGTAGTGGTAAAATGGCTTAAGGACAACAAAGTCAAGGTATTGGAGTGGCCATCACAAAGCCCTGACCTCAATCCTATAGAAAATGTGTGGGCAGAATTTAAAAAGTGTGTGCGAGCAAGGAGGCCTACAAACCTGACTCAGTTACACCAGCTCTGTCAGGAGGAACGGGCCAAAATTCACCCAACTTATTGTGGGAAGCTTGTGGAAGGCTACCCAAAATGTTTGACCCAAGTTAAACAATTTAAAGGCAATGCTACGAAATACTAATTGAGTGTATGTAAACTTCTGACCCACTGGGAATGTGATGAAAGAAATAAAAGCTGAAATAAATCATTCTCTTCTATTATTCTGACATTTTACATTCTTAAAATAAAGTGGTGATCCTAACTGACCTAAAACAGGGAATTTTTACTAGGATTAAATGTCAGGAATTGTGAAAAACTGCGTTTAAATGTATTTGGCTAAAGTGTATGTAAACTTCCAACTTCAACTGTATATTTAAGGAGAGGGGCATTTCTATTTGAATCTGAATTGTACTACTACTTGATAGTGGGACATTGTGGGACATTCCTAAACTTGTGTTTTGTACAGAAAAAGGACAAATATTCTTCAAGGTAATGTAGCACAAACCGTGAACTGATGGTAACTGTTCCCTCAGAGCTGTTGCTAACCAGGGAAAGCCTTTACAAATACTTATAATGTGGAAGGCTTATATCACTACTGATTAGCTTTAGTTATAATCTCAATGTCAAACATCCACCATGGGCAATAATTGTAAAGATTGTTACTGTTGTTATATATTTAGTTTTTTAAGAGAGTTGACACCAGTGCCGTAGTGTCTATCACATTGTTTGTTTATTAAACTGTATGAACATAGCTAGAATGATTGATATGTGACATGAAACTCCCCCAAGCCTCCAGATAAGTTTGAGGCGTGTGTATGTGTGTGAGTTCCTACATGTCTACCACAAATATTCCCTTGCTCTGCTCCACAACCCTCCCAACAGTACGTCGTTCGCAAAAGCTCCGGTGTCAATCACCCACTACCTCACGCCAAGCCCTATCTATCTATGTAAGTCAGTCTATCAGTCTAAAAACAAACAGTGTTAGACACTGTAAAACTGCCTGTACAATGTTGCTATGCCTAGCTGTCAATCAAACAAATCCCTATATCAACCTGCTATAAACCTATCAATCACTCAAGAACAATTTCACTATCCCACATTTACTATCTCACATTTACCTGTCAAAATGGCCCAAAACCAGCTAAGCTCTATCTATCTGGCACGGCAGTCTATCTACATACCATAGCTCAGTACATATCTGATTCTGCTATTTGGCTCAGGAGGTTTTGCTGCTCCGGGTTTCTGTGAACCTTGACCTCTGCTCAGGGGGATGCTTGGGAGCAAAGAGCTGCCTCCACATCCAGGTTCAGAGACCTGTCTCATCTCTCTTTCTCTCTGTGTCTGTCGCTCTGTCTCTCTCTTTGGGTTTTGAGTTTACAAGTAAGGCATTTCACTGTACTTGTGCATGTGACATTACAACATGAAACTTGAAATTCCGTCTCTATCCCGCTCTCTCTCTGGTGTTGTAGTATGCACAATGTATTTTTAGACTCCTAGAGACTGAACGTTGAGCCCCGTCTTCAACCTTCCTGTTTTTCAACTTTATGGATCAAGATTATATCCTAACAATTTTTTGTAGTATCTTTGGAAATGCCCAAATACCCTATACTCTGTCTCTGTACAAGCCAGCTAGAGGCCATAGCTAGGTCACTACCAAACACTCAAGGTCAGGCTTTAGAAGACCGTGATACCAGAACAGCGACGTGACGAATTGATCTTAAGTGGTTGAATTTCTTTCCATGTCAGAGTTTATCCGTCAGGGCAGGGCCTCTCTAGCTCTCTTGAGGGAAGGCTCTCAGTGTATAGAACCAAACCAACAGATACTCCGATGTCTGTCTGACTGGCTGTTAACATGAGGGTGGGGGAAGGAGTCGAGGGGGAGGAAGGGATGGAAGCAGTGAAAAGAAAGGAGGGAGAGAGAGAAAGAGGAAAGGCTCCAGCCTCCATATCAACCTTGACACCTGATAGATGACTGGTGTAAATAAAGCCCTCAAACAGACTGACAGTCATTTACAATACTAAGCTAAGCCCTGTCGCATTGTCTATCTGTGTGTGCCCGCCACTCCTCTTCCCGACCCTTTGATATACGCCACATTTATTCCACTTTTCACAAGTGTCAGGAAAGAAGGCAAGGAAACGGAAGAGAAGACGCACTCGGTCGTCCCCGAAGTCTCCACGTCTTCGTCTCTCACCCAGATTGATGTTTCCGTCTGCCGCTGCTTCTGCCTCCTCTCCACACACACACACAAACGCACACGCACGCACACACGCACACACAGGCACACACAAACACACGTAACGGCGCCCGAGCTCTGAAACATTTCTCTGATGTACTTTTGATGTTTTCAGCAGCAGCAAAGCAAAGTCATCTGTTGCTGACATCTATTTTCTACTTCTCCCACCATTAGGTTTGTTGCTGCTACACATGAAACACACTGGCGTAAACAAAATGTAGCGTCACGGACGGAGCTAAAGTTATGGATGTTCCTAACCAACAGGGTCTGGTACTAACATTATGGATGTTCCTAACCAACAGGGTCTGGTACTAACATTATGGATGTTCCTAACCAACAAGGTCAGGTACTAACATTATGGATGTTCCTAACCAACAGGGTCAGGTACTAACATTATGGATGTTCCTAACCAACAGGGTCTGGTACTAACATTATGGATGTTCCTAACCAACAAGGTCAGGTACTAACATTATGGATGTTCCTAACCAACAGGTTCTGGTACCAACATTATGGATGTTCCTAACCAACAGGGTCTGGTACCAACATTATGGATGTTCCTAACCAACAAGGTCAGGTACCAACATTATGGATGTTCCTAACCAACAGGGTCTGGTACCAACATTATGGATGTTCCTAACCAACAGGGTCAGGTACTAACATTATGGATGTTCCTAACCAACAGGGTCTGGTACTAACATTATGGATGTTCCTAACCAACAGGGTCAGGTACTAACATTATGGATGTTCCTAACCAACAGGGTCAGGTACTAACATTATGGATGTTCCTAACCAACAGGGTCAGGTACTAACATTATGGACGCTCCTAACCAACAGGGTCAGGTACTAACATTATGGATGTTCCTAACCAACAGGGTCTGGTACCAACATTATGGATGTTCCTAACCAACAGGGTCTGGTACCAACATTATGGATGTTCCTCACCAACAGGGTCTGGAACTAACATTATGGATGTTCCTAACCAACAGGGTCTGGTACTAACATTATGAATGGTCTATCCCCTGGTTGTAGAACAGACATTATGAATGGTCTATCGGCTGGTTGTAGAACAGACATTATGAATGGTCTATCCCCTGGTTGTAGAACAGACATTATGAATGGTCTTTCCCCTGGTTGTAGAATGGTCTATCCCCTGGTTGTAGAACAGACATTATGAATGGTCTATCCCCTGGTTGTAGAACAGACATTATGAATGGTCTTTCCCCTGGTTGTAGAACAGACATTATGTGGCGTAGCAGTAAGACGTGTTTGTTTTTGTCCCGTGTAAATATATATATATATTTTTTTATACATTTTTATACATTTCAATATATTTCAATCTCTTTTTAAAATTTTCGGATTAAATATAAATTCCTGCAACCCGCTTCATCCAATGTGGTACGGATCTGCTATTTTTTAGACCTTATAACTGGAACCTCCATCAGAAGCTAGCCAGTTAATTAGCTACTAGCTAGTTAGTCATTGTTAGCCACTGCTAGCGGTCTTTACCTTTAGCTCAGACACCAGTCGCTTTAGCCCGGATATCCCGGATAATACCTGCCAGTCTGCACAGCGCGATATCAGCCCTGAGCATATCAGACTGCTTTTTTCCACGACATCACCGGATTCCTTCCGCAAGCTCTGGACCATTACACTGGATCATCACAGCTAGCTAGCTGCTACCGAGTGGCTATTGTGGCTAACGCCCTTGTCCAGAAGCAAGCACGAGCTAGGCCCATCTCCCGGCTAGCAAACGAAGTACACCAACTACAATACCTCTTCCCAATTGGCCTGGACCCTTTGTCGACACGGAGCCCCGCGATCCATCACAACTGGTCTGCTGGTCTGTTGATGTAATTCGGCCGATGTGCTCTCAACCGGCCTCTGCGTCGTGGATGTCGGTGAAGCCCCGGCCCGCTAGCACACAGTGTCTCCTGCTCGCTTAGCGTAGTAACGACTACCGAACAGCTCCCTGTTTCATCTATTGCTGCTCATTGGACCCTATGATCACTCGGCTACACAGCTGATGCCTGCTGGACTGTTCATTAAAACGGTACTTCATTTTGTTTATCTGTCGGCCCCAGCCTCAAACTCAGGCCCTGTGTGTAGCTAACTGACCCTCTCTGCCCATTCATTGCCATTTACCCGTTGTTGTTGTCTTAGCTGTTTACCCGTTGTTGTCTTACCCGTTGTTGTCTTACCCGTTGTTGTCTTAGCTTTCCCAATCAACACCTGTGATTGCTTTATGCCTCTCTCTAATGTCAATATGCCTTGTATACTGTTGTTTAGGGTAGCTCTCATTGTTTTATTTTACTGCGGAGCCCCTAGTCGCGCTCAACATTCCTCAGATAGCTCTTTTGCCCCACCCCCCACACATGAGGAGACCGCACCTAGCTTAACTGGCACCTCCAGAGATGCAACCTCTCTCATCATCACTCAATGCCTAGATTTACCTCCACTGTACTCACATCCTACCATACCCTTGTCTGTACATTATGCCCTGAATCTATCCTACCATACCCAGAAATCTGCTCCTTTTATTCTCTGTTCCCAACGCACTAGACGACCAGTTCTTATAGCCTTTAGCTGTATCCTCATCCTACTCCTCCTCTGTTCCTCTGGGGATGTAGAGGTTAACCCAGGCCCTGTGTGTCCCCAGGTGCTCTCATTTGTTCACTTCTGTAACTGCAAAAGCCTTGGGTTCATGCATGTTAACATCAGAAGCCTCCTCCCTAAGTTTGCTTTATTCACTGCTTTAGCACACTCCACCAACCCTGATGTCCTAGCCGGGGCTGAATCCTGGAAGGCCACCAAAAATTTAGACATTTCCATCCCCGATTACAACATTTTCCGTCAAGATAGAACTGCTAAAGGGGGCGGAGTTGCAATCTACTGTAGAGATAGCGTGCAGAGTTCTGTCATACTATCCAGGTCTATGCCCAAACAGTTCTAAAAATCCATCTCTCCAGAAATAAGTCTCTCACTGTTGCCGCTTGTTATAGACACCCCTCAGCTCCCAGCTGTGCCCTGGACACCATATGTGAATTGATTGCCCCCCATCTATCGTCCGAGTTCGTATTGTTATGTGACCTAAACTGGGATATGCTTAACACCCCAGCCGTCCTACAATCTAAGCTAGATGCCCTCAATCTCACACAAATTATCAAGGAACCTACCAGGTACAACCCCAAATCCGTAAACATGGGCACCCTTATAGATATCATCCTGACCAACTTGCCCTCTAAATACACCTCTGCTGTTTTCAACCAGGATCTCAGCGATCACTGCCTCATTGCCTTCGTCCGTTATGGGTCCGCGGTCAAACGACCAATACTCATCACTGTCAAACGCTCTCTAAAACACTTCTGCGAGCAGGCCTTTCTAATTGACCTGGACCGGGTATCCTGGAAGGATGTTGACCTCATCCCATCAGTAGAGGATGCCTGGTTGTTCTTTAAAAGGGCTTTCCTCACCATCTTAAATAAACATGTCCTTTCAAAAATGTTGAACTAAGAACAGATATAGCCCTTGGTTCACTCCAGACTTGACTGCCCTTGACCAGCACAAAAACATCCTGTGGCGTACTGCACTAGCATCGAATAGTCCCCTCGATATGCAACTTTTCAGGGAAGTTAGGAACCAATATACACAGTCAGTTAGGAAAGCAAAGGCAAGCTTTTTCAAACAGAAATTTGCATCCTGCAGCACTAATTCCAAAACGTTTTCGGACACTGTAAAGTCCATGGGGAATAAGAGCACCTCCTCCCAGCTGCCCACTGCACTGAGGCTAGGAAACATTGTCACCACCAATAAATCCACGATAATCGAGAATTTCAATAAGCATTTCTCTACGGCTGGCCATGCTTTCCACCTGGCTACCCCAACCCCGGCCAAAAGCTCTGCACCCCCCACAGCCACTGGCCCAAGCCCCCCCTTCCTGCTTCTCCTTCACCCAAATCCAGACAGCTGATGTTCTGATAGAGCTGCAAAATCTGGATCCCTACAAATCAGCTGGGCTAGACAACCCCTCTCTTCCTAAAATGATCTGCCTCCTTTGTTGCAACCCCTATTACTAGTCTGTTCAAACTCTCTTTCGTATCGTCTGAGATTCCTAAAGATTGGAAAGCAGCCGCAGTCATCCCCCTCTTCAAAGGGGGAGACACTCTAGGCCCAAACTGTTACAGACCTATATCCATCCTGCCCTGCCTTTCTAAAGTCTTCGAAAGCCAAGTGAACAAACAGATCACCGACCATTTTGATCCCACCGTACCTTCTCCGCTATGCAATCCAGTTTCCGAGCTGGTCACGGGTGCACCTCGGCCACGCTCAAGGTCCTAAACGATATCATAACCGCCATCTTTAAAAGACAGTACTGAGCAGCCATCTTCATAGACCTGGCCAAGGCTTTTGACTCTGTCAATCATCGTATTCTTATCGGCAGACTCAACAGCCTTGGTTTCTCTAATGACTGCCTCGCCTGGTTCACTAACTACTTCTCAGATAGAGTTCAGTGTGTCAAATTGGAGGGCCTATTGTCCGGACCTCTGGCAATCTCTATGGAGGTGCCACAGGGTTCAACTGTGGCACCCCCACTGTATATATCAATGATGTCGCTCTTGAGAACAAGTTCTCATTTAGAGGTGGTTCTTTGATACACCTCTACGCAGACGACACCATTCTGTATACATCTGGCCCTTCTTTGGACACTGTGTTAACAAACCTCCAAACGAGCTTCAATGCCATACAACACTCCTTCCGTGGCCTCCAACTGCTCTTAAAAACGAAATGCATGCTCTTCAACCGATCACTGCCCGCACCCGCTGCCCGACTAGCATCACTACTCTGGACGGTTCTGACTTAGAATATGTGGATAACTATAAATACCTAGGTGTCTGGTTAGACTGTAAACTCTCCTTCCAGACTCGTATTAAGCATCTCCAATCCAAAATTACATCTAGAATCGGCTTCCTATTTCGCAACAAAGCCTCCTTCACTTACGCTGCCAAACATAAGCTCGTAAAACTGACTATCCTACCGATCCTTGACTTCGGCAATGTCATTTACAAAATACCCTCCAACACTCTACTCAGCAAATTGGATGCAGTCTATCACAGTGCCATCCGTTTTGTCACCAAAGCCTCATATACTACCCACCACTGCGACCTGTATGCTCTTGTTGGCTGGTCCTCACTACATATAAACCCACTGGCTCCAGGTCATCTATAAGTCTTTGCTAGGTAAAGCTCCGCCTTATCTCAATTCACTGGTCACCATAGCAACACCCACCCGTAGCACGCGCTCCAGCAGGTATATTTCACTGGTCATCCCCAAAGCCAACACCTCCTTTGGCCGCCTTTCCTTCCAGTTCTCTGCTGCCAATGACTGGAACGAATTGCAAAAATCAGTGAAGTTGGAGACTTATATCTCCCTCACTAACTTTAAGCATCAGCTGTCAGAGCAACTTACCGATCGCTGCAGCTGTACACAGCCCATCTGTTAATAGCCCATCCAACCAACTATCTACCTCATCCCATATTTGTTTTTGTTTTTCTGCTCTTTTGCACACCAGTATTTCTACCTGCACATCCTCATCTGCACATCTATCACTCCAGTGTTAATTGCTAATTTGTAATTACTTCGCTACTATGAACTCTTTATTGCCTTACTTCCTTAATTCATTTACACACACTGTATACAGATTTGTCTATTGTGTTATTGACTGTACATTTGTTTATCCCATGTGTAACTCTGTGTTGTTGTTTCTGTCACACTGCTTTGCTTTATCTTGGCCAGGTCGCAGTTGTAAATGAGAACTTCTCAACTGGCCTACCTGGTTAAATAAAGGTGAAATAAAATAAAAGGCTGGAAGCAGCACAGGCTCAGCAGCAGAGCACAGGACCACTGTTCATTTGTGGAACCTATCAAGGCTCTCTAAAGACCAGTGTAGAATGTCTATCTTCTCATGACACTCTCAGATATTGATCATCAGTTGACATGAAGCACCTGCCCTAAAGACCGCTCCTAACCTCCTTTGATTGTCATGGATTTCCATTCTAAATCTATCCAACCGTCCTGGAAGTGCATGGACAGGAGAGGTTATTGAGTTGTGTTGGGGAGGATTTATCTTATAATTGAGTTCTGGCTACTGCATTATAGGGGGATTTGCAGTACAGTACATAGGATCGATTTCCTTTGTGGGCTCTGCCAGTCAGAAGTACACTATCACACAAAATGAAACAGACAGTGTGTCAACAGAGGGTTAGAGATACATGCTTGTGGTGTGCGTCAGTGGGACATGTAGACAATAATATATTGATGTCTGAGTTAGCCAGACCTCACTCCACTGACATTGATGCAAACTGTGCCTGGAGAATGAACTACAACTAAATATAAGTGTGTCTGTGAGCATGCTAATCTCCTGTCGTTGTGCCCTTGAGCAAACCTCTAAACTGCACAGTGGCTGACCCTGCCTTCCAACCCCTCAGGGTTTGTGTGAAAATTTCTCGAGGGGTTGGGTTACGAATTTCTGTGATCTGAAAATGACAATATCCTGTAGTATACTTATATTCTATTCTGTGTGTGTCTCTGTGTGTGTCTGTGTGTGTGTGTCTGTGTGCTACATTACTAACCGTGGTGTATTTTCCCAGCTGGCAGAGCGATGGGAAAGTCTCCTGATGAGCCTTGCGTATCTTCTCTATGATGGCCTCTTGTTCTGCACTCAGCTCGTAGTTCTCTGTCAGCTCTAGCTTGGGACTCTCCTTTTTCTTCTTATTGCGGTCGTTCCGGACAGCTGATAGAGGGGAAAAGAAAGGAATGGGAAAAGGTTAACTAACAAATGTCAACAATAAAAAGTTAATTGTAGCCTAAAAAGCATCCTACACATTTTGGACATCAACCATTCAGCACAGTGTTGGCATTAGACTGTATTTGTATTTGCATTTGTATTTATTGCCAAAGCAGCAGCTGCTCTTCCTGGGGTCCAGCAAAATTAAGGCAGATAAAGGCAGTTAATAGTGAGCTACTCATATTCAACGTGTGTGATTTAAGTGAGTTGTCTGGAATTGCACACTGTACTAAAATATACAACACCACTTACGACAAAGAGACTGAGTCCATGCAGTAACTATCTTCTGCCATGACAACTGTGTATTTAAGCACACAGTATCTATCTTCAGCACCACTAGCCACAGAACACAAATGGTTAAACTCTCTGTCACTCAGTCTTTCTCTGTCAGCTTTGTGTCATCACTGCACAACATTAAAGCTACAATATGTAACTTTTTGGGCGACCCGACCAAATGTACATAGAAACGTTATAGATTTGTCATTCTAATTGAAAGCTAGTCTAAGAAGCGGTAGAGCTGTTCTATGTGCACTATTTCTATGCTTCCCATTCTTAAGTTTCTAACCTTTGGTTTTGTACAACAGCTTCAAACAGCCGTAAATACTATATTTTAGGTTATTTAAAATGTATTTCACAGCAGTTTAGATGGTACAATGATTCTCTACACTATACTTGCTTGTTTTGTCACATAAACTGACATTTTAGCAACCAGGAAATGGAGGGGGGATTTTTGCATAGTGCATCTTTAAAGTGTATAAAAAAAAAAGGCAGCTATGGCTTCAGAACAACAGTGTTTCATTTGGCCAGGCGTTATCTCAACACGATGAAAGAGGCTGATCTTCTGACGGCCCTCGGAGTAGCGCTCACTGCAATCACCAGTTCCATGTGTTTATGTGTGGAGACTGTTGGGATTTCTACGCACACACGGTGTGCGTTTGTGTGCGTGCGTTCTGACAAAGGAGGTTGAGATGTTCCTTTCCTTCCTCATCTTCTCTCATTCAATGAGAGAGCAGGAGGGAAACAGCAACATCAAGGCCACCTCTCTAACCACTGAGGCACGATACCCGCTAATTAACAAAATCCAGAAAAGAGCAGTTCAATTTTACAACCACCTAAAAATAAGCGATTCCCAAACCTTCCATAACAAAGCCCTCACCTACAGAGAAGAGTCCCCTAATCAAGTTGGTCCTGGAGCTCTCTTCACAAACACAAACAGACCCCACAGAGCCCCTGGACAGCAACACAATTAGACCCAACCAAATCATGAGAAAACAAAAAGATAATTACTTGACACATTGGAAGGAATTAACAAAAAACATTAAACTAGAATGATATTTAGCCCTAAACAGAGAGTACACAGTGGTAGAATACCTGACCACTGTGACTGACCCAAACATAAGGAAAGCTTTGACTCAGTGAGCATTGCTATTGAGAAAAGCCACTGGGCTCTCAAGAGAAGACAGGCTATGTGCACACTGCCCACAAAATGAGGTGGAAACTGAGCTACACTTCCTAACCTCCTGCCAAATGTATGACCATATTAGAGACACATATTTCCCTCAGATTACACAGATCCACAAAGAATTCGAAAACAAACCCAATTTTGAGAGTGAGAAACAGGAGAGGAGAAAGAGATAAGACAGGGCGAGAGAGAGAGAGAGGGGGAGAGAAAGAGAGACAGGAGAGGAGGAGAGAGATATGACAGGGCCAGCGAGAGAGAGAGAGACCGGACAGGAGGGGAGAGATATGACAGGGCCAGCAAGAGAGAGGGAGACAGAGAGAGAGAGAGAGAGAGAGAGAGAGAGAGAGAGAGAGAGAGAGAGAGAGAGAGAGAGAGAGAGAGAGAGAGAGAGAGAGAGAGAGATAATGTGTGTTGTGTTCAGCTCAGCTGGGGGTAACTATAGTTTAGTAAAATAACTAAAATGTATTCCTCGAATCAGGAATCAGCTGTACATGTGATGGAAGAATGCACTGCACATGTGATGGAAGAATGCACTGTGCATGCAGAGGGTTGCAATTCCATTGAATTGGGGATAGTTTAACCAAAATATGCCACAAGACCTAGAATTGCCTTATGTGTATCCCACAAAAAAGGTTCACTGTTATAAGCTAAAAAATTCGGTACATTACCAGAATTTTGCTTAAATTCATCAAAAAAGATGGCTTATAACAGTGAACCTTCCATCACATGTGCAGTGCACTCTTCCATCACATGTACAGCTGATTCTCAAGATCTTGCACACTAATGAGATATTATTGAGCCCACACTACTACACTGTCTGAGCCAAGGACTACATGCTTTCTGGTAAGTTTTGATTACAATACTGGGTGGGGTGAATATATTTTATATGACATACATGATTTTTTGTTAACCAGTAAATAGTAGGCTACTGCAACGTGTGTTTAAATTATTTCTAACTTGTTAACAATTTCTGCTAGTAATTCACCTGTTTCCATACATGTCTCATTTTAAAACATTTATCTTACAAAGGAGTTAATCTAACTACTTAACTATTTATCTGTACATGGAATTGTATTTTGTTTTTTTTAACATTTTTTTCCCTAATCTTTACATCTGATGTGTGGAGACATTTCACTGCAGCTAATGTAGAAGGAAAAGCTGTGTACATTTGAAAATACTGTGCCAAATCATATGTGAAGAATGCAACAAAGAAGCAGAATCATCTGGCCAAGTGCATAAAGTTCCCTAAGCACTCACAACAAGCAACCTCTGACAGAGGTGAAAATTATGAATCAGACACCTTATCGATAGCAACAGCTCATCGTCCTCCCGGAATAAGAAGTTTTGACTCAATAGAGGAACGTAGTCAGAGAAATGCTGATGAAAGTCTTGCTCGAACTGTGTATGCAACTGGTTCACCTCTGATGCTCCGAGGCAATGTGTATTGGAAGAGATTTATGAATGTTCTTCGCCCAGCATACACCCCTCCAACCAGACATGATTTATCTACACATTTGCATAGAGAAAGAAGACTGTATTGCAATTATCTCTGATGGGTGGTCAAATGTTCGTGGGCAAGGAATATTTAACTACAGTGAGGGAAAAAAGTATTTGATCCCCTGCTGATTTTGTACTTTTGCCCACTGACAAAGAAATGACCAGTCTATAATTTTAATGGTAGGTTTATTTGAACAGTGAGAGACAGAATAACAAAAAAATCCAGAAAAACGCATGTGAAAAATGTTATAAATGGAATTGCATTTTAATGAGGGAAATAAGTATTTGACCCCCTCTCAAACAGAAGGATTTCTGGCTCCCAGGTGTCTTTTATACAGGTAACGAGCTGAGATTAGGAGCACACTCTTAAAGGGAGTGCTCCTAATCTCAGTTTGTTACCTGTATAAAATACACCTGTCCACAGAAGCAATCAATCAATCAGATTCCAAACTCTCCACCATGGCCAAGACCAAAGAGCTCTCCAAGGATGTCAGGGACAAGATTGTAGACCTTCACAAGGCCGGAATGGGCTACAAGACCATCGCCAAGCATCTTGGTGAGAAGGTGACAACAGTTGGTGCGATTATTCGCAAATGGAAGAAACACAAAAGAACTGTCAATCTCCCTCGGCCTGGGGCTCCATGCAAGATCTCACCTCGTGGAGTTGCAATGATCATGAGAACGGTGAGGAATCAGCCCAGAACTACACGGGAGGATCTTGTCAATGATCTCAAGGCAGCTGGGACCATAGTCAACAAGAAAACAATTGGTAACACACTACGCCGTGAAGGACTGAAATCCTGCAGCGCCCGCAAGGTCCCCCTGCTCAAGAAAGCACATATACATGCCCGTCTGAAGTTTGTCAATGAACATCTGAATGATTCAGAGGACAACTGGGTGAAAGTGTTGTGGTCAGATGAGACCAAAATGGAGCTCTTTGGCATCAACTCAACTCGCCGTGCTTGGAGGAGGAGGAGGAATGCTGCCTATGACCCCAAGAACACCATCCCCACCGTCAAACATGGAGGTGGAAACATTATGCTTTGTGGGTGTTTTTCTGCTAAGGGGACAGGACAACTTCACCGCATCAAAGGGACGATGGACGGGGCCATGTACCGTCAAATCTTGGGTGAGAACCTCCTTCCCTCAGCCAGGGCATTGAAAATGAGTCGTGGATGGGTATTCCAGTATGAAAATGACCCAAAACACACGGCCAAGGCAACAAAGGAGTGGCTCAAGAAGAAGTACATTAAGGTCCTGGAGTGGCCTAGCCAGTCTCCAGACCTTAATCCCATAGAAAATCTGTGGAGGGAGCTGAAGGTTCGAGTTGCCATACGTCAGCCTCGAAACCTTAATGACTTGGAGAAGATCTGCAAAGAGGAGTGGGACAAAATCCCTCCTGAGATGTGTGCAAACCTGGTGGCCAACTACAAGAAACGTCTGAACTCTGTGATTGCCAACAAGGGTTTTGCCACCAAGTACTAAGTCATGTTTTTCAGAGGGGTCAAATACTTATTTCCCTCAATTAAATGCAAATCAATTCATAACATTTTTCACATGCGTTTTTCTGGATTATTTTGTTGTTATTCTGTCTCTCACTGTTCAAATAAACCTACCATTAAAATTATAGACATTAATGATCATTTCTTTGTCAGTGGGCAAACATACAAAATCAGCAGGGGATCAAATACTTTTTTCCCTCACTGTAGAGGTTTCATTACAGGAACTACATAGTGAAACCAGGGTGAACTCCCCCGGGACCCCCTACGTGGTGTCCTGGAAAACCCCTAGTTTGTGACGGAGCTCTGGGATTGGAGGAGACGTGGTGTTTGATGTCTGACACAGCGGGAGATTCTGAGGTTCTGAGAATCCTCAAACATATCAGCTAGAGGTGTTGACTCAATACAGGGCCCTGTTCATTAGGGCATGCAACAGAAAACAGTGTTTCATATTGGACCAGGAAGTTCAGGAAGTCTCTTCCTGTTTCAGTCTGTTTTCTTCCGTTTGATGCCTGATGAACACAACCCGGAGGGTTGATTTTGTGCAAAGAGACTGTGAAGCCTACAGAATCGTTTGTTTGTTCAGTTTGCATCCTTCCTGCCAGTCTATCATGACCCCAATATTTCGGAGGGCTTTTTGGCAGGTGAGGTGACGGTTTTGGAGAGTCTGGCGTGCCCAAAGCAAAATGCCTGCCACTCAGGCTCAGAAAATAGGATATGCACATAATTAGTACTATTGGATAGGAAACACTCTGAAGTTTCTAAAAGTGTTAACATAATGTCTGTGAGTATAACATAACTCATTTAGCAGGCAAAAACCAGAGAAAAAACCATCCGGAAATCAGTTTCTGGTGACCTTTGGCTCTCTTAGACACACTCCGTATTGAATCCATTTGTTACCAGGACTGAGACTGCAGTATCTATGGCTTCCACTAGATGTCAACAGTCTATATATAAAGCCTCAGAGAGATTGGAGTAAGCAGGGCGAATAGGTACAGGAAATTGCATTGGGACCTCAAATGTTTCTCGGGTGCGAGTCTGGCTGGCGCACCCCACTTTATTTTACTTATATAAGGTATAGGTGACCATCCGAGTGAAATATTATCGCTAATATTCATAAAAGGATAGCTAAGGATGCATTTTAACTGGTATTTGATTTGTTTAGGAAACGTTTATAGGTATATTTGAACGCGTTCTCTTAACGTTTCAATGGGCGATTCGACGTTGAATTTTCTGAACATAATGCGCCAAACAAACAGAGATTTATGGATATAATAAATTACTTTTTCTAACAAAAGAACCATGGATTGTCTTCGTTGGACACTTGGGAAGCCCTCGGCAGAAGTTCTTCAAAAGGTAAGGGATTTGTTTTCGCTGTGAAATGTGTTTTGTGTTTATGAATTTATGCTAATGGTAAAAATATTGGAGGTGCTACCCTCGGACAATCAAATGTTGTGCTTTCGCCGTAAAGCCTTTTTGAAATCTGACAACGCTGTGATATTGCCAAGAAGCGGAGCTTTTGATGACTATGCAACACTTGTATATTGATGAATGTTTAATAATTAAACTTTTGGATTTTGAATTTGGCGCCTTGTATCTCACTGGGTAGTGTCGGGAGCTAGCGCCCCACCACTCTCTAAGTAGTTAAGGGGTGGTCACGAGGGTGCTCGGGGAGGTGTGTGGGTGTTTCCATCGGTGCGACTACGGTGGAGAGTCCAGACCAGGTCTCCACCGTGCACATCCCCTCAGAATATGTCGATTTGACTCTCGCCTTCTGTAAAAAGAGGGCGACTCAATTACAACCCCATCGACGAGGGGATTGTGCGATAAATCTCCTGGTAGACGCAGCACTTCCCAGGAGTCACGTGTATCCTCTGTCACAGGAGGAAACGGAAGCTATGGAAACATATGTCTCTGAATCTCTGGGGCAGGGATACATTCGGCCCTCCACTTCAAATGCCTCCTCAAGTTTCTTTTTTGTGAATAATAAGGATGGAGGTCTGCGCCCGTGTATTGACTATTGAGGGATCAATCAGATCACTGTGAGGTACAGCTACCCGCTGCCTCTCATAGCCAGTGTGATCGAGTCAATACACGGGGCGCGCTTCTTCACAAAATTGGATCTCAGGAGTGCGTACAATCTGGTGCGTATCCGAGATGGAGACGAGTGGAAGACAGCATTTCGTACCACCTCAGGACACTATGAGTACCTCGTCATGCCGTACGGGTTGAAAAATGCTCCATCAGTCTTCCAATCTTTTGTAGACGAGATCTTCAGGGACCTGCTCGGGCAGGGTGTAGTGGTGTATATCGACGACATATTGATATACTCCGCTACACGCGCCAAGCATGTGTCCCTGGTGCGCAGGGTGCTTGGTCGACTATTGGAGCATAACCTATACGTCAAGGCTGAGAAGTGTTCTTCCAACAATCCATCTCTTTCCTAGGATATCGCATTTCCGTGTGTAATTGGCCGACTCGGTAAAGGAGATGCAGCGGTTCTTAGGGTTTGCCAACTACTACCAGAGGTTTATCTGGGGCTTCGGTCAGGTAGCAGCTCCCATTACCTCATTTCTGAAGGGGGGACCGGTGCGACTGCAGTGGTCGGCTGAGGTGGACAGGGCTTTTGGTCACCTGAAGGCTCTGTTTACCTCGGACCCCATGCTGGCTCATCCGGATCCCTCTCTTGCATTTATAGTTGAGGTGGACGCGTCCGAGGCTGGGATAGGAGCTGTGCTGTCTCAGCGCTCGGGTACACCACCAAAACTCTGCCACTGTGCTTTTTGTTCCCAAGAAGCTCAGCTCGGCGGAGCGAAACTATGATGTGGGGGACAGGGAGCAGTTGGCTGTCGTGATGGCTCTGAAGACGTGGAGGCATTGGCTTGAGGGGGCTAAACACCCTTTTCTCATCTGGACTGACCACCGAAATCTGGAGTACATCCGGGCGGCGAGGAGACAGAACCATCGGCAGGCAAGGTGGGCCATGTTTTTCGCCCGTTTTGATTTCACTCTATCCTTCCGACCAGGTTCCCAGAACGCGAAAGCAGATGCACTGTCCCGGTTGTATGACACAGAGGAGCGGTCCATCGATCCCACTCCCAACCTTCCTGCCTCTTGTCTGGTGGCACCGGTGGTATGGGAGCTGGACGCATCACAAGAGCATTCACAGGGGGAAAACAACATGGCCATTGTCAACTGAAGGGCTTTCTGAATATGATTAACAGTTCTGCTGAATTTAAATGAATACAAGCCAGTTTAAATACGAGCAGTTTTTCCTGTTTTATGAAGGTTTGTTTTATGAAACTTCCTTTCACACAAATGTCAGGGACAATTCTGCAATGTCTTCCGAAGGTCTGGAGGACGTTCTGGATGATGACATGGTGCGTCATGGAGGATGACTTGGCTTAAACTTGGCCTTGTCAGAGCAAAAGCAGAACAACCAAAACCAACAAAAATACATTCCCAGAAAGGGACATATTTTCTATGTTTTTTCTGTTCTCAACCAACTCAGTTGGTAAGAGCGAAGCAAAAGTAACGGCAAGATTGTGGGTTCAATTTCTATAAGGAAAAGACAATGAAAAACCCTAATGATTTCTTGCTGGCTGGAATGGCCCACCTGAGTTTAAGTCGCTCTGGCTAAGAACGTCTGCTAAATGACCCAAATGTAAATGTAAAAATGGATGGCATTTGTAATTAACAACAGTAAACAACAGTAAACAAAAGGGACGTTCATCTGGGGAACAATAGGAGAGGACTTCGAGGAACAAAGACTAGTGGCAGCCAGCTCTGTCTGGCTTCGCTCTATTTCTCTCCTCATCTCCCAGAGACTGAAACGATAGTGATCAAAAGCCGGGGTCGGGGGTTAGGGTCGGAGCGGCAGACGGTTGCCCAGTGATTGAACCAAACTTAATGACTCAAGGATGACTTGGCTAGGCTGTGTTAAGGCTGGGCCTTGGGGAGGCAGGGGGGTAATGGTATGAAGCCAGTCTGGATAGAAGCAGGACTACCAACCTTTTACAGCTTTGTATCAGGCCATTTGTTGGATTCTGCATCGGTTTTATGTATACAAACTAGTGTTGTCACAATACCCAAATTTGACTTACGATACCATACCAAGTATCACGATACCGAGTAGTATCACATTCTGTTAAAGGTCCCCAAAGCACACACATCCCTGGGTCGTTCCTCTTTTCAGTTGTTTGCAGCTAGTGACTAGAACGAGATGCAACAAACACTCAAACTGGACATCTCTATCTCTTCATTCAAAGACTCAATCATGGACACTCTTACTGACAGTTGTGGCTGCTTCGCGTGATGTATTGTTGTCTCTACCTTCTTGCCTTTGTGCTGTTGTCTGTGCCCAATAATGTTTGTACCATGTTTTGTGCTGCTACCATGTTGTGCTGCTGCCATGTTGTGTTGCTACCATGTTGTTGTCATGTCAAATCAGATTTTATTGGTCACATACACATGGTTAGCAGATGTTAATGCGAGTGTAGCGAAATGCTTGTAAAATGCTTGGGGTGTTGCTACCATGCTGTGTTGTCATGTGTTGCTGCTGTCACGGCTGGAGCTGGAGCCGCGCGTCGGGGACGGGGTACTGTCACGTATACTCCCTTTCCGGCCTCTAGGTCAGCAGGCTGCTGATTATCCCACACACCTGTCACCATCGTCAAGCGCACCAGCGCCTCATGATGCTCACCTGGACTCCATCAACTCCTTGATTATCTTCCCTATATCTATCACTCCCCTTGGTTCTTTCCTCAGGTGTTATTGACTCTGTTTCTTGTCAGTGCGTTGTTTGTGTTTCGTGTTTATTGTTTTGTTTATTTATTAAAACACTCACTCCCTGTACTTGCTTCCCGACTCTCAGCACACTCGTTACAGCTGCCATTCTATGTTGTTGTCCTGTTCGCCCCATCCCACCGACGCTTGTTCCTGTTTTCTAAATGTTATGCTCATGTGCTACACAAAAAAACCTGTCACTGATATTCACACTCAATAAATACTCAATACAACACATATAGAATTTAACTTCACACTGTATAGTAGATACAGCATAGAATGGCTGATTTGCTCCTATTTGCAAAGGCCTACCTGTGATCTGGCTGGGGGAATGGGAGGAAGGAATATACTGTACATGCAGAATGATCTGCATCTCATTGTGGCAGTAAGGGGAAAGCACTGCATGAAACCTGCATTACCTTTCAGTAACCAGACCGGCATAGACTCTCCTTCCTTCCCTCCCTACCTCACACCACTCTCTCTGTCTCCCACAAACACACACACCACTCTCTCTGTCTCCCTCTCTCCCACAAACACACACTCACAACTTTAAAAAGGTTAGGCACCAAACAGAATTGAAGGAGCACCAGAAATAGATAGATGTTTGATATAGTTCAGGCCTACATTAGGTCTATATGAATCCTACCTTTGAAGCATATGTAGTGAAGCAGACCCCTTTCCTTTCTTCCTGGGCCAATCACATTTGTCTAGACCTACTGTCAAGTTACCAGGTTGTTAGCTAGCTGGGTAAGATGACTAAACAGCGTTGTTTGTCAACAAACCACGATATGTTTAAAACAGCCCGCGACATGGATTTTGAAATTATATAAAATGTGTGCGAAAACGCGCAGGAAAAAAAAAGGTAGCTCTGGTAATATGAGACAAGCCATTTTCTTCGCTGTGAAGCTGCAATGTTTTGAATTTGTCCTCCCTGGCACTTGAATGCTGCGTGACAGTGAACTTGCAAAGCCTACTCTGACTGGCCTGTGCTCTTCGTTATTATATCAGCTCTGTGCGCTGCTCCAATGTATTCAATGGAACAACAGAAGACGCAGCAGGGACTGCATCCCCGCTTCGCCATCACGGCTAAATTATATTTAAAAAACTGATTGAGGAGTCGATGCACAGGAAGAGCGCACGGAGAGAACCAAGTGAGTGATGCCTGGTTAGGGATTATAGCACCCACACGTGATATGATATGCACATGGAAGTGAAGTGGACATTACTGGACCGGCGCTTACAAGCAACTAGTGGCTGTTGCTTAAAAAATGTAACTGAATTTAAAAACAAAACTAACTTTATTAACATTTTATAACAGGCGCCAGCGGGTTTTTTAGATTAGTAGGGCGTAAACATTTTGTAATATCATATGAAACGGCACTACGGTGTTCTGAAATGTTGGTATCACAAGTATCATCACAAGGATATTTAGGCTTTTTACGAAGTCCCCTGAGAATTCCAGGACGAATGTGGTGCTTAGGTTCATCTACTGTCTGGGCGTTAATTAACAAACAGCCGTACACTGATGATGAAAGCAAGAGAGGAATCTGGCTGGCTGAATCACTGAGGTATAAAATAACTGCTTCCAAGATGGACACCTGTTGTCTTCAACATATTCTACTCATGTACTCTGGAGCAAGCCTGAGCAGCGACAACGTCATCACGTCATGCAGAAGCATGTCAGACATTGGATTCATATAAAATGTTAAACGATGGGAAATATCTTTAATATATTCAGTGGATATTTTTGGTACAAAGGTGATAACAAAAGGGTATTTTTAGGAATTTTAGGAACTTCTCTATGGGTCCGTCTACGAGAATTGTCTTTCTGGGCTCGGCTGCAGCTAAACTGCAGCATCGAAAGTGCCCTCTGAGCACAGTGGAAAGCTTGCTTCCAGACCGGAACCCTGGGCTGAATGAGCAGTCATCTCTTCTCTTAACATGTTTGGACCCAGAACTTAACCAAGCATCTGATCAATTACGCAATACTTTAGTTCTGGGTTAACAGAGATTAGGCTTGGACATACACAGTACCACTGCTGGCCGTACAGAGAACCACTGCTGGCTGTATACAGTACCACTGCTGGCCGTACAGAGAACCACTGTTGGCTGTATACAGTACCACTGCTGGCCATACAGAGAACCACTGTTGGCTGTATACAGTACCACTGCTGGCTGTATACAGTACCACTGTGTTACCGCTGGTAGCTCAGCTGGCTTAACTACTGTATCATCCACCCTGCTGCAAGGTCATACATAACATCACTGTCCAGGTGTCTCCCAGCCGAGACACACACACACACACACAAACACGCATGCATGCACACACACATTCACACACACACACAAACACACACACTCACACACGTACGCACGTGCACACACACAACACCACCATTAGGTGCAACTCTCTGCTAGCGTGGGTAGAGTTATGTGTCGTTCACCGCTCCTCACCTGGTGGGTGTTAAAGGCTGCCATGGTATTATGGGATGTGGCAACTGGTCACCAGTAGAAATATACAGTTTTTTTACTGGTGCATCTGTTAGGTTGCCATGGTGCCGGGTGGAGGCTGGGGTGACACAGATGGTCCAGCCCACGGCCCTCTCTACGAAACGTCAAGGCAGTGTGTGTGTTAACATTATCCCGGGCATCCACCAGCCCAGAAATCTGTCTGTCAGCTACTCCAGCAGCCAGAGAGAAAGAGAGAGAGGACAGGAGGGAGGACATGAGAGAGGGGGGAGGGAGGACAGAAGGGGGTGAGAGGGAGGACAGGAGGGAGGGAGAGAGAGAGGACAGGAGGGAGGGAGAGACGGAGGGAGGACAGGAGAGAGGGAGGAGGACAGGAGGGAGTGAGAGGGAGGACAGGAGGGAGGGAGGGAGAGACGGAGGGAAGACAGGAGAGAGGGAGAGACTGAGGGAAGACAGGAGAGGGGTGGGAGGACAGGAGGGAGTGAGAGGGAGGACAGGAGGGAGGGAGAGACGAAGGGAGGACAGGAGGGAGGGAGAGACGGAAGGAGGACAGGAGGGAAGAAGAGAGAGCGGGGGGAGAAAGAGGAAGGGAGGGAGGGAGGGAGGGAGGACAGGACGTAGCTCATTGACCAGATGAGGATTAGCTGAGTGTCCTGGAGAGCAGTGGTCCTATAAAGTGTGGCAGCGTGCGTGAGAGTGTGTGTGTGGCAGCATGGCACAGGGCTCGACAATGAAATGTCTTTGTTTAACAGCTTCTTCACACGGCCAAGATTACTTCAACTGAAAACTGCATAGTAGTACACACTCCACCCTAGATTACTATAGTAGTACACACTCCACCCTACATTACTATAGTAGTACACACTCCACCCTACATTACTATAGTAGTACACACTCCACAATAGATTACCCCAGTAGTGCACACTCCATCCAATATTACCACAGTAGTGCACACTCCCCCCTAGACTACAATAGTAGGACACACTCTGGAATTACCCCAGTAGTGCACACTCCATCCAATATTACCACAGTAGTGTACACTCCCCCCTGGAATACTATAGTAGTACACACTCCAATGTAGATTACTATAGTAGTGCACACTCCACCCTAGATTACCCAGTAGTGGACACTCCACCCTAGATTACTATAGTAATACACACTCCACCCTAGATTACTATAGTAATACACACTCCACCCTAGATTACTACAGTAATACACACTCCACCCTAGATTACCACAGTAGTGCACACTCCACCCTAGATTACTATAGTAATACACACTCCACCCTAGATTAACACAGTAGTGCACACTCCACCTTAGATTACCACAGTAGTGCACACTCCACCCTAGATTACTATAGTAATACACACTCCACCCTAGATTACCACAGTAGTGCACACTCCACCCTAGATTACTATAGTAATACACACTCCACCCTAGATTACTATAGTTGTACAGACTCCACCCTAGATTACTATAGTTGTACACACTCCACCCTAGATTACCACAGTAGTGCACACTCCACCTTAGATTACCACAGTAGTGCACACTCCACCCTAGATTACTATAGTAGTACACACTCCACCCTAGATTACTATAGTAATACACACTCCACCCTAGATTACTATAGTTGTACACACTCCACCCTAGATTACTATAGTAATGCACACTCCACCCTAGATTACCATAGTAGTGCACATTCCACCCTAGATTACCACAGTAGTGCACATTCCACCCTAGATTACTATAGTAGTACACACTCCACCCTACATTACTATAGTAGTACACACTCCACCCTACATTACTATAGTAGTACACACTCCACAATAGATTACCCCAGTAGTGCACACTCCATCCAATATTACCACAGTAGTGCACACTCCCCCCTAGACTACAATAGTAGGACACACTCTGGAATTACCCCAGTAGTGCACACTCCATCCAATATTACCACAGTAGTGTACACTCCCCCCTGGAATACTATAGTAGTACACACTCCAATGTAGATTACTATAGTAGTGCACACTCCACCCTAGATTACCCAGTAGTGGACACTCCACCCTAGATTACTATAGTAATACACACTCCACCCTAGATTACTATAGTAATACACACTCCACCCTAGATTACTACAGTAATACACACTCCACCCTAGATTACCACAGTAGTGCACACTCCACCCTAGATTACTATAGTAATACACACTCCACCCTAGATTAACACAGTAGTGCACACTCCACCTTAGATTACCACAGTAGTGCACACTCCACCCTAGATTACTATAGTAATACACACTCCACCCTAGATTACCACAGTAGTGCACACTCCACCCTAGATTACTATAGTAATACACACTCCACCCTAGATTACTATAGTTGTACAGACTCCACCCTAGATTACTATAGTTGTACACACTCCACCCTAGATTACCACAGTAGTGCACACTCCACCTTAGATTACCACAGTAGTGCACACTCCACCCTAGATTACTATAGTAGTACACACTCCACCCTAGATTACTATAGTAATACACACTCCACCCTAGATTACTATAGTTGTACACACTCCACCCTAGATTACTATAGTAATGCACACTCCACCCTAGATTACCATAGTAGTGCACATTCCACCCTAGATTACCACAGTAGTGCACATTCCACCCTAGATTACTATAGTAGTACACACTCCACCCTAAATTACTATAGTAGTACACACTCCACCCTAGATTACTATAGGAGTATACACTCCACCCTAGATTACTATAGTAATACACATTCCACCCTAGATTACCACAGTAACACACTCCACCCTAGATTACCACAGTAGTGCACATTTCACCCTAGATTCCTACAGTAGTGCACACTCCACCCTAGATTACTATAGTAATACACACTCCACCCTAGATTACAATAGTATTACTCACTCCACCCTAGATTACTACAGTAATACACACTCCACCCTAGATTAACACAGTAGTGCACACTCCACCCTAGATTACTATAGTAATACACACTCCACCCTAGATTACTATAGTAATACACACTCCACCCTAGATTAACACAGTAGTGCACACTCCACCTTAGATTACCACAGTAGTGCACACTCCACCCTAGATTACTATAGTAGTACACACTCCACCCTAGATTACTATAGTAATACACACTCCACCCTAGATTACTATAGTTGTACACACTCCACCCTAGATTACTATAGTAATACACACTTCACCCTAGATTACTATAGTTGTACAGACTCCACCCTAGATTACTATAGTAATACACACTTCACCCTAGATTAATATAGTTGTACACACTCCACCCTAGATTACCACAGTAGTGCACACTCCACCTTAGATTACCACAGTAGTGCACACTCCACCCTAGATTACTATAGTAGTACACACTCCACCCTAGATTACTATAGTAATGCACACTCCACCCTAGATTACCATAGTAGTGCACATTCCACCCTAGATTACCACAGTAGTGCACATTCCACCCTAGATTACCACAGTAGTGCACACTCCACCCTAGATTACTATAGTAGTACACACTCCACCCTAGATTACTATAGTAGTACACACTCCACCCTAGATTACTATAGTAATGCACACTCCACCCTAGATTACCATAGTAGTGCACATTCCACCCTAGATTACCACAGTAGTGCACATTCCACCCTAGATTACCACAGTAGTGCACACTCCACCCTAGATTACCAACAGGGTCATACTGCATTTATTTAAACTTTTATTGGAACCAGGGTGTCTGTAGTGACACCTCTAGCACTGAGATGCAGTGCATTAGACCACTGCGCCACTCAATATTTTTCTATCTTTTTTGGGGGAGTAAAGAGAAGCAAGAATATCTCTAGTTGGAGGAGGTGATGATGAGATGGAGAAGAGACTAGATGTATTCCCTCCATCCTTCCCTCCTCTTCCCTCCATCCGTCTGGAAGTATTAAAAGCCCATCTATTTCCCAGGCCTGTTGTCTTATGCATCACTGGGATGTATCTGCTCCTGGTCATTTGTTTGGAGTGCTGGGTAATTGATTGTCCTGGGGGCGTTCTCTCCTAGCGTTCGCCTCGCCATGAATATCCCTCTCTTCCTTAATCACCCCCTCCCCATACCCGACCCCCAACTAATGCGCCCCCTCCTCTATTACCATCCCCCTCCCCACACATATACAAACTCATACCATGCCCCAGTGTAGATAGTGTGTGGTCAGACACCAGTGAAACACAGCTGATGCTAAGCTAGCCAGCTTTCTGAAGTCTCTATGTCAGAGACCAGAGCAGAGGAAATGACTGACGGGGCCAGTGACCTGAAATGACTTCTCCATATCAGCTCCATATCATACTCTAACACCACTAACTGGCCCCACGCAGACACATGCACGCACATATACACCCGCACACAAAAACAAACCCACACACACTCCTCTGAACATGGGGCTGGTTACCCTTACAGAAAAACCACATGATATCACATATGGAAAATCACATGATTTCACATGAAAATCCACGTGAAATCGTGTGAAAACATTTGTTTTTAGAAAACTTCATGTGTATTTTCATGGTTTACATGTTGTCATACGTTATCACATTAACTTCACATAAGATCACATGAAAACGTGTTTTTGTGGTTTTCATTCAATGTTTTTCTGTAAGGGTATGCAAGGCAAAAGATGAAGCATGGGCCTCCTGAGCCTTTTTCCCTCTGACCGAGGAGAGAATTTCCTCTAAAATACCATAGAAATACCAACAGAAGCAGTCCCGTAAAATAAAGTTCTACCGAACCCACAGTACCTAGCTCCCTCTTCAATAACACACCAGAAAACAACACTACATTAGCATCGCAGCGCACTTTATAGGAAGGACAGGGTACCTGCTGGGGTTAGCTAGCAGCTACAGGAGTGGAGTAAGCTAAGGTACACAACCTCATCACAGCAACACACGGAGGAGGGGAATGGTTCCTGTGCTCTCTGCTCAGTGGGGGAGACATACAGAATTAAATAGAACACTATATACATTATACACTATCTCTATGGGGAAGCTAGACCAGGTGTACAGGAGAATAGAGGCAGCACCTTCTCTGTGAGTCTATGGGGGAGAAAGAGAGAAAAAAAACTAAAGAGGAGAGCAATGGCTTCTTTCCCTCAGGGCTAATGGAGCGTGAAGTGGACGGGCACCCTAACTGCGGATGCAATCAAAAAGCGGCAATAACCTGTGAAATGCAAACTGTTCCCGTCGCTGACAATGGAATGGAGCAACATGATCGCTAAGACACACACACACACAAACACACACACACACACAAACATACAAACAAACACACTCCAACGGCTGAACATACTCGGTTTTTAGTGGGTTGGGTGATGATGCATGCCACTCACATCAAATCGTTGATTTCAAGGACAGCGGTTTTACAATTTTTGGACAAGAGAGTACTTGTTACCTTCACAGCATGATTCACCAGTGTTTATCACATTACTGTTACCTTTTCCATGTGCAACACCTGCAACAGCTTTCATGTCCTTGTGTCAAACAGTAATACTTTGATCATTTAATGAAAAAGGAGACAGGGTACTATGTATGGAGGTGTCACTTAATCAGGTCGCCAAGGATACCCTTCTCAATAGGATGGAATTGCAATATGTATATTGCAAATTACAATTTAAATGTCACCTTTCAAAATGAATGAATCGTTGTAATTGTAATGGATTCAAGGGTAACTCTGTCGTTGATGTGTTTCAAAAGGCCTTAATGTGTGTAAGAAGTACGCAGATCATGTTTGAGAATTTAACCACCAAAGAAATCACTTTATCATTCACCTGCACTAGTTCCTCTCATCCATCCATCTTTCTCCTGGGAGAGAGTCCCACCAGCCAGTTCTGTACTTCAGACACATACAGGCACAGACACTATAGGATCAACCCTCTTGAAGGGTACAGTGTGTGGATGCTGAGGGATTTCTGTCAGAAATCAAGGTAAGATGGAGGAATCAAACAAGTACTACTTTAATTTCAACAGACTTGGGGAAAGTTCTGCTGTTGCTGGAGTGCTAATCACTTGATACAGCATGTTGGATATAACCCTGCTGAGCCTAGAAACAACAAACCCGCATACACACGCACCCACGCACGCACGCACGCACACACACACACACACACACACCATATCATTAAAAGTGAGAAATGCAATCCACTTAAAAAGTAAAAAAGTGCATGAGCAGAGAGCTGAAGAATTTAAATCCACTAGAGGGTGAATAGGATGGTGTGTGTGTCTGTGTGTGTGTTTAAATCCACTAGAGGATGGAAAGGATGGTGTGTGTAGCATGTGACCTCTGATCAAGACTAGGGGTCCCTCACTCCCTCTTATTCCAGAAAACTTCCCTAGCGGTGTGGTTTGGAATTTGCTTTTGGGATTAGAGATGTGGGATTTAGACAAACTAATTAACACTCTTTGGACATTCCCATAGAAAAGCACTTCTGGAGCCAGCAGTACTAACAACGGTGTGTGTGTGTGCGCATATGTGCGTGCATGTGTGAGATCGAGACTCACACTCTTTGGACATGCCCACGCCAAAGCACTTCTGGAGCCGGCAGTACTGACAGCGGTTCCTGGTCACCTTGTTGATGTTGCAGTTCTTGTCCCGGTGACACGTGTAGACCATGTTCTTCTGGATGGATCTACGGAAAAACCCTGAGGGGAGAGAGAGAGAGAGAGAGAGAGAGAGAGAGAGAGAGAGAGAGAGAGAGAGAGAGAGAGAGAGAGAGAGAGAGAGAGAGAGAGAGAGAGAGAGAGAGAGAGAGAGAGAGAGAGAGAGGGGTATAAGTGTTTCTGGTAAAACAAGGTTACATAAAGCATGTCTACATTTCTCACACTGGATAAAAGGTCAAATAAAAGAACTAAATAAACCCCCAGTGGCGGTTGGTGTCGTTTAAGATGAGGGAGGACGATTTCTGTTTATGAGCATGGCCTTATTTCTATTACAGCATATTGGATGACTGTCATTCATATTACATTCACCCAGCTCAATATAGCATTGTCAGGTTTAGGCTACTACATGTTACTCTAATTTTCCCTGTACCCATCATGAGGTTGCTTCAACCTAGCCTATGAATGAAAGTTTACAACATAGGTGCACACAGGTCGAGACATATTTGAGGTGACAGACAGTGACACATGGACAGACAGTGACATTCAATACCATCTTGCACACTCTTGCCTACATCTAGCTGATATAGGGTGTAATCCTTAGTCCAACAGTTGCAAACGAGAGTTTCTATTGGACAAATTCATGTATGTTTATCCCTATTTTGAAACGTTTTTCAACAGAATCGTCGGAATGAAATACACCCGATCACGCGCAAACACAGTTCACTTTCAAAAGCAGCCACGTTGTATTCCTTCTCGTATCTATGCGCTCTCCTCCTCTCACCTTTTCCCTTCACTTGTGGACTTCAATGCACAATACATCAGTTGTATGTGACCAGGCGAAAGAGCTCTAATAGGTTGGAGGAAGTCCTCCGGAAGTTGTCTGTCACGACTTCCGCCGAAGTCGGTCCCTCTCCTTGTTCGGGCGGCCGGCTTTCTAGCCATCGCTGATCCACTTTTAATTTTTCCATTTGTTTTGTCTTTGTTTTATACACACCTGGTTTCAATTCCCCAATTACATGTTCCTTATTTAACCCTCTGTTTTCCCCATGTTTGTTGTGCGTTATTGTTCTACTATTATGTCAGTCCATTTGGTGGGCTTGGTATTGTTACTACTTTGAACATTTTGAGTAAACTACGTTGTGTTGCTCATCTCTGCTGTCCTGTGACTGACTCTTTTGTACCAACTACACCAAGCCTTGTGACATTGTCATAATTACTGTGTAAGTCTATGGAATGGGGTGAGAACCATGAGCCTCCTAGGTTTGTATTTAAATCAATGTACCCAGAGGAGAATGGAAGCTAGCTGTCCTCCGGCTACACAATGGCGCTACCCTACAGAGTGCTGCTGGCCAAAAGTTTTGAGAATGACACAAATATTTTATTCCACAAAGTTTGCTGCTTCAGTGTCTTTAGATATTTTTTGTCAGATGTTACTATGGAATACTGAAGTAAATTACAAGAATTTCATAAGTGTCAAAGGCTTTTATTGTCAATTACATGAAGTTGATGCAAAGAGTCAATATTTGCAGTGTTGACCCTTCTTTTTCAAGACCTCTGCAATCCGCCCTGGCATGCTGTCAATTAACTTCTGGGCCACATCCTGACTGATGGCAGCCCATTTTTGCATAATCAATGCTTGGGAGTTTGTCAGAATTTGTGGGTTTTTGTTTGTCCACCCGCCTCTTGAGGATTGACCACAAGTTCTCAATGAGATTAAGGTCTGGGGAGTTTCCTGGCCATGGACCCAAAATATCGATGTTTTGTTCCCCGAGCCACTTAGTTATCACTTTTGCCTTATGGCAAGGTGCTCCATCATGCTGGTAAAGGCATTGTTCGTCACCAAACTGTTCCTGGATGGTTGGGAGAAGTTGCCCTCGGAGGATGTGTTGGTACCATTCTTTATTCATGGCTGTGTTCTTAGGCAAAATTGAGTGAGCCCACTCCCTTGGCTAAGAAGCAACCCCACACATGAATGGTCTCAGGATGCTTTACTGTTGGCATGACACAGGACTGATGGTAGCGCTCACCTTGTCTTCTCCGGACAAGCTTTTTTCCGGATGCCCCAAACAATCGGAAAGGGGATTCATCAGAGAAAATGATTTTACCCCAGTCCTCAGCAGTCCAATCCATGTACAGAATATCAGTCTGTCCCTGACGTTTTTCCTGGAGAGAAGTGGCTTCTTTGCTGCCCTTCATGACACCAGGCCATCCTCCAAAAGTCTTCGCCTCACTGTGCGTGCAGATGCACTCACACCTGCCTGCTGCCATTCCTGAGCAAGCTCTGAACTGGTGGTGCCTCGATCCCGCAGCTGAATCAACTTTAGGAGACGGTCCTGGCGCTTGCTGGACTTTGGGCAAGCGCCCTGAAGCCTTCTTCACAACAATTGAACCGCTCTCCTTGAAGTTCTTGATGATCCGATAAATGGTTGATTTAGGTGCAATCATACTGGCAGCAATATGCTTGCCTGTGAAGCCCTTTTTGTGCAAGCAATGATGACGGCACGTGTTTCCTTGCAGGTAACCATGGTTGACAGAGGAAGAACAATGATTCCAAGCACCACCCTCATTTTGAAGCTTCCAGTCTGTTATTTGAACGCAATCAGCATGACAGAGTGATCTCCAGCCTTGTCCTCGTCAACACTCACACCTGTGTTAACGAGAGAATCACTGACATGATGTCAGCTGGTCCTTTTGTGGCAGGCCTGAAATGCAGTGGAAATGTCTTTTCCATTTGCATGGCAAAGAGGGACTTTGCAATTAATTTAAATTCATCTGATCACTCTTCATGACATTCTGGAGTATATGCAAATTGCCATCAAACAAACTGAGGCAGCAGACTTGAAAATTTATATTTGTGTCATTCTCAAAACCTTTGGCCACGACCGTTCTGTTCTTTGCAAAATGGTGTGTTTTAATAAATGATTTGGTTATATTTAGTTTTAGCAAAAACATTTTTTTGAGGAGGATGGTCTTCCCCTTCCTCCTCTGAGGAGCCTCTACTGAAATATTGCTTGACTGAATTCAGCTCAGGATGCACCAAGTGACATAGTGACAGTGAGTCAGAGCAACGTGTGTGTGAGTGTGAGAGATAATCAGAGGGAGAGTTGTAGAGTAAGTTAACATGGAATGCTAAGTGATGTTCGGTGAAGTGGCGTGACTTTCTATGAATGCTGGTGTAATTGAATATAATAGGAGAATGAACCCCCCCTTCAAAAAAATCATGGTTTAAATCTACAGTATGTCGAAACATAACTATGGTGTCACTGTTTTGTATCAGTTGCTTCTATACAATAAGTCACAGCATTTGCCTATCAACACAGTCAGAGCAGGGGGAGAGAGATGAGAGGCATCCGAGGGAGAAAAGGAGGAATTCAAGCAGCTTCCTTAAAGAAGTTTCAGTTGTTATTCATTTGTTGTGGCTCTGGGGTCCTTCTCAATGATCCTCCATCATCCAGACCCTCTTGGGCGTCCCTCTCTCTGCCTGAGAAGGTGTGTGTGTGGTTCAATTTCTATTTGCCATATGCTCCTTTGACGGATGGGACCTTGTGTTTTCATTAGGGGAGCAGGATGCATGATGGGTACCAGATTGGTTGCGCCCAAACAGGGCTGAAACGACTGACGCTGTAGCTTGTGTGTGTGTGTAACATCCGTCAACATACCGGTACTGCCCCTTGGTGCCATGGCAACCACAACAACTAGCCAATCATGTCTAAGATCTCAACACCATGTGACCTGTCAGGGGTCACCTCCCCTCGACTGGTCTTATTCATTTTCTTAATAGAGGTCTTTATTCTTGGCTGATCTACATGTGTTTGTGTGTGTGTGTGTGTGTGTCTTCATCCTACCTGATCTGAGCAGAGAGAATTCTTATACATTACCTGTCTCTTCTAATAGACAGGTAACACACACACACACACACACACACACACACACACACACACACACACACACACACACACACACACACACACACACACACACACACACACACACATAACACACACACACACACACACACATGTGTGACCATGCATGCCAGGATAACAGGCTCTAGAGACAGCTGGCTGCCCTTGGAGCGGGGTGTGTGTGTGCGCGTGCATCGTTGTGTGTGTGTGTGTGTGCATCGGTGTGTGTCTGCCTCAGAGCCTTTGTGAAGCGATTCTTCACTAGCAGCAGCAGTCAACAGATGCCATGACTCTGGGAGACCTTCATCTCTGCGTTCCTCCAGGGAAGCACAATCACACACACCCTGACACACTCAGACTTAATCATCACATCTGCCCTCTCTCTCCTCTTCCTCTCTCCCTCGCTCTCTCTCTCTACTAAACTGATTCCCTCACTCCTACTTTCTCTCTCTTCCCTTTCCCCTCTCTCTCTCTACCTACCTGTCTCACTCGACCTATCTGTCTCTCTCTCTCTCTCTCTCTCTCTCTCTCTCTCTCTCTCTCGTATTTCAGTGTCCAGAGCTGGCCTGTGACAGTGGTGTCCATGTGATATTTCCCAGCAGCCACTATGATGCTTGTTGAGTCTGTTTGAAACTCATAATGAGATATCATAGCACAGCCTTCAGCAGGGCATTTTACAAAGGTGTTTATCTAACCACCAGCAGGTGACGATAAACCGAAAATGACCGACATGAGAGAAAGGAGAGGAGAGTCACAGCTTTCTAAGCTAAGTGTTTTGAGTTCCCACTTCCTCAGTGGGTGAATAGTACCTTCAGAGAGTATTCACACCCCTTGACTTTTCCCACAATTTGTTGTTACAAAGTGGGATTCAAATGGATTTAATCGTCCTTTTTTGTCCATATTAAAATACAATTTTGCCCAGCTCCATATCGCCCAGCTCTAACACACACACACCAGCTGGGGGGCCCTGTTCTGGTGGCTAAAAAAATGATCAGTTTGATCTGGAGACATTAAATAATTAGGAGTGGACACTGACCCCAGTCTGGTCTCTACTGACTAAAGGCTCCATGTCTCTCTCTCTCTCACACACACACACACACACACACACACACACACACACACACACACACACACACACACACACACACACACACACACACACACACACACACACACACACACACACACACACACACACACCACTCAGGGGACATGATGTGATCCACCTGGGAGACAGACAGGACAGACACCCTCTCAACTGGATCGTTATCCTCCATCTTGTTATCCTTAATGGGAGGAGGGATAGGGTGTCGCACGCACACACACACACACACACACATACACACTAACACCGATAGGGTGTCAAACACACTGAGTCCAGGACCCAGGAGGCATCTTAGTGGACGTCTCATTTACAGATTAAAAAACGAAAGTGCCGAACATCAATTATTTACCCACACAACTCAACCCCTTCGTTTCATTTACCCCTCTCTCTCTCTACCAGCCTCCCTTCTTCCATCCCTCTGCCCTCCCCTGTGACTGAGGTGTTTTGTGTTGCCTGAGTATTCACTACAAGAGAGGAAGAGAGGTAGAGAGAGGGATTAGCTTTCATTCTTAATAGCATGGACATCTTATCACTGCGGCGGAAAGCCAAGAGGACACCAGAGACCCTAGGGGGCTCCAGAAAGAAGAGGAGGAGAGGGGGTTGGGGGACAATTATCCTTGGCTATTACTTACACCTGCAGTTCACCAGAGGTGAGAGACAGAGAGAGAGTGAGGGATAGATGGATGGAGGAGGGAGGGTCAGAATGAGAGAGAGTGGGAGATAGATGGTGAGAGAGAGAGATAGAGAAAAGAAAGAGAGAGAGAGGTGGAAAGATGGAGGAAGGGACCGATGGAGAGATAAAGAGGGGGGACAGAGTTGTGTAACAAGGTGCAATGAGGGGAGAGAATAATGTTTTCGGTTCACCATTGTGTGGGATTTGTGTTCCTCTGTAGAACATGGGAGAGGTGACGAGCAGAGCGGGTTGGACCAGGGTTGGGTGACATTGAAAAGGCAGAGTAAATAAGAGAGTAAGAAAGGAGCTCTGCATGGCACAAAGACTGGCTTTGTTGCCCTAGTGATCATGAAACCTCAGCAGATAACAGAGAGAGCGACAGAGAGAATGAGAAGATAGGAGAGCCAGAGCGAGAGAAGGTAGAGACAGAGAAAAGAGAGAGAGAGCAGAGACAGAAAGAGAGACTCCCATACCTATTAGGTGAATTACCAGTGTGCTACCACAGCAGCAGGAGAGGTTCAAATAAAGAGGGAGAAAGAAAGACAGTGAGTGAGTTGGGGCCTTTCAAACGAGAGGCAACTCAGCCAGCATGGCCTGAATAGATAGAGACAGAGAAAGAGGGGTAGAGAAAATAGAAAGAGAGAGGGAGACTGGAAAGAGAGGATGGAGGAGAATGAGGAGAGCCCCCCGA
Source organism: Brachymystax lenok tsinlingensis (assembly GCA_030435695.1). Classification (NCBI taxonomy): domain Eukaryota; kingdom Metazoa; phylum Chordata; class Actinopteri; order Salmoniformes; family Salmonidae; genus Brachymystax; species Brachymystax lenok. The sequence continues at coordinate 18,949,944 of CM059806.1, read as the reverse complement.
TGGGTTTCAGATCACCCACCACCCACAGACGACCCATTGTGGCCCCATTCTTCAGGTTTACTCCCTCTATCTGTCACGATTGCTGGAATAACTGGACCAAAGCGCAGCGAGGGTTGAGTTCCACATCTTTTTAATAGGATGAAACTCACAAAAAGGAAACAAACCAAGAGCAAAGACTCTGACATGTGGTGTAGCGCAATGGCACTAACCAAAAACAATAAACCACCAAGGCAGGTGGGGAAGGGAACAAACTAATTGGGATTCCCAATTAGAGGCAACGACTAACAGCTGCCTCTAATTGGGAACCAGCACAAAACCCAACATAAAGTCCCCAAGAAAACCCTAGTCACGCCCTGACCTAACACACCATAGAGAAACCCAGAGGGCTCTCTATGGCCAGGGCATGACACTATCTCACTCGCTTTTTCTTTCTCTCGCTCTCTTTCCCTTCCCCCTCTCTCCCGTCTTCCCTCTTTCTCTCTATCTCTCTATTTCAATTACATTTCAATTTAAGGGCATTATTTGCATGGGAAACATATGTTTACATTGCCAAAGCAAGTGAAATAGATAATAAACAAAAGTGAAATAAACCATAAAAAATTAACAGTAAACATTACACGTACAAAAGTTCCAAAATAATAAATACATTTCAAATGTCATATTATGTCTATATACAGTGTTGTAATGATGTGCAAACAGGGAAAAATAAATCAACATAAATATAGGTTGTATTTACAATGGTGTTTGTTCTTCACTGGTTGCCCTTTTCTTGTGGCAACAGGTCACAAATCTTGCTGCTGTGATGGCACACTGTGGTATTTCACCCAGTAGATATGAGAGTTGATCAAAATTAGATTTGATTTCGAATTCTTTGTGGGTCTGTGTAATCTGAGGGAAATATGTGTCTCTAATATGGTCATACATTTGGCAGGAGGTTAGGAAGTGCAGCTCAGTTTCCACCTCATTTTGTGGGCAGTGTGCACATAGCCTGTCTTCTCTTGAGAGTCAGGTCTGCCTTCGGCGGCCTTTCTCAATAGCAAGGCTATGTTCACTGTATTTCTCTCTCTCTCCACCCTATCCCCCCTCCTCCCCCCTTCTATCTCTCTCCACCCTATCTCCCCTCCTCCCCCCTTCTATCTCTCTCTCTCCACCCTATCTCCCCTCCTCCCCCTTATATCGCTCTCTCTCCACCCTATCTCCCCCCTTCTATCTCTCTCTCCACCCTATCTCCCCTCCTCCCCTTATATCGCTCTCTCTCCACCCTATCTCCCCTTCTATCTCTCTCTCCACCCTATCTCCCCTCCTCCCCTTATATCGCTCTCTCTCCCCTATCTCCCCCCTTCTATCTCTCTCTCCACCCTATCTCCCCTCCTCCCCCTTATATCGCTCTCTCTTCACCCTATCTCACCTCCTCCCCCTTCTATCTCTCTCTCTCTCTACTAGCCCTTGTCTTTCTCCAGTCTTGGCGCTGGCCTGGGGGCACCCAGCAGATATCTTCAGCCTTCTCTTTTCTCTCAGCAGATTGTAACACTCTGCTCCACTAAGCTTCTGACGTACATACAGGATCGGCTGACCGTCCCTATTCAAGAAAAGCAGCAGGCTTCTTAATCAGGCTGGACAGTGGAGACAGAGGCTGACATCTCAATGAAGCCTTGTACTGTTTTGAATTATAACTGGAGATCTGTGTTCATAGCTTGTTTTAGTGCATCTATCATTGATGTGTGATATATATGAAAGTCAACGTTAAGCCAACAAATTTCAAGCAGATATGATTTTTTTATTTATGATTATTTTTTAAGAAAAGCAATTACAAAGTGAATCACACACACACATTATGTTATTCTATCCTTGTGGGGAACTAAAAAAAAATCATTCAAAATCCTATTTTCCTCCTCATCCCATAACCCTAACCCAAACCATAAACTTAACTCCTAACCCTAAACCTAACCACTAACCTCTTACCTTTACACTAACCCAGATTGTAACCCTAACACTAATTCTAACCCTAACCCTAAACCTAACCATGCATGGACACACACACACACAAATACACACACACACACACACGCACACACACACACACACACACACACACACACACACACTCACACTCACACACACACACACACACACACACACACACACACACACACACACACACACACACACACACACACACACACACACACACACACACACACACACACACACACACACACACACACACACACACACAGGCTCATCTGGGTCATGTTCTCTGTTTCTGAGTCTAATGACTATTATTAGAATTGGAGCTATGATGACTGCCAGCTGGGGTAGACAGACACATCAGGGAAATGGGTTCCTGTGTGTGTGTGTGTGTGTGTGTGCGTGTGCGTGTGTGTGGAGTATTAAATTGTGGAGTATTCAAGGATACTCCACAGACAGTAGTATTGTGTTCTCATCACCCCTAGGCAGAGACAGAGTCAGTCCGGAGGCAACTCCTGTCTGACTACATTTCAGACACAGGATGCATGTTAACAGGCCTGATGAGTTGTAAGCTGGAAGACTGTCATTATATACGCAGGAACACAGTAGTGAGGTTGTGAATAATGTACAGATGTAGGATCTTTAGTTGCTGAGAATCATTTTCCTGCACTGCAGGAAATGCAGATGAGCTTCGTAATTTACATAAATTCACAGAAAACCTGCACTAACACATGATTATATTACAGTTTTTTACAGTCGCTAGGACACATTTCTCAATACTTAAGTCACTTTTTCAAAACTCTTCACACAGTTCTCCTAACCAACTTTCAGCTCGGCACAGCAGTTCATTTCACATTCAAAATGCACTAAAACTACCAAATCACTTCATACATGTCTCAAATCAACACATTCTTCCACAACACTAGCAAAGGTTGACAGCCAACAAACACACTTTGTCACCCACAAAACAATGACCTAAAAAACACTAACAACATGTAGCATTATACAATGTTTTCTTGTGTAAAACAAGGACACATCTCTGTTTATAATTCACTGCAATATATGTTACTGGAATGAATCAGACATGATGCAGAATGCTTCAATATATTTTATGTCTTTTATTTATTTTTATTTTTTGCAGTGAGTAATTCCAAAATACAAGAGGTTGTATACACACCATCAACTGATACAGATACAATAGTAATGCTAATCTACTCGGTCTTCTCCATTTGGCCACAGGTTCTCATCCACATCACATCTTATGTCATCTAGGGCAATACACCTCGGAAAGAATCTTCTGGCATGCCTGATCCATCCCTGGCAATCTTCTGCTGATATGTCCAGGCATCCAGCATTCATTGCATCCAGGAGGGATATTTGATCATGTGGATGGTGGTCATAAACCTTCCACCTCCATGAGGAAAATAATTCCTCTATGGGGTTGAGGAATGGAGAGTAAGGTGGGAGGAAAAGTGACACCATTCTGGGATGGGCTGCAAACCACTCAGTGACTGCACGGGAGTGGTGAAATGCCACATTGTCCCATACAATTATAAATGTTGGCTGATTTCTTCTCTCTGCATCCCTTTCCTCACCTAGCACAACCCTTCCATGGAGATCATGCAGGAACGCAAGGAGACGCGTTCAGTGTTGTATGGCCCAATTAGTGGTTTGTGTAACAGCAGTCCATCAGTGGATATTGCTGCGCACATTGTGATGTTGGCACCCCTCTGGCCCGGGACATCCACTGTGGCTCTCTTCCCAATCACATTCCTCCCTCGTCGCCGTGTTTTGGCCAAGTTGAAACCCGCCTCATCCACAAAGATGAAAATGTGGGGTGTTTGCCTGCCTTCAATCTCCATGACTCTCTAAAATAAATCAACAAGGCAACATAAGCTGTTACAGTAGTAAACATTACCTAAAAATATGTCTTTGTGTGTGTTTGGTTTTGTTTAAAAACAGTTCTGTATTTTATTGTGATCTTACCTGGACATATTGGTTCCTGAGTTGCTTGACATGTTCAGAGTTCCTCTCAAAGGCACAGTGTACAACTGTTTCATCCTGACCTGATGTTTTTCAGGACTCTAGAAATAGTTGTTATGCTTACACTGTGAATATTTGCAAAAGTAACGTTGTCTGCCAAGACTCTGTCTCGAATCTCAGTGAGTTTTATGCCATTGTTTCTGATGACCATATCAACAATGGCAGTTTCCTGCACATCAGTGAGCATCCTTCCTCTCCCACCTGTGTGAGGTAACCATTGAGTCCTAAGCAGAAATGCAAAAGCAATTAAACACAAGTCTATTTACTTCTGTAATGTGCAACTCAGTCATATGCCCTTGCAGAATACAAGTTACCTGTTGGTTTGCCGGAAAACTCTAACAATAGATGCCACTGTTGAGCGTTGCAAATTTGGCTGCACTCTCTGACCAGCTTCTCTCATTGAGAGACCATGATTTACTACATGATCAATTACAGTAGCTCTGATCTCATCTGAGACTACAGCTCTTGATCTTCCTCTTATTCTTCTTCCACCACGCATACGTATTCCTCGCCCCTCCCAGCCACTCTTCTTCCTCTTTCAGCCACTTCTCTATTTCTGGCTGGGTCCATGTTTACATCACAATACAAAACTATTCAGCAGTTGTCTCCTTTTGTAATGAAATTGAAAGAGTAACACCTGTGTAGATGTTCATCTACAATGAGAATCAGCTGTGGTTGGTCCAATTGTCCAATTGTTTTTATAGCATTTAATTTTAAGATTTAAAATATATTTCATTAAAATATTACTGTAGAAATGTAGCAAATTGCTGTCTTATTCAGTTTTGTATTATGTTATTGTTTTGAACATAAGTTTAACAGTTTTGAAAACAGTATATAAGCATGTGCAAATTGGCCTGTAGGTACACAGAGTTTTGGCGGTTGTTGTGTCGAAGTGAGAAAAGAGTTAATGTAATTTGAAAGATGTAGTCATTGAATGCATTTTGTGCCAAAGCAATGATAAATGATCCACAGTTTAGCCCACATATACTTCTGTTGTGCTCACTGTGTGAAGAGTTTTGAAAAAGTGACCTAAGTATTGAGAAATGTGTCCTAGCGACTGTAAAAAACTGTAACAGTATTTCACTTTTCATGCAGCCTAATTTTGACCAGCTTATATAATATCCTAAACACCGATGAAGCAACATTATGGACTAAACGTTAAAATTCTGCTGCTGCAGGATTAATTTGCTATGACAACACTGGTCAAATTAAGACACTATATCTGTATTTTTGAAGGGAAAATTTGACAAAGAATTTAGACATTTAGAGCTCACATTTGTGTACAGTGATTGAATGACTAGTTACATGCATCTCATTACTTTAAACTCTTCCTTTTTTGCATTACACAAGCTACCTTTTTGTATTTTTTGTATTTCAGTTTAGTTGAAAGCACTGTCAAACAATTAATTCATCTAAAACTCCTATGTAAATCCAACAGGTAAATCATTCACCAAGTTATTCAAATAAACCAAGGAAATACAGTCTGCAGAATCAAATCTCACTTCTCAGTAGAAAAGGAAACTACTCATTTCCACTCCAGTATTTATCAAATCGCACACTTCACTTCAATAGATTGTTCTTCACACTTTCCAACACACACACACACACACACACACACACACACACACACACACACACACACACACACACACACACACACACACACACACACACACACACACACACACACACACACACACCTAGACAAAGACAGACAGGCAGATAATCGACTTAAAGGACACTTGAAGTAACACATAATAATCCACTAACAAAAGAGACAAAACAACTCAACTAGGGGAACGAGGGATTTCAAAAGGAAAAAGGAATGAGAAAATGGCATCCCTTCATCCTTTAACATAATCAGATCAATTTTCCGTCACACCTCTCTGTGTGCTGAGCCAAATTGACCTCCTGCGTTTGATTTCTGCCTCTATTAGAAATGAAGCACTTTCATGTTGTAGAACGTTGACAAATCACATTATGGACTGTGTGTTAGCAGTGTGTGTGTGTGTGTGTGTGTGTGTGTGGGTGTGTGTGTGTGTGTATCTGAACATGTGTGTGTTTACATTTGTGTGTGTTTGTGTGTGTGTGTTAGCAGCTTCCGTCCTGGGTAGTTTAGACTGAGGGCTACACAGCTCCATGTCCTCTCTCCCCTCTTTCCCTTCCTTTTCTCTGTTCTCATTCACTCCCTTTCCCCTTTCTCTCTCTCTCTCTCTCTCTCTCTCTCTCTCTCTCTCTCTCTCTCCACTCCCCTCTCTCTCTCCCTCTGAAGTGAACTGTCATCCTAACAGGTCTTTAGATCATTCCCTGACATTACCATCAGACCGCTGGAGGTAAATAAAGACATTAAAAACACATAGAGGACAAGTTGGACCTTGGGAGACCAGGGGAGACTGGAGCAGCACGCTGTGTGTGTGTGTGTGTGTCATCCAGAGTGTATGTGGTCTACCTCCTCTAACTCAGCGGTTCCCAATCTTCTGTTCCGGGCACCACCAAATTACCGTCAAAAGCTCTCGAAGACCACCATCCCGGAATCACAGAATTGTTTAACATTAAATATCTTGGTGGTCAAATTTAGAGTTCATTTGATCACTGAATGTAAAAGCCTATTGTTAATATTAGTATTAACAATTTGCATTGTGAAAAGTAACGTAAAATTGCTTATAATACCCTTAATGCCCCCAACTGTTATTATTCTTGGAAGAAGAAAAATACAAATTTGCGGACTACCTGCAGTACCCCCCACAGACCACAGATTGAAAACTACTGCTCTACATCTCTCTGCTCATCAAACTGGTTCAATCAAACCAATCCTATTACGCAGAATGCTACGGAACTAAGGAGAAGAAAAGACCGGAACAGAGAGGAAAAGGGTTCATTCCAAAACTAATTCACATCCCTGCCAAGGAAGTGTCAGATATGACAACATGTTAAAAGGTTCCATCACTGTGGTGGAACACTGAATCAGAATGTTGGGGCGGAACATTGGAGTGAACATTTTATACATGTTATTAAGTGGGGTTAAGTGATACAATATAATCCTTACCTCATAGAAATATAATTAGAACACATTATACCATGACATTGTTGAATACTTGTTTCTGATTGGCTTTAAGGGCCTAGAGCGTGCATTATTTAAGTGATAATGCCCTCAAAGCCGGTGTTTGGAGGATATATTGGCATGGGTGTTGTTAGGCCTGAGACGAAGTCGAGGACCGGCAAACCATGCCAATGTATCCTTCAAACACTGCCTACCAACATATTCAAATAATTGACATATTTTCTTAAAAAAAGTTATTTTTATTAATTTATTCATACTATTTCATCCATCCACAAGATATAGTCCCGACACAAATCTAGGGTTGCTACCCAAGCCGGCTGGCCATTCTATCGGTTTGGTTGCCAGAGACGCGACCCAGTCGTTCAGGCTTTTTATTCTGTATCTATAGACGCAACCCAGTCATTCGTTCTAAATGTTCCATTGCCATACTGGCTTGCTAGCTAGCCAACTATGGCTAAATTACAGTCACGTCAAATAATAGCAAAGTATCTGCATTTGCGTTTGGGCAATGCTTGGGCAATGGACATTGGACCGGTGGACATCTGTCCTTTAGTCTGATGAGTCAAAATTTGAGATTTTTGGTTCCAACTGCCCTGTCTTTGTGAGACGCATTTTAGATTCTTCAAAGTAGCCAGATGATCTCTGCATGTGTGGTTCCCGCCTTGAAGCATTGAGGAGGAGGTGTGATGGTGCTTTTCTGGTGACACTGTCTGTGATTTATTTAGAATTCAAGGCAGACTTAACCAGCATGGCTACCACAGCATTCTGCAGCGATACGCCATCCCATCTGGTTTGCGCTTAGTGGGACTATCATTTGTTTTTCAACAGGACAATGACCCAACACACCTCTGTGTGAGGGCTGTGTAAGGGCTATTTGACCAAAAAGGAGTGTGACAGAGTGCCTCATCAGATGACTTGACATCCACAAACACCCAATCTCAACCCAATTGAGATGTTTTGTGATGACTTGAACCGCTGAGTGAAGGAAAAGCTGCCAACAAGTGCTCAGCATATGTGGGAACTCCTTCAAGTGTTGGAAAAGCATTCCAGGTGAAGCCAGTTGAGAGAATGCCAAGAGTGTGCAAAGCTGACATCAAGCTACTTTGAAGAATCTAAAATCTAAAATATATTTGGATTTGTTTAACACTTTTTTGGTTACTACATGATTCCATATGTGTTATTTCATAGTTTTGATGTCTTCACTATTATTCTACAATGTAGAAAATAGTCAAAATAAAGAAAAACCCTGGAATGAGTAGGTGTGTCCAAACTTTTGACTGGTACACTTTCAAATACTTAAAGCTACTCTTTATCTGGTTTCCCCACTATGAAACCATCAGAATAGTTCCCCAAAGTGCAAACTCTAAGAAACTGTGTGGTTTGAAGTTTTTTTGTTTTTGTTTCAAGTTTCACTGTTTCAAGTACTCAAAGGTATTTGACCCAGGTCTGGTGCAATGCTGTGTGCTGTGTTGAGTTGGTCCTCATCACTCTCTGTGGGAACAGTTTCAGAACCCCCAGAGGGGTGATGTCACAAAGGTGTAGGACACAACTGTCACATCTAAACAGTAGAGGAGGCTGCCTTTGGTTTGAGACGTCTTGACTTTCACCGAATACCCATAACAAGTAACCCCCCTAGCGCACCACTACTACTGCATATGCATGTACTTATGGAAGCCCATATGTCTGCTCACTGATTTACCAATTCAAATCAGCTTTCCTCCAGATATCAAACAAAGGCGAGTGTTGCTGGTGTCAGATGATGTAAATTAGTTAAGTGTGTTCTGCCATGAAAACGTCTAAAAGACGCGGATCACATCTGCCGTAGTCTTTGTTTTCTCTTTCGGTGTCTCTCTTCCTCATCTGCTGGTGTTTCTCTCTCATCTCTCTCATTACATGTATATATATTCAGGGTAGTCGTCTAATGACCGATGCACAGCGTGACAAAATCTGGATGGATTTTGCTCAAGTTTTTGCCTGCCATATCAGTCCTGTTATACTCACAGAGTGTTTTCTATCCAAAGCTAATTATATGCATATCCTAGCTTCTGGGCCTGAGTAACAGGCAGTTTACTTCGTGCACGTTTTTCATCCGAACTTCAAAATACTGCCCCCTAGCCCAAACAGGTTAAGGATCATATCACCTCTACCTTACCTGACACCCTAGACACACTTCTATTTGCATACCACCCCAATAGATCCACAGACGATGCAATCGCCATCGCACTGCACATTTCCCTATCCCATCTGGCCAAGAGGAACACCTATGTAAGAATGCTGTTCATTGACTATAGTGCAACATTCAACACCGTTGTACCCTCCAAGCTCATCATTAAGCTCGGGGCCCTGGGTCTGAACCCAGCCCTGTGCAACTGGGTCCTGGACTTCCTGACGGGCCATCCCCAGGCTGTGAAGGTAGGAAACAACACCTCTACTTCGCTGATCCTCAACACAGGGGCCCCACAAGGGTGCGTGCTAAGCCCCCTCCTGTACTCCCTGTTCAACCATGACTGCGTGGCCACGCACGCCTCCAACTCAATCATCAAGTCTGCAGACGACACAACAGTAGTAAGCCTGATTACCAACAATGATGAGACAGCCTACATGGAGGAGGTGAGGGCCCTGGGAGAGTGGTGCCAGGAAAATAACCTCTCACTCAACGTTAACAAAACAAAGGAGCTGATCGTGGACTTCAGGATACAGCAGAGGGTGCACCCCCTTATCCACATCGACGGGACCGCAGTACACATCACTGACGAACTGAAATGGTCCACCCACACAGACAGTATGGTGAAGAAGGCGCAACAGCGCCCCTTCAACCTCAGGAGGCTGAAGAAATTTGGTTTGGCACCTAAAACCCTCACAAACTTTTACAGATGCACAATTGAGAGCATCTTGTCGGGCTGTATCACCACCTGGTACGGCAACTGCACCACCCGCAACCGCAAGGCTCTCAAGAGGGTGGTGCGGTCTGCCCAATGCATCATTGTGGGCAAACTACCTGCTCTCCAGGACACCTACAGCACCCGATGTCACAGGAAGGCCAAAAAGATCATTAAGGACAACAACCACCCAAGCTACTGCCTGTTCACACCGCTATCATTCAGAAGGCAAGGTCAGTACAGGTGCATCAAAGCTGGGACTGAGAGGCTGAAAAACAGCTTCTATCTCAAGGCCATTAGACTGTTAAATAGCCATCACTAGCACCTTAGAGGCTGTTGCCCTATATTCATAGACTTGAAATCACTGGCCACTTTAATAATGGAACACGTGTCACTTTAATAATGTTTACATATTTTGCATTACTCATCTCAAATGTATATTCTGTATTCTATTCTATTCTACTGTATTTTAGTCTATGCCACTCCGACATTGCTCGTCCAAATATTTATATATTCATAATTCCATTCTTTTACTTTAGATTTGTGTGTATTGTTGTGAAATTGTTAGATTTACTGCGCTGTTGGAGCTAGAAACATAAGCATTTCGCTACACCCGCATTAGCATCTGCTAAACATGTGTATGCTCAATTGACTCTGTCCAATGGAGGGGCTCGGCCCTCACACCTCATGACAACAACGCCCTCGCCATGGAGAGGAATACAACACAGAAAAAGCATTAATCCCTGGTCTAATCCCTTCCGAGGCAAGATGTCACAGAAATCAAAGCTATTCTAGCATGAATTCTGCTATTTTTACATCCTGCTATAAGCAACTCAGCGGAGAAAGAGAGACAGAAAGTAAGGGATACCATCTGCAGTCCAGTCACGGTGCAGTAGTAGAAGGAATGTGTTTGGCCCAATTAAATAGTTATGTTTGGTGTGTGTGCATGCATGCGCACGTGTGTGAGTGTGTTTTCTATTGAAGTGCGTGTGTGTGATCGCATGCATTTGTTAGTGTTATGGCCAATATACCACGGCTAAGGGCAGTTTGAATGCGTGATGCAACGCGGAGTGCCTAGATACAGCCCTTAGCCGTGGTATATTGGCCATATACCACAAACCCCTGAGGTGCCTTATTGCTATCATAAACTGGTTACCAAAGTAATTAGAGCAGTAAAAAGACATGTTTTGTCATACCCGTGGAATACGGTCTGTTATAAACTGGGTGGTTTGAGCCCTGCATCCTGATTGGCTGAAAGCCATGGTATATCAGACCGCATATCACGGTTATGACAAAACGCTTAGTTTTACTGCTCTAATTATGTTGGTAACCAGTTTATAATAGCAATAAGGCTCCTCTGAGTTTGTGATATATTGCCAATATACTACAGTGAAGGGCTGTCCGCGTTGCATCATGCATTCAAACTGCCCTTAGCCGTGGTATATTGGCCATGTACCACACCTCCTCGGGCCTTATTGCTTAACTATAACTATATCTCCATGGTACTGTATATATTTTCAGTATGTCTGACGGGGCCACACTGGGGCTTATAGCGTCTTATTCTCACCCCCTCCTCCCCCACAGGCCTAAACTCCAAAGGATTCCTGACATTCCAGCATTCCAATTGCAGCAGGAGAGAGATAATGAAGATGTATATTCAGCCTCCAAAACCACACTGGACTGGAGTTTGAATCAACGGGTTGTATGTTCTGTACATACAGTACACGGTACATCCAGTATGCACAGTCAGGTACAGCTGCATTGATAGACTGTGTACAACATCAATCAGAGGTTTTTCCTCACGAAGTGACCTTCATTTCTGGTTAGGTTGTGAGGAAAACGTCTGGCTCCAGAGGTCTGCTGGTTTTGGTGTGAATGTTGATGGTTTTGGTGTGTATGTTGATGGTTTTGGTCTGAATGTTGATGGTTTGTTGTGTATGTTGATGTTTTGGGGTATGTTGATGGTTTTGGTGGGTATGTTGATCATTTTGGTGTGTATGTTGATGGTTTGGGTGTGTATGTTGATGGTTTTGGTGTGTATGTTGCTGGTTTTGGTGTGTATGTTGATGGTTTTGGTGTGAATGTTGCTGATTTTGGTGTGAATGTTGATGGTTTTGGTGTGTTTGTTGATGGTTTTGGTGTGAATGTTGCTGGTTTTGGTGTGTTTGTTGATGGTTTTGGTGTGTATGTTGATGGTTTTGGTGTGTTTGTTGATGGTTTTGGTGTGTATGTTGATGGTTTTGGTGTGAATGTTGCTGGTTTGGTGTGAATGTTGCTGGCTTTGGTGTGTATGCCTTACCTTGCAGCCCTCGCAGGCGCTGACACCATAGTGGTACCCCGAGGACTTGTCCTGGCACACGAAGCAGGGCTTGTAGACGCGGGGCGGAGGCAGGGGGGACGGGGGCTTGGGACCAGCTCCTCAGAACTCGTGCTCTGGGTCTCGATGGCTACAGAGACACAACAGAAGAAGATGATGAAGATGAAGTAGTTCTTTATTCGTCCCAATTGGAAGAAAAATTGCGTAATGAATAAGATGATTCAAGTTTTAGTATGGGGCAGGATACGTGGTAATGGTAGGGCATTCAAAACCCATTTCCTGAGTGAGTGAACTAAAAGTACTGAATTAACTCAAATCAGGGCAGACAGTTGCAAATCTTTGGCATGCAATTACTGTGTCCACATACTCATCCAACAGTGATTCTGAGTGGCCACTTTATTTCTATTTTGATGTTATTGGAACGGAAACACAAACATTGTGATATTGAATGAGTTGATATAGAACCTCCAGAACCCTGGAATGAGTTCTCAGAACTACATATTTGGCCTGACTGATACAGCGGTCATTCAGAGTGAACAAACAAACTTTTGAGCCAGTGGGTTTCTTTCTAATGGGTTTTGAAAAGTCCACCTGTGGCTTGACTGAGTTTAAACATAAAGGTTAAAAGGTTGATTAAATTTTTTTTATATTAAAGTGGAAATAGGCCGTGATGACATCATGTTATAGCCTACCAGCAACCAATTTATCTAGTGCCTTGCTCCCATATAGCTCTGGAGTAGGGTTGCAAAACATTCAATAAATTCCCTGGTTTCCAGAAATCCTAGGTGGAGGAATTCGGGTTTCTTGCTTATTCCTCCCTGTTTCTGGGAATCCTCCAACCGGGATTTAGAGAAAATCTAAAAACGTATTGAATGTTCTCCGAATTCTGCAACCCTACTCAGGAATATATGTAGCTTGTCCAGGGCCTGCCCATCTATAGATCTATCTGCATGGAGCAGAGCAGAGCAGTGCTGGTTGGTTGGTTGGTTGGCAGCAGGTTGGTTGGTTGATTAGATAACATTATTCCGTACTTCATCAGCTCAAGCTCAATTATACATCTATTAGAGAGCAACCCCTTGATCTGTTCCTGACCCTTGACCCCATGCAGAATTCCCCTGAGGTTCAACTTACCCTTGTATTATGTTCAAAAAGGTGTCCTGGGTCAATTTGACACATTACAGTAGATGGGTCAGAAATTGTTCAAATTGACTCTTTGTGTGTATATGTGTGTGTGTGTGTGTGTGTGTTTGTTTAACTGTTACAGTATATTGCCAATCTCTTTGTGGTATTAAAGGACAGTGTGAGTAGAACTGCCATGACAGTGAATATTAGTGCTACTGCATGATTCACAGTGACCTCTGCTTCCCCACTGGTGAATCAAACAGACTTGTTACTCGTCAATCAAATCCCAAAGCAAACAGAAACTAGTGCAACTGGCTTGTCAGTTGGAGTGAGTCACTTTGCAATCATATGTATGCAGTTTGATGCTGATAGTAATCAATATCGTACTATGCACACATCGCTGATGGATCTTTAGGATTTCAATAGCGCTTGTTCACTGACTGTATGTTAGTCCAAATATTCATTAAATCACTTGAGCGTAAATAAATTAAAACAGTCAACTTGCGTTAATGTTCTCTCTCTCAGGCCTCCTGAGTGGTGCAGTGGTCTAAGGCACTGCATCGCAGTGCTAGCTGTGCCACTAGAGATTCTGGGTTCGAGTCCAGGCCCTGTTGCAGCCGGCCACAACCGGGAGACCCATGGGGCGGTGCACAATTGGCCCTGCGTCGTCCGGGTTAGGGGAGGGTTTGGCCGGCCAGGCACAGTGTATGCTGACACAGTCGCCAGGTGTACAGTGTTTCCTCTGATGCATTGGTGCGGCTGGCTTCTGGGTTAAGTGGGCATTGTGTCAAAAGCAGTGTGGCTTGGTTGGGTTGTGTTTTGGAGGATGCATGGCTTTCGACCTTCGCCTCTCCCGAGTCCGACAAGACTGTAACTACCAATTAGATACCATGTGGAGAAAAAGGGCAACAACAAAAAAAAATCTCTCTCTGACTTACAAACACCCTCTTCCTGGAACCTGGAATAATTAATGAGGACAGAAAGACATTTGTTTTAATTTAAGTCAGGTCAGCTAGCTGTGTGTGTGTGTGTGTGTGAGAACTAGCTCACTATAGCCTACAAAATGCAGTCTGTAGACTGATGCCGCAGACTACAGATTACTCACACACACATACACACACACTGTCACAGGGAGGGAGATACGATCCACCACTTTAATATGTAACCAAGCCGTGCAGAGACAGTGGGGGGACCTGTATCATATGTTGTATCAGATGTAATATGTAAAGGTATGTATATGTGTGTGTGTGTTGTGTGTGTGTGTGTGTGTGTGTGTGTGTGTGTGGATGGCGACATCAAGGGACATGTATCACATGGAATATGACATGTAATATGTAAAACAAGCTGTGGTGTGTTCAGATCAGGGAGCTGTGGCACAACGACCATGATAGAAATGTATACAAGTCTTCCCAGCTGGTAGAGTACTGAACACTACAGATGCTACTACATGTTGTGTAGAATACAACACATTGGAACTGATAGAATATGCCTTCAGAGTGTTTCCAATGCCTTCGATCATTACACATGGGAAAGAGGGACAGCAGTAGACACACTCATTCACTCACTTACACACACACACACACAAACAACCCACTTCTGCCCGGCGCTGCCCATTTGAAACTCATGGTTGGTTCTGGGAGTGTGGCTACCTGCAGACAGATGGAGCACATAAAGGCAGATGCATTTGCCCCCTTCGGTGGTGTGTGTGTGTGTGTGTGTGTGTGTGTGTGTGTGTGTGTGTGTGTGTGTGTGTGTGTGTGTAACTGTGTGTCTAGAGCGCTGTAATCAAATCAAATCAAATTTTATTTGTCACATACACATGGTTAGCAGATGTTAATGCGAGTGTAGCGAAATGCTTGTGCTTCTAGTTCCGACCATGCAGTAGTATCTAACAAGTAATCTAACAAATTCACAACAAATACCTTATACACACAAGAGTAACGGAATGAATACGAGTATGTACATATAAATATATGGATGAGTGAGGCAGGATGCAGTAGATGGTATGGAGTACAGTATATACACATGTATATGTATATATATATACATTGGGGAAAAAAAGTATTTAGTCAGCCACCAATTGTGCAAGTTCTCTCACTTAAAAAGATGAGAGAGGCCTGTAATTTTCATCATAGGTACACTTCAACTATGACAGACAAAATGAGGAAAAGAAATGCAGAAAATCACATTGTAGGATTTTTTATGAATTTATTTGCAAATTATGGTGGAAAATAAGTATTTGGTCAATAACAAAAGTTTATCTCAATACTTTGTTATATACCCTTTGTTGGCAATGACAGAGGTCAAACGTTTTCTGTAAGTCTTCACAAGGTTTTCACACACTGTTGCTGGTATTTTGGCCCATTCCTCCATGCAGATCTCCTCTAGAGCAGTGATGTTTTGGGGCTGTCGCTGGGCAACACAGACTTTCAAAGATTTTCTATGGGGTTGAGATCTGGAGACTGGCTAGGCCACTCCAGGACCTTGAAATGCTTCTTACGAAGCCACTCCTTCGTTGCCCGGGCGGTGTGTTTGGGATCATTGTCATGCTGAAAGACCCAGCCACGTTTCATCTTCAATGCCCTTGCTGATGGAAGGAGGTTTTCACTCAAAATCTCACGATACATGGCCCCATTCATTCTTTCCTTTACACGGATCAGTCGTCCTGGTCCCTTTGCAGAAAAACAGCCCCAAAGCATGATGTTTCCACCCCCATGCTTCACAGTAGGTATGGTGTTCTTTGGATGCAACTCAGCATTCTTTGTCCTCCAAACACGACGAGTTGAGTTTTTACCAAAAAGTTATATTTTGGTTTCATCTGACATTCTCCCAATCCTCATCTGGATCATCCAAATGCTCTCTAGCAAACTTTAGACGGGCCTGAACATGTACTGGCTTAAGCAGGGGGACACGTCTGGCACTGCAGGATTTGAGTCCTGGCGGCGTAGTGTGTTACTGATGGTAGGCTTTGTTACTTTGGTCCCAGCTCTCTGCAGGTCATTCACTAGGTCCCCGTGTGGTTCTGGGATTTTTGCTCACCGTTCTTGTGATCATTTTGACCCCACGGGGTGAGATCTTGCGTGGAGCCCCAGATCAAGGAAGATTATCAGTGGTCTTGTATGTCTTCCATTTCCTAATAATTGCTCCCACAGTTGATTTCTTCAAACCAAGCTGCTTACCTATTGCAGATTCAGTCTTCCCAGCCTGGTGCAGGTCTACAATTTTGTTTCTGGTGTCCTTTGACAGCTCTTTGGTCTTGGCCATAGTGGAGTTTGGAGTGTGACTGTTTGAGGTTGTGGACAGGTGTCTTTTATACTGATAACAAGTTCAAACAGGTGCCATTAATACAGGTAATGAGTGGAGGACAGAGGAGCCTCTTAAAGAAGAAGTTACAGGTCTGTGAGAGCCAGAAATCTTGCTTGTTTGTATGTGACCAAATACTTATTTTCCACCATAATTTGCAAATAAATTCATTACAAATCCTACAATGTGATTTTCTGGATTTTTTTCCCTCATTTTGTCTGTCATAGTTGAAGTGTACCTATGATGAAAATCACAGGCCTCTCTCATATTTTTAAGTGAGAGAACTTGCACAATTGGTGGCTGACTAAATACTTTTTTCCCCCACTTTAAGTATTCCTCTTGTCCAGGTGGGTTAGGGCAGTGTGCAGTGTGATTGCGATTGCGTCGTCTGTGGACCTATTGGGACGGTAAGCAAATTGGAGTGGGTCCAGGGTGTCTGGCAGGATGGAGGTGATATGATCCTTGACTAATCTCTCAAAGCACTTCATGATGACGGAAGTGAGTGCTACGGGGCGATAGTCATTTAGCTCAGTTACCTTAGCTTTCTTGGGAACAGGAACAATGGTGGCCCTCTTGAAGCATGTGGGAACAGCAGCCTGGGATAGGGACTGATTGAATATGTCCGTAAACACACCAGCCGGCTGGTCTGCGCATGCTCTGAGGACACGGCCAGGGATGCCATCTGGGCCGGCAGCCTTGCGAGGGTTAACACATTTAAATGTTTTTCTCACATTGGCTGCGGTGAAGGAGAGCCCGCAGGTTTTGGTAGCAGGCCGCGTCGGTGGCACTGTATTGTCCTCAAAGCGAGCAAAGACGCGTTGTTTAGTTTGTCTGGGAGCAGGACATCATGGTCATAGCAACGGGCTGGTTTTCTTTTGTAGTCCGTGATTGACTGTAGACCCTGCCACATTCCTCTTGTGTCTGAGCCGTTGAATTGTGACTCTACTTTGTCTCTATATTGACGCTTAGCTTGTTTGATTACCTTGCGGAGGGAATAGCTACACTGTTTGTATTCAGTCATGTTTCCGGTAGCCTTACCCTGGTTAAAAGCAGTGGTTCGCGCTTTCAGTTTTGCGCGAATGCTGCCATCAATCCACGATTTCTGGTTGTGGAAGGTTTTAATATTTGCTATGGGTACAACATCACCAATGCACTTGCTAATAAACTCGCTCACCGAATCAGCATATACATCAATGTTGTTGTCAGATGCTGTCCGGAACATATCCCAGTCCACGTGCTCGAAGCAATCTTGCAGCATGGAATCGGATTGGTCGGACCAGCGTTGAACAGACCTGAGAACGGGCATTTCCTGTTTTAGTTTCTGTTTGTAGGCTGGGAGCAACAAAATGGAGTCATGGTCAGACTTGCCGAAAGGAGGGCGTAGAATAGCCTTGTATGCATCACGGAAGTTGGAATAACAATGATCCAGGATTTTACCAGCCCGGGTGGCACATTCGATATACTGGTAAAATTTCGGAAGCCTTGTTTTCAAATTAGCCTTATTAAAATCCCCAGCCACAATAAATGCAGCCTCAGGATATGTGGTTTCCAATTTACCTAGAGTGAAATTAATTTCTTTCAGTGCCGTCGATGTATTGAGGGGGGATGTACACGGCTGTGATTATAATCGAGGAGAATTCTCTTGGTAGATAATGCGGTCTGCATTTGATTGTAAGGAATTCTATGTCAGGTGAACAAAAGGACTTGAGTTCCTGTATGTTGTTATGATCACACCACGACTCGTTAATCGTAAGGCATACACCCCCGCCCTTCTTCTTACCAGAGAGATGTTTGTTTCTGTCGGCGCGATGCGTGGAGAAACCAGGTGGCTGTACCGACTCAGATAACGTGTCCTGAGTGAGCCATGTTTCCGTGAAGCAAAGAACGTTGCAGTCTCGGATGTCTCTCTGAAAGGCAACCTTCGATCGGATTTCGTCTACTTTGTTGTCAAGAGACTGTACATTGGCGATTAAAATACTCGGGAGAGGTGCACGATGCGCCCGTCGACGTAGTTTGACCAAAAGACCGGCGTTTCCCTCTTCTCGGCGCCGCCGTTGTTTTGAGTCGCCGGGTGCTATCCAGTCTATTGTCCTGGCTGGGGTAACAAAGAGAGAATCCTCTTTGGGAAAGTCGTATTCCTGGTCGTAATGTTGGTAAGTTGACGTTACTATTATATCCAATAGTTCCTCCCGGTTGTATGTAATAAAACTTAATATTTCCCGGGGTAACAATGTAAGAAGTAATACATAAAAAAACAAAATACTGCATAGTTTCCTGAGAACGTGAAGCGAGGCTGCCATCTCTGTCAGCGCCGGAAGTATATATGGGCGCTGGGGAACCTTTGCTCCATTTTCTGGCGTTGGCTCTGCAGCAAACTGACTTCACCGCATGTTAACATAGCTACACACCAGCACCATTACAGAGACTACAGACCAGCGACAGACCAGGCGAGCCAAGGGGTGGGATCAGTGTGTGTCAGTGTGCGTATACTCTGTGTGTGTGTGTGTTTTCGTGTGTGTGTGTGTGTCTGTGTGTGTGTGTGTGTAACTGTGTGTAACTGTGTGTCTAGAGCGCTGTATAGGCCCTATCGGGCGCTGGGGAGCCTTTGCTCCATTTTCTGGCGTTGGCTCTGCAGCAAACTGACTTCACCGCATGTTAACATAGCTACACACCAGCACCATTACAGAGACTACAGACCAGCGACAGACCAGGCGAGCCAAGGGGTGGGATCAGTGTGTGTCAGTGTGCGTATACTCTGTGTGTGTGTTTTCGTGTGATTGTGTGTGTGTGTGTATGAATTTCTTTTCTCAAAGCTTATTCTGCTAAACTCTTAACCCCCTGCTGAACCAGCCAGCAGGGTCAGACAGGAAAACACACCCGGCCTGAAGGAGGAGGAAGGGAGGGCAATCTCTGAATGGGGGGAAAGACTAATGGAAAACACAGAGGCTGAGTCGGGAAGGAGACTTGTTATGGCTATGGCTTGCTGTGGGTAGTGGTGAAGAAGAAGATTTTTTATTTTACCTTTATTTAACTAGGCAAGTCAGTTAAGAACAAATTCTTATTTACAATGACGGCCTAGGAACAGTGGGTTAACTGCCTTGTTCAGGGGCAGAAGGACTCGTCAATCAAAGAAGGACTCTTCTTCCTCTTGCCGCCCCAAGAGGAAGAAGAAGAAAGCTGTGAGAAGGGTCCTATAGGTCAGTTAAAAATAATTTGTGGGCCAATCAACCATGTCTATCATCACTGTGTCCACCTGTCCCCATCCCCTGTTCACCACATTGTCCCCACGCTGAGGGTCAGATAGCTAGATGACCAGTGACACGAAAAGAAAACAATCTGTGACGTCCACAAACCTCACAGATGGCTAGGAGGGAGGTACCTAAGGCAAGATCTGTTTGTTCCACACACACACACACACACACACACACACACACACACACACACACACACACACACACACACACACACACACACACACACACACACACACACACACAAACACACAAACACAGTACAATGATATCACAATGACATGGAATCAGGACATGGACTGTTTCTACCCTGTAATCATGAGACCACAGTTATGTCCAAATGACTGTTATACTGCAGCAATCCATTTACAATAACCCTACCTTCAACAAACAGAGAGAGAGAATAAACAGGTAGAATGAGACAGGGACAATAAAAAAGTGATAGGGAAAAGACAGTGTGCATAAGAGAGAAATAAAGGGATGGGGTAGAGAGAAAGAGAGAGGGGTGGAGAGGGTGAAAGAGTGTCCCTGGGGTTAGCCTGTTGTCCATACTGAGAGGAAGCTGTGGCTATCTAGTCGTGAAGAGGTGGCGAGGTGGAGAGACAGACAGTGGGCAGAATGGGAAGAATTAGGGGATATACTGTATTACACATAAACGTTGGCCTGAATTGATACACTTGAGGACACTGATAACTTTGGTTTTCTAAAACCCTGTACCGTGGTAGGTTTTTGTGAAAAAACATAGTTTTTTGGTGAGAAACCACTAGAAACCACCACCATCACTAGTAGACACTACAACGCTGTATTGCATGCACAGTGCAGCAACTGTCCTGCCAATACCACAGTACGGCCTTTTAGCGCCACAGTTCCCTTCACAACTCCTCCTCTCCGCTGGCAGTTTATCGAAGCTGGAAGTGTTTTTCTCCCCTTCTTCCTCTGGGTTATTTGAAGGAGCAGGGAGCACATAGCACACACACACACACACACACACACACACACAAACATTCTCACACACAGACAAACAGCTCACATACACCAGGCGGGAGGAGAAAGAGAGTCAATAGGAAACGGTCAAAGTTCACCCAAAGTACACCAAATTAGAAGCAGCTTTGTGGTGGGAGGGAGAGAGGGAGCAGCACTGTCTGTAGGCTGTAGTACACATTTATTTCTCTTCTTTAAACACTAACTGGAAGAGAAGATAGAAACAATAAAAAAACAGTCATCTAACTGTATGTCTTGTCTAGAGAAAGACGAGGAAAAAGTTCTACTTGTGCTGCTGGTCTGTTTTTAAAAAAGAGAGAGACCGAGGGAAACGACCGGCAAACTGAGGTCATGGGGTGCTGAGAGGTGAGGGGGTGCTGAAAACTCACAGGGAAACAGTCTGTCTAGTCAGTCTTCAAGACGACACATATCAAGTGCAAAAGTGTCTCCTAGTAGGAGGAACCAATCAAACTGCAGCTAGAAAAGCCACTGAAAGGGACTTGTTAAAGGGACACAGCTTCTTTAGGGGATTATCCAGAGGTGTCATGGTGTGGAACTGGACCTTGGTTTGAACCACTGAACGGCACTTTGAGTTTGGTTCAGAGGTTCATGGTTCATACCAGTCATGTGACTGCGGCTAACCTCCAAGCCGCCCTCCCTGCCTTGACCTCTGGGCGACCTCCTGTGATCTGTTGAGGTCAAAGGTCAAATGGAGACAGAGGGCGTATAAAGAGCGAGAGCTCTCACTGCTACGCTCTACACCAGGGACCGAGCAACACAACAAAGCTTAAAGTGCAACAAGAAAAAAGACAGAGGAGGGGGAGAGAGAGAAATGGAGAGAAAGAGGGAAAGAGAAGGTTTCAAATAGAGAGAGAGGGAGAAATGTGACAAGTTTATTTTTTATCTTTAGAAATTCTTTCCCTTAGAGCCTGATGACGTTGTTATGATTCTCCACTCCCCGGCCAGCACTTTAAGAGGTCATTTGATCCGGACGTCAGCTCTTAGCAGTAAAGGAGACCTGCATTAAACAGGCAACCAATCTCTGAGCTATAGACAACCCAGCAAACCGGGAACATTCCCAGAACATTAGCTAAGATTCCCATTAAGTTCTAGTTAGGGTTTTATCTAACATTAGGATGATAACATCTAAAAAACATTAAAATACATATATTTTTTTATTTTATTAAATATTATTGGAATATTCTCTTAACATTCACTTAAATGTTCCCCCCCAAAATCTAAATTGTCTCTCTGTAAGTAACCCAGAACATTAGCTAGGTTGTGGCAAATGTTCTCATAGCACAAAAACTGTCCAGTAGTGCTGATGTTTGTATAAACCATTCGCATGATGTTGCAAGAATGTTCCCAGAACACATTTTGTCTATTCTTTAAAGGTTCTCAGAATGTTTCATTAGGTTGTGGGAACAGTCTCATGGTAACATTGTGGGGACATCATAAAAGATGAACTGTCCAGTTGTGCAGATTATTTATCAATGTTTCTTTTAGGGTGCAAAAAACATTCACCTGATGTTACAAGAACGTAACCAGAACATTTTTTTTAATGTTTTTTAAAAAGGTCCTCAATCATGTATTTATGTTGTGGGAACATTGTGGGGATATATGACTAGAGATAGATTCCCAAAACACAAAAACTTTCCAGTTGTGCTGACATTCAGATAAGGGTGCACAAAACATTCCTTTGATTTTGCAAGAAGGTTGACAGAACAGCCATTCTGAGTTATTTAAAGGTTCCCAGAACATGTAATTAGATTGTGGGAACAATGTGGGTACATTACAAGAGATACAGTGAGGGAAAAAAGTATTTGATCCCCTGCTGATTTTGTACTTTTGCCCACTGACAAAGAAATGATCAGTCTATAATTTTAATGGTAGGTTTATTTGAACAGTGAGAGACAGAATAACAACAAAAACATGCAGAAAAACGCATGTGAAAAATTGTTATAAATTGATTTGCATTTTAATGAGGGAAATAAGTATTTGAACCCCTCTCAATCAGAAAGATTTCTGGCTCCCAGGTGTCTTTTATACAGGTAACGAGCTGATATTAGGAGCACACTCTTGACTTCTTAGGGAGCGGCAGGTGAGGTGATGGATTTGGAGAGTCTGGCCTGCCCAAAGCAAAATGCCTGCCACTCAGGCTCAGAAAATAGGATATGCACATAATTAGTACTATTGGATAGGAAACACTCTGAAGTTTCTAAAACTGTTAACATAATGTCTGTGAGTATAACAGAACTCATTTAGCAATCAGTTTCTGGTGACCTTTGGCTCTGTTAGACACACTCCCTATTGAATCCATTTGTTACCAGGACTATGACTGCAGTACCTATGGCTTCCACTAGATGTCAACAGTCTATATACAAAGACTCAGAGAGATTGGAGTAAACACAACAAATAGGTACAGGAAATGGCATTGGGACCTGAAATGTCAACAAGTTTTCTCGGGCGCGAGTCTGGCTGGAGCGCCCCCACTTTATTTTACTTATATAAGGTATAGGTGACCATCCGAGTGAAATATTATCGCTAATATTCATAAAAGGATTTTAACTGGTATTTGATTTGTTTAGGAAAGGTTTATAGGTATATTTGAACGCGTTCTCTTCACGTTTCAATGGGCGATTCGATGTTGGATTTTCTGAACATAACGCACCAACCAAACTGAGATTTATGGATATAATAAATGACTTTTTCTAACAAAAGAACCATTGGATGTCTTCGTTGGACACTTGGGAAGCCCTCAGCAGAAGTTCTTCAAAAGGTAAGGGATTTGTTTTCGCAGGGAAATGTGTTTTGTGTGAACCATGATGGTTTATGAATTTATGCTAATGAAAAATATTGGAGGTGCTACCCTCAAACAATCAAATGTTGTGCTTTCGCCGTAAAGACTTTTTGAAATCTGGCAACGCTGTGATATTGCCAAGAAGCAGAGCTTTTGATGACTATGCAACACTTGTATATTGATGCCCCACTGCTCCTTAAGTAGTTAAAGGGAGTGCTCCTAATCTCAGTTTGTTACCTGTATAAAAGACACCTGTCCACAGAAGCAATCAATCAATCAGATTCCAAACTCTCCACCATGGCCAAGACCAAAGAGCTCTCCAAGGATGTCAGGGAGTGGAAATGGAAGAAACACAAAAGAACTGTCAATATCCCTCGGCCTGGGGCTCCATGCAAGATCTCACCTCGTGGAGTTGCAATGATCATGAGAACGGTGAGGAATCAGCCCAGAACTACACGGGAGGATCTTGTCAATGATCTCAAGGCAGCTGGGACCATAGTCACCAAGAAAACAATTGGTAACACACTACGCTGTGAAGGACTGAAATCCTGCAGCGCCCGCAAGGTCCCCCTGCTCAAGAAAGCACATATACATGCCCGTCTGAAGTTTGCCAATGAACATCTGAATGATTCAGAGGACAACTGGGTGAAAGTGTTGTGGTCAGATGAGACCAAAATGGAGCTCTTTGGCATCAACTCAACTCGCATGTGTTTGGAGGAGGAGGAATGCTGCCTATGACCCCAGGAACATCATCCCCACCGTCAAACATGGAGGTGGAAACATTATGCTTTGGGGGTGTTTTTCTGCTAAGGGGACAGGACAACTTCACCGCATCAAAGGGACGATGGACGGGGCCATGTACCGTCAAATCTTGGGTGAGAACCTCCTTCCCTCAGCCAGGGCATTGAAAATGGGTCGTGGATGGGTATTCCTGCATGACAATGACCCAAAGCACACGGCCAAGGCAACAAAGGAGTGGCTCAAGAAGAAGCACATTAAGGTCCTGGAGTGGCCTAGCCAGTCTCCAGACCTTAATTCCATAGAAAATCTGTGGAGGGAGCTGAAGGTTCGAGTTGCCAAACGTCAGCCTCGAAACCTTAATGACTTGGAGAAGATCTGCAAAGAGGAGTGGGACAAAAACCCTCCTGATATGTGTGCAAACTTAGTGGCCAACTACAAGAAACATCTGACCTCTGTGATTGCCAACAAGGGTTTTGCCACCAAGTACTAAGTCATGTTTTGCAGAGGGGTCAAATACTTATTTCCCTCATTAAAATGCAAATCAATTTATAACATTTTTCACATGCGTTTTTCTGGATACTTTTGTTGTTATTCTGTCTCTCACTGTTCAAATAAACCTACCATTAAAATTATAGACTGATCATTTCTTTGTCAGTGGGCAAACGTACAAAATCAGCAGGGGATCAAATACTTTTTTCCCTCACTGTAGGTGGTTAGCTTTAGCTACCTGCAGATTCATACTATAGCTATGAATCTGAACAAAGCAGTTAACCCACTGTTCCCTGAAAGGCTGTCATTGTAAATAAGAATTTGTTCTTAACTGACTTGCCTAGTTAAATAAAGGTTAAATAACATTGTTTTAAAAATATGACAATGTTTGTATTGGTAGTAGTATGAGTTGGGATTATTCCGGTTCATTGATTAGCTAGCTAGCTACATGTCTAAACAAAAGACTCCACTAAACCAAATTATTACATGACCCATCAAGTTAGACAGGTGTGTTTGGGGTGATTACAGCCATCTATTGTAAACTCAGCAAAAAAATAAACCTCCTCTCACTGTCAACTGCGTTTATTTTCAGCAAACTTAACGTGTAAATATTTGCATGAACATAACAAGATTCAACAACTGAGACATAAACTTAACATGTTCCACAGACAAATTGAATAATGTGTCCCTGAACAAAGTAACAGTCAGTATCTGGTGTGGCCACCAGCTGCATTAAGTACTGAAGTGTATCTCCTCCTCATGGACTGCACCAGATTTGCCAGTTCTTGCTCTTCCACCAAGGCACCTGCAAGTTCCTAGACATTTCTGGGGGGGAATGGCCCTAGCCCTCACCCTCCGATCCAACAGGTCCCAGACGTGCTCAATGGGATTGAGATCCGGGCTCTTCGCTGGCCATGGCAGAACACTGACATTCCTGTCTTGCAGGAAATCACGCACAGAACGAGCAGTATGGCTGGTGGCATTGTCATGCTGGAGGGTCATGTCAGGCTGAGCCTGCAGGAAGGGTACCACTTAAGGGAGGAGGATGTCTTGAATGTAACGCACAGCGTTGAGATTGCCTGCAATGACAATAAGCTCAGTCCGATGATGCTGTGACACACCACCCCAGACCATGACTGACCCTCCACCTCCAAATCGATCCCACTCCAGAGTACAGGCCTCGGTGTAACGCTCATTCCTTTGACGATAAACGTGATTCTGACCATCACATCTGGTGAGACAAAACCGCGACTTGTCAGTGAAGAGCACTTTTTGCTAGTCCTGTCTGGTCCAGGGACGGTGGGTTTGTGCCCATAGGCGACATTGTTGCCGGTGATGTCTGGTGAGGACCTGCCTTACAACAGGCCTACAAGTCCAGCCTCTCTCAGCCTATTGCGGACAGTCTGAACACTGATGGAGGGATTGTGCGTTCCTGGTGTAACTCGGGCAGTTGTTGTTGTTACACGTGGTCTGCCACTGTGAGGACGATCAGCTGTCCATCCTGTCTCCCTGTAGCGCTGTCTTAGGCATCTCACAGTACGGACATTGCAACTTATTGCCCTGGCCACATCTGCAGTCCTCATGCCTCCTTGCAGCATGCCTAATTGCCTACCATCTGTAAGCTGTTAGTGTCCTAATGTAAAGGATCCTGTGTGTAGCTGGTGTAGCGGAGTCAGGCGCAGGACAGCAGATATGAGTAATCAACGTTATTACTCAATAATATAACAATTACAACTCAATAATTCCGAGCCCACAATAACGGACCGTGTTAGCAAACAAACAATCACTCACAAACAAACATGGGGGAACAGAGGGTTAAATAATGAACAAGTAATTGTGGGATTGAAACCAGGTGTGTAAAACAAGACAAAAACAATGGAAAAATGAAAAGTGGATCGGCGATGGCTAGAAAACCGGTGACGT
The DNA here is from genome assembly GCA_030435695.1 of Brachymystax lenok tsinlingensis. Lineage (NCBI taxonomy): Eukaryota > Metazoa > Chordata > Actinopteri > Salmoniformes > Salmonidae > Brachymystax > Brachymystax lenok. The sequence goes on along the minus strand of CM059806.1, from coordinate 18,923,066 downwards.
CGACCGCTGAACGCCGCCCGAGCAAGGAGAGGGACCGACTTCGGTGGAAGTCGTGACAGTACCCCCCCCCTTGGCACGCGGTGTCGGGGACAACCCGGAGGACGAGGCGCAGGGTGATCCGGATGGAGACGGTGGAACTCCCACAGCAACGAAGGGTCCAGAACGTGCTCCACCGGAACCCAGCATCTCTCCTCCGGACCGTACCCCTCCCACTCCACGAGGTACTGAAGGCACCTCCTCCGACGCCTCGAGTCCAGGATGGCTCGAACAGTATACGCCGGGGCCCCCTAAATGTCCAGAGGGGGGCGGAGGAACCTCCCGCACCTCAGACTCCTGGAGTGTACCAGCCACCACCGGCCTGAGGAGAAACACATGGAACAAGGGATTAATACGGTAATCTGAGGGAAGCTGTGACCTGTGGCATACCTCGTTCAGTCTCCTCAGGACTTTGAAAGGCCCCACAAACCGCGGACCCAGCTTCCGGCAGGGCAGGCGGAGGGGCAGGTTTCGGGTCAAGAGCCAGACCCGGTCCCCCGGTGCGAACACCAGGGCCTCACCACTAAGGCAGCGCACTGTCCTACCGATGCCAGGATGACCAGAGGAGGGTGATGTGTGGGCCCAATAGATCAACCGGTCGCGGACAGCAGACGGAACGTACAGACGCCCAGCTGGACACTGAGAGGGAGTGGGCTCTGTACATAATGCCCGCTCGATGTCCACGTCCAGCTCCCACACTACTGGCTCCACCAGGCAAGAGGCCGGGAGTATGGGAGTGTGATCCATGGACCGCTCCTCTGTGTCATACATCCGGGACGTGCGTCTGCCTTAGCGTTCTGGGGACCTGGTCGGTAGGAAACGGGTAAAAAACATGGCCCACCTTGCCTGGCGAGGGTTCAGTCTCCTCGCCGCAAGGATGTACTCCAGATTGCGGTGGTCCAGATGAGAAAAGGGTGTTTCGCCCCCTCAAGCCAATGTCTCCACGCCTTCAGAGCCTTGACGACAGCCAACAGCTCCCGGTCCCCCACATCATAGTTTTTCGCTCCGCCGGGCTGAGCTTCTTCGAAAAGAAGGCACATGGGCGGAGCTTCGGTGGCGCACCCGAGCGCTGAGAGTGCACGGCTCCTATCCCAGCCTCGGACGCATCTACCTCCACTATGAACGCCAAAGAGGGATCCAGATGAGCCAGCACGGGAGCCGAGGTAAACAGAGCCTTCAGGTGACCAAAAGCCCTATCCGCCTCAGCCGAAAACTGCAGTCGCACCGGTCCCCCCTTCAGCAGTGAGCTAATTGGAGCCGCTACCTGGCCAAAGCCCCGGATAAAACTCCGGTAATAGTTGGCACCCTAGGAACCGCTGCACTTCCTTTACCGTGGTGGGAGTCGGCCAATTACGTACGGCTGAAATGCGGTAACCTAGGAAGGAGATGGACTGTTGGAAGAACAGACATTTCTCAGCCTTGACGTACAGGTCATGCAGTCGACCAAGCACCCTGCGCACCAGGGACACAAGCTCGGGCGCGTGTAGCGGAGTATATCAGAATGTCGTCGATATACAGCTACTACACCCTGCCCGTGCAGGTCCAGGAAAATCTTGTCAACAAAGTCCTGGAAGACTGATGGAGCATTCATCAATCCGTACGGCATGACGAGGTACTCATAGTGCCCGGAGGTGGTACTAAATGCTGTCTTCCACCTGTCCCCCTCCCGGATACGCACCAGGTTGTAAGCACTCCTGAGATCCAATTTTGTGAGGAAGCGCGCTCCGTGCATTGACTCGATCGCACTGGCAATGAGAGGCAGCGGGTAGCTGTACCTCACAGTGATCTGATTGATACCCCAATAGTCAATGCACGGGCGTAGACCTCCATCCTCTTCTTCACAAAAAAGAAACTCGAGGAGGCCGGTGAAGTGGAGGGCCGAATGTATCCCTGCCCCAGGGATGCAGAGACATATGTTTCCATAGCCGCCGTCTCCTCCTGGGACAGAGGATACACGTGACTCCTGGGAAGTGCTGCATCTACCAGGAGATTTATCGCACAATCCCCCCGTCGATGGGATGGTAATTTAGTCGCCCTCTTCTTACAGAAGGCGAGAGCCAAATCTGCATATAATAAAATGTTTGCCAGCAGCACAGTTGCAGTCACCAACGCTCTGGATAACATAACAGTCTAACCAGCTCTGCTAGGGCAAGTATCAGAGTGAGCTGTTCTCTCATTTGTGTCTGGAAGTAGCTAGCAAGCTAGCCAACGTTAGCCAGTTAGTTGGGTGCTTGACTGCTGTTGTTAGGTCAGAACGCTCGGATCAACCCTACTTCACGGCGAAATAGTCCAGTGTGCGCTCTGAAAGCTCAGAGGGCGAAACACTCTGAATTTACGAACGGACAATCTGACAATGACCTGAGTTTATGAGCGCCCGAGCACACTCTGGCACTCCAGATTAAATTTACGAACACACCCGTAGTATAAGCCAGCCTTTAGTCTTGAAATCTTTGGTTGTTTAGTACATGGCCTCACATGTGAATCCTTAAAGAGATAGGTGGGATTAAAGCTTAAGAGGGTGTGAATGATGCTGAATGGGTGTAGACAAAGAAGAGCTCTCCAGTAGGTCCCAAATATTCAAGGGCCATTTCCTCAAAAGTGAGGTTACAAGTTGATCAACATTCAAAGCAGAATTACTTTCCTATTGTTACTCAACTGTAGTGTATGATATACCATTTTCTATCTCTGAGTCTCTACTTTGATCCAATGTAAAAAAAAAAAAAAAAAAACACAACTTCAAATTTTGCTGCATAAAACCAAATTGAGCCGGTCGGTCACAAATGTCAAAATACATTTATTGCTAATCGTTTCATTTTTAGCAGACATATAAAAGTGAGTCACCATCCATCATGTCAGAGTGACATCTAACAAATGTAAGAGTGAAATAAAATAAAAGCACCCTTCCTATTTCCAAAGTAGCCCGTTGTTTCTCTCAACCCTCTACAAGAATAATGGGAGTTTCTTCCTCGGGAGAGTAAGTGAACTGCATCCAAGATGTCCGACCATTTTTCAAAGTAATCTACGTTTCATGGACCGTCTACGGTATATCTGGGTTGGTTCCATCAGGTTTACATGGCCCAGCTTCACATGCGCACTAGCACTGAGTGCACACAGGGAGCTGCGCGAGCAGCGACAATGTCATCATGTCATCATGGCAGAGATAGGATGAATATAAAATGCTAATATCTTTCTTTCTTTTTTTTTATCGTCCTCAGCGACAATTATATGAATAATGAATAGTTTTGTGCACAAAGGTGACGACTAAAGTGTCTTATTAGAAATGTTCAAATTTGACTTCTCTATGGGGATGTCTATGGAAATTGTCTTACTTGGCTGGATGTCAGTTAAACTGCAGTACCGAAGCAAGACCGTAGGATCAGTCGAAACCGTGCTTCCAAACTGGAACCTTGGCCCCTTGGGTGGCATAGCCTGGCCCCAGATCTGTTTGTGTTGTATAGCCAATTCCTATGGTCATTGTCAGTGCCAAACAGTGAAAATGGCCTGACAGATCTGGAACCAGCAGGCAGTGGTGTGGTGTGGTGTTCCAGCACTGCAGCCTCTGTCCCCGTCGCTGGCGTGCTGAACGTGGTGCCGACTGTTGTCCATCCTGTCTCAAAGCGGGGGTCCAGTAAAACTCCCTACTCATCTCCATTAAACACAACCCAGCATCCGACAGCTTCCCTTTCGTTTCATAGTTGTTACCCTCCTTTTTATCCCCCCATCCATCCCCCTCCAACCTCGTTTCACATGCCCGCTGAATCAGCTTGGTGTGAAAGCTGTGCCCATGGTCTTTCATGTCCCTATCTGAATCACATTAAGACAAAAATATGGACAGGGCCTAATGAATACATATGACAGGCTGTATATTATATCACAATGTTATCTGAAGCATGGTCTGACTGTCTGCTCACTGTTTACAACAAAGGGAGAACATGGCATTGGACAGATGTGTGTTTGTTGTTGTTCAGGATGAAACTGCAGAGAAAACATGAGACTGTTGATACATGTGTATGGAAGCACACACGTGTACACACACACACACACACACAATATACACACTAAAGTAGGCAGGCACAAACACGTGAGTGCGCACACACATACACACAAACACACAAACACACACACACACCCACAAACATAAAGACACACACACACAATTTTTAGGAACTATTATGCCAGCCCAAGTCATATACAATCCATGCAATACAAATCAGCAATTCATTGTATAACCTACTTCACTAGAAGAATAAGAGGACAACTAACCTCAGCAATATCTGAACACGTTTTCTTTTACCATCAATATTGTGCTTTACTTATTTGACAATGGATAGCCCTTAGACCCTTTAAGTGAACGTGTGAATCATTTCAATGTTTCATCGGCATTCAAGTCCCGAAAGGCCTTGGGATTACAGCTTCCAAAGCCACAGCAATATCGATTACAGAAAAAGAGAAACCAGTCATATTGTACTGTCGTGTACTGTTATAATTATATGACATCTATTCCTGTCAAATGTTATTTTACCTTTATTTAACTAGGCAAGTCAGTTAAGAACAAATTCTTATTTTCAATGACAGCCTAGGAACAGTGGGTTAACTGCCTTGTTCAGGTGCAGAACAACAGATTTTTACCTTGTCAGCTCAGGGATTCAATCTTGCAACCTTTCAGTTACTGGCCCAACTCTCTAACCACTAGGCTACCTGCCGCACCAAAGGACTGAATACATACAATATTCTCAAGTTTCTCAAAGATTATCCTCATATTGTAATTTTCAGTTAATAGAAAAATGTAATTGCATTTTCCAATAACCTTGAAATCTATAGGCCTATACATAATACAGTAGTACCTATGGTAACGAATAGCTGTGCATTACTGTCCTGGATGTCTATTATATGATGTAAAACCAACAAATAAAAATAACAATGTCCTTAATATAAAACTAAGCTATACATTTTGAAAAGATTTCTATGTGTGTCTATGTTTTTGGAGCATGCATTGCACATCATAATATCACTTCTGTATTCATCATCTCATGTTCAACACAATGCCACTGATCCCTCTACATTAAGACACACACACACACACAAATACACACACACACACATACACACAATACACATGCACACCAACCCCTTCTCATTGTATCCTTCGCACAACAACTAGTATTCCCGCTCATTCTAAAATAAGAAGGCTTGTGTGTGCGCTCGTGCTTGTGCATGTCTGCACAAGTGTATGTATGTGTGTGTGTGTACGTGCTTGTGCATGCCTGCACAAGTGTGTGTGTGTGTGTGTGTGTGTGTGTATGGAGCGCAGCTCATAGTGAATAGATTTAATGTAAATCCTTGTTGGTTGTGGGTTCCATTGGACTGAATAAATTAATTAATAAAAACCAAAGTGTTTATTAAGGACCTCTTTGGGAAGCTCTTCAAATCAAAGTCCAATTTTAACTGGTCCTTATTTAAACATGAAAGAGGGCAGAGTGTTGCAAGACGAGTCCAATGCCACAAGGCTAATGTGCAGTCTATGCATATGAAATAGTGGGGGGATAAAGAAAACCACAATCGGTTCTATCTTGTTTCGCTCCATTGCCTTGGTGATGAATTCAAGCGAGTCTGTTATCAGGGTAATTTGCAACACACACACACCCTCTGTGCATGAATGGCAAATGGTTTTCTAATTGCATTGAAATGCTAATCAAATGCACCTTGTATGTGGTGATTAATGAACGTGATGAGTTACTTATACTTTAATGTTCAAGATGATTTAATTACGTAGCACACATGCGCGCGCACACACACACACAAACTGAACACAATGGTGTACTGTAATGACGGGGCAAATTATGACCTTTTCTATTAGTGATCACACCACAGATAAGTCTTATCAATGATAAATGGTACACTGCCCCAGCTACTACACCTGGAGAATATTATAAATCCATGGAATACAGTTATTGTATTCTCTGTTTTCTCTCATGTAAGGTGTTCAGACAAACACACACACAAAGGCAAACACACACACACAAACCTTTCATGAGATATATGCAGTCTGCACATATAACAGTTCAGCTAAACCATCAATTGAGATGATCAAAATTAGGTTGAAACTGAAATATGAGGATTTAACAACAATGTCATGAAAGCAAAGCCATACCTATGGTTTTCACTGCAGACAAATTGCATTAGATGGTGCACTTAAAAACCACTTAAAATGAAGAAAAACTGTAAATGATGGTTATTATTTTAAATATGATGTATCGATGTATTATCATTTCATTCATTATGTACTATTACAGTGATTATTGTTTTATAAATAGGAATATATTTTATGTGGGATTAAATCTGCTTTGGCAGATAAACAAATTAGCAATATTTTATATGGCATAAAAAGACAAAATACAAACAAATCTAATTAAACAAATAAAGAGGCTATTCATATTCTTGAATAGGAGATGAATTGCTTAGTAAAAACAATGGAGAGAGTAGCCTACTGTAGGAGCGCAGTGAAGTGGGGTGAGGAGCAGTAGCCACCTTTTCCACTTTTGCTGCTGCTGATAAGGGCCACTTCGCTGTGATTCGTGTCCCTAGCAAACACGTCCTGGGAAGTGTTGTGAAGTGACAGACAGCATGGCAGCTTAACATTATCTGCTCTCTGGTCGTTAAACTATCAAAATAAATCAAGTGTAGGGGCCGGGCCAGGGAGAGAGCATAAACAAACACTTGACTTGCCGGATATTGTGCTTTTTGGCGGGGGCTCAGGCGAACACACACAGATAAGCTAAGTATTCCATAACCTAAGGTTATTATCTAGCTGCAAACCACTGACTATGTGATAGGATAGACAGGCTAGCCTACTTCTGTGAGTCAGTGTGAAAAAAAATGCTTTTTTAGCAATGTTCTGTATATGAAGTGTGTAAAGAGTGTGTGCTTGTGTGCCATCATTCTTGTCAGAAAAAAAGGGTCTCTCATAGACCGTATAAAACAGGTCTGTCTATAGCCTTGGAAAAGGCCGTTCAGAATGCACAGGTTGACATTTTTCAATTGTAGCTAACCTTTTGAAAAGGACATTTATCTAATTCCGTGTCAGAGAGAGATAGAGAAACAGAGAGTTCATTTTTGATTGTTTATTTCACTTTTGCTCATTATCTATTTCACTTGCTTTGGCAGTGTAAACATATGTTTCCCATGCCAATAAAGCCCTTTGAATTGAATTGAATTGAGAGAGAGAAACCATTTCAGAGACACATATTTCTCTCAGATTACACAGACCCACAATGAATTTAAAAACAAATCCAATCTTTTTTTTGTATTTATTTTTTTATTGAATATCTGAAACATACAATATACTTGCAGTGAAGCCGCTCAACAACTACACCACACCAGTCATCCAACAGACTCCCACTCAGAGCGACACACAGAAGCATCCAGGGTCAATGCCCTGCTCAAGAGCACATTGACAGATCTCCCACCAGGCCAAAAAACATGAACCCGAACCCTCCAAGATCCCCCCACAGTTCACCAATAGCTGTCCCTCAACCATTCGAGAGCCCTCCTACAGTTCCCCCCCATCTATCAAAAAATACATATAATTTCATTCCCCACCCCCAAGAGCCCCCAATGCACCAACAACCAAGAAAAAAAGGACATCAAGGACAACTAAAATCATAACAGCAATGCCAACTGTATATGTTTGGGTGCATGTCTGGCACTATTACATGTATGTGTGTGTTCTTGTACGCATTTATTTGAATGAGAGTGTGTGTATATGCATGTGTACAAACACCTGCACGGCATCAGCCTCAGGCAAACAGGCATTAGCTGTACAAACACTGCCCAACAAATCCAATCTTGATAAACTCCCATATCTATTAGATGAAATACCACAGTGTGCCATCACAGCTGCAAGATTTGCCCCCTGTCATCTCTCTCGTGCTGGGAGGGAGGTGTCAAGGCAGAGGGAGGGAGGTGTCAAGGCAGAGGGTGGGAGGTGTCAAGGCAGAGGGAGGTGTCAAGGCAGAGGGAAGGAGGGAGCTGTCGAAGCAGAGGGAGGGAGGTGTAAAGGCAGAGGGAGGGAGGTGTCAAGGCAGAGCGAGGGGGGTGTCGAGGCAGAGGGAGGGAGGTGTCAAGGAAGAGGGTGGGAGTTGTCAAGGCAGAGGGAGGTGTCAAGGCAGAGGGAGGGAGCTGTTGAAGCAGAGGGAGGGAGGTGTCAAGGAAGAGGGTGGGAGTTGTCAAGGCAGAGGGAGGTGTCAAGGCAGAGGGAGGGAGCTGTTGAAGCAGAGGGAGGGAGGTGTCAAGGCAGAGGGAGGGAGGTGTCGAGGCAGAGGGAGGGAGGTGTCAAGGCAGAGGGAGGGAAGGGGTCAAGGCAGAGGGAGGGAGGTGTCGAGGCAGAGGGAGGGAGGTGTCAAGGCAGAGGGAGGGAGGTGTCAAGGCAGAGGGAAGGAGGTGTCAAGGCAGAGGGAGGGAGGTGTCGAGGCAGAGGGAGGGAGGTGTCAAGGCAGAGGGAGGGAGGTGTCAAGGCAGAGGGAGGGAGGTGTCGAGGCAGAGGGAGGGAGGTGTCAAGGGAGTCTGAGGGAGGTGTCAAGGCAGAGGGAAGGAGGTGTCAAGGAAGAGGGAGGGAGGTGTCAAGGCAGAGGGAGGGAGGTGTCGAGGCAGAGGGAGGGAGGTGTCAAGGCAGAGGGAGGGAGGTGTCAAGGCAGAGGGAGGGAGGTGTCGAGGCAGAGGGAGGGAGCGGTCAAGGCAGAGGGAGGGAGGTGTCAAGGCAGAGGGAGGGAGGTGTCAAGGCAGAGGGAGGGAGGTGTCGAGGCAGAGGGAGGGAGGTGTCAAGGAAGAGGGTGGGAGTTGTCAAGGCAGAGGGAGGGAGGTGTCGAGGCAGAGGGAGGGAGGTGTCAAGGGAGTCGGAGGGAGGTGTCAAGGCAGAGGGAGGGAGGTGTCAAGGCAGAGGGAGGGAGGTGTCGAGGCAGAGGGAGGGAGGTGTCAAGGAAGAGTGTGGGAGTTGTCAAGGCAGAGGGAGGGAGGTGTCAAGGCAGAGGGAGGGAGGGAGGTGTCGAAGCAGAGGGAGGGAGGTGTCAATGCAGAGGGAGAGCGGTGTCGAGGCAGAGGGAGGGAGGTGTCAAGGAAGAGGGTGGGAGTTGTCAAGGCAGAGGGAGGGAGGTGTCGAGGCAGAGGAGGGAGGTGTCAAGGAGTCGGAGGGAGGTGTCAAGGCAGAGGGAGGGAGGTGTCAAGGCAGAGGGAGGGAGGTGTCGAGGCAGAGGGAGGGAGGTGTCGAGGCAGAGGGAGGGAGGTGTCAAGGCAGAGGGAGGGAGGTGTCAAGGCAGAGGGAGGGAGGTGTCGAGGCAGAGGGAGGGAGGTGTCAAGGAAGAGTGTGGGAGTTGTCAAGGAAGAGGGAGGGAGGTGTCAAGGCAGAGGGAGGGGAGGGAGGTGTCGAAGCAGAGGGAGGGAGGTGTCAATGCAGAGGGAGAGCGGTGTCGAGGCAGAGGGAGGGAGGTGTCACGGCAGAGGGATGGAGGTGTCGAGGCAGAGGGTGGGAGTTGTCAAGGCAGAGGGAGGGAGGTGTCGAGGCAGAGGGAGGGAGGTGTCAAGGGAGTCGGAGGGAGGTGTCAAGGCAGAGGGAGGGAGGTGTCAAGGAAGAGGGAGGGAGTTGTCAAGGCAGAGGGAGGGAGGTGTCGAGGCAGAGGGAGGGAGGTGTCAAGGGAGTCGGAGGGAGGTGTCAAGGAAGAGGGAGGGAGGTGTCAAGGCAGAGGGAGGGAGGTGTCGAGGCAGAGGGAGGGAGGTGTCAAGGCAGAGGGAGGGAGGTGTCAAGGCAGAGGGAGGGAGGTGTCGAGGAAGAGTGTGGGAGTTGTCAAGGCAGAGGGAGGGAGGTGTCAAGGCAGAGGGAGGGAGGGAGGTGTCGAAGCAGAGGGAGGGAGGTGTCAATGCAGAGGGAGAGCGGTGTCGAGGCAGAGGGAGGGAGGTGTCAAGGAAGAGGGTGGGAGTTGTCAAGGCAGAGGGAGGGAGGTGTCGAGGCAGAGGGAGGGAGGTGTCAAGGGAGTCGGAGGGAGGTGTCAAGGCAGAGGGAGGGAGGTGTCAAGGCAGAGGGAGGGAGGTGTCGAGGCAGAGGGAGGGAGGTGTCGAGGCAGAGGGAGGGAGGTGTCAAGGCAGAGGGAGGGAGGTGTCAAGGCAGAGGGAGGGAGGTGTCGAGGCAGAGGGAGGGAGGTGTCAAGGAAGAGTGTGGGAGTTGTCAAGGAAGAGGGAGGGAGGTGTCAAGGCAGAGGGAGGGAGGGAGGGAGGTGTCGAAGCAGAGGGAGGGAGGTGTCAATGCAGAGGGAGAGCGGTGTCGAGGCAGAGGGAGGGAGGTGTCACGGCAGAGGGATGGAGGTGTCGAGGCAGAGGGTGGGAGTTGTCAAGGCAGAGGGAGGGAGGTGTCGAGGCAGAGGGAGGGAGGTGTCAAGGGAGTCGGAGGGAGGTGTCAAGGCAGAGGGAGGGAGGTGTCAAGGAAGAGGGAGGGAGTTGTCAAGGCAGAGGGAGGGAGGTGTCGAGGCAGAGGGAGGGAGGTGTCAAGGGAGTCGGAGGGAGGTGTCAAGGAAGAGGGAGGGAGGTGTCAAGGCAGAGGGAGGGAGGTGTCGAGGCAGAGGGAGGGAGGTGTCAAGGCAGAGGGAGGGAGGTGTCAAGGCAGAGGGAGGGAGGTGTCGAGGCAGAGGGAGGGAGGTGTCAAGGAAGAGTGTGGGAGTTGTCAAGGCAGAGGGAGGGAGGGAGGTGTCGAAGCAGAGGGAGGGAGGTGTCAAGGCAGAGGGAGGGAGGTGTCAAGGCAGAGGGAGGGAGGGAGGGAGGTGTCGAAGCAGAGGGAGGGAGGTGTCGAAGCAGAGGGAGGGAAGTGTCAAGGCAGAGGGAGGGAGGTGTCGAGGCAGAGGGAGGGAGGTGTGAAGGCAGAGGGAAGGAGGTATCAAGGCAGAGGGACGGAGGTGTTGAGGCAGAGGGAGGGAGGGAGGTGTCGAAGCAGAGGGAGGGAGGTGTCGAGGCAGAGGGAGGGAGGGAGGTGTCAAGGCACAGCCTGCCCATGTTTACTCTGTGCATTCCTCAACCCAGTGTAGGGACCTGGGGATCACATACTGGTTCCGTCCCAAATGGCACCCTATTCCCCATAGGGTTTGGTCAAAAGAAATACACAATGTAGGGAATAGGGTGGCATTTGAGACGTCGCACCTGAACATACATCAAACGTCGCACCTGAACGTACATCAGCCTGCTGTAGCGAGCTGTTTCCATCTCCAGAATGTATTAACCAAGTGTGTACAGATGAAACATGACATGGCTAGGACTAGGATGAACACTTCAAGCACAGGGCCATGTCAGTGACAGAACAAAAACAAAGTATGAGTTGTTACAAATGAACTTAATAGCTGCTCTACAAGTCATTTGAGAACAATTTCTGTAAAAAAAAAAAGATGGCCAATAAAGTATATATTCTATTCTATTGTTTAATTCTTGAAGAAGTTATCTAACTAGTCACTTAACACTCAGATACAGGTACACCCTACAACACTCTTTATGGCACATTTGGGTGATTTAGGAGGCAATGACGGGGTGTGGGAGTCACAAGTGAAGTGTGTCTATGTCTGTGTGTGTGTGTGTGTGTGTGTGTGTGTGTGTGTGTGTGTGTGTGTGTGTGTGTGTGTGTGTGTGTGTGTGTGTGTGTGTGTGTGTGTGTGTGTGTGTGTGTGTGTGTGTGTGTGTGTGTGTTGGGCATATTTCATGTCTGGTCATTAAGCATATTAGACAAGAGGAAATGAGAAGACAGGAAACACTGTGAGGAAGGGTGCATGAACACAATATAAAGAGATGATCAGAGAGATAGCGGGATCAAGTGGACAAGACAGGCACATCATGGCTATTATAATTTGATTATGTCATTGTTATGATAGGCTACAGTTATTAGGCTACTAGACTGTAGATACATGAAATGAAAGGGAAGGGAACAAAAGTGAACCTACACTGTGCGCTCCGGCGGTGTTGCCAGTCTCTCTGCGCGAGCCCGCTGAAGCACGCTTTCAGTGCCTTCTCTTGCAGCATGCACGAAGAGGGACGCGAAGTGTAGAAATCCAACATTTGTCCCGGGCTCACCGCTAGCACATCCATACAGTCAAACATGATGTCCCTTAGTCGCAACAGTCACCCTGTTATTGTGTGCCTTTAAAGGGTCCTTGAGGTGTGGGTAAGAAACGCAAACATAAGTGCACACAACTCCATCAAATTCTGACCCTTTTTTGGCACGTAAAATCTTGGTCTTCTTCCTAGACGAAAACAATCAAGAACTATGACAGACAACACCGCTAAAAGCTTGTAATTGACCCAAATTATGATTTGCCATTTTCCTCCGGAGTCCCGTTGTTGCAATGAAAAGGTGTCAGTCAGCTCCGTAACGTCCCAACGTGTTTATCGTATAAATGTTTTGCACCGTTCAGTCCCGTGCCATTAACAACACGGTCCTCGCTCGAGCCCGCCGTATGAAAATATTTTCTTATAAATATCACAGATCGCGTTTTAAAACCACGTCTCCCCGTTCGGATAACGAATGGGTTATCCTGCCTCCATGCAGCTCATTTCCTACTAGTTTGGACACAGAGAATGAAAGATTGAATTGCCTAATATATGCGAGTGAACTTTCTATGAACCCATCCGAGGCAGCTAACCTTCAAATGACCCAACCAGTTTGACATCACCAAGTCCCAGGATTCTCACACACAGTGCAGCGCGAGCCTCACAACCAGCAGCAGCGCAGCAGCAGCGCGAGCCAGGCAAGATAAAAGGCAGGCAGTTCGAGCTCACAGCGCATAACGTTCTTTTCCCTCGAAAGAACGCTATATACTATATTTTCTTGCTATAAAAACAAATTCTAAATTCATGAAAAGTTTAATTTTATTTATGAATCACAAATGAAGCGGCCAAGTAGCTCACGTCGATTTGTTCACGATCTAGCCTACCACCTAGCTTATTACAGTGTATCAGAGCAAAATTATAGTCTACAAATGTTTCAAAGACAATACATTTTATGTCTCAATAAAAACTAAACTAAGCAATCAGATAAAGAAAAATATATTTTTTTAAAACACAAATTGTGTTTAATTCTACTGCAATCAACTATGGGTAATTTCAACATTGTAACAATGTTTGAATAACTTTTCGATTTCAGAGTATTACAAACACATCTTACATTGTAACTCAAGTCAAGTCTCATGCACTTGTTTGGTCCTAGCCTACTTCAGAAAGGGCATGAACCATGAAAGGAAAGGGAAAGGGGAAGTATGTGATTATAGAAATTCCATACAGTGCAAAGTTATGTAGCCTAGGCATAGCCGCAGGAAGTAGGGGTGCTGAGACTGCTGCAGCACCCCTGAAAAATAATAATATATATATTTGAAGAATTTTTTTTCTCTCACAAAAGTAGTGCACTGGGCCTTTACTATTACTAGCGAACAGATATACAGTGCCAGTCAAACGTTTGGACACACCTACTCATTCAAGGAATTCTCTTTATTTTACTATTTTCTACATTGTAGAATAATAGTGAAGACATCAAAACAATGAAATAACACATATGGAATCATGTAGTAACAAAAAAAGTGTTAAACAAATCCAAATAGATTTGATTTCAAAGTTTGCCTTGATGCCAGCTTTGCACACTCTTGGCATTCTCTCAACCAGCTTCATGAGGAATGCTTTTCCAACAGTCTTGAAGGAGTTCCCACATATGCTGTGCACTTGTTGGCTGCTTTACCTTCACTCGGCGGTCCAACTCATCCCAAACCATCTCAATGTGAGGTCAGGTGATTGTGGAGACCAAGTCATCTGACGCAGCACTCCATCACTCTCCTTCTTGGTCAAATAGCCCTTACACATGCTGGAGGTGTGTTGGGTCATTGTCCTGTTGAAAAACAAATGATAGTCCCACTAAGCGCAAACCAGATGGGATGGCGTATCACTGCAGAATGCTGTGGTAGCCATGCTGGTTAAGTGTGCCTTGAATTCTAAATAAATCACTGACAGTGTCACCAGCAAAGCACCCTCACACCATCACACCTCCTCCTCCATGCTTCACAGTGGGAACCACACACGCAGAGATCATCCGTTCACCTACTCTGCGTATCACAAAGACACGGCCGTTGGAACCAAAAATCTCAAATTTGGAGATCAGACCAAAGGACAGATTTCCACCGGTCTAATGTCCATTGCTTACGTCCTTATCTTCTGCAGCAGAGGTAACTCTGGGTCTTCTTTTCCTGTCCTCATGAGAGCCAATTTCATCATAGCGCTTGATGGTTTTTGCAACTGCACTTGAAGAAACTTTCAAAGTTCTTGAAATGTTCCGCATTGACTGACCTTCATGTCTTAAAGTAATGATGGACTGTCTTTTCTCTTTGCTTATTTGAGCTGTTCTTGCCATAATATGGACTTTTACCAAATAGGGCTATCTTCTGTATACCACGCATACCTTGTCACAACACAACTGATTGCCTTAAAAAGGAAAGAAATTCCACAAATTAACTTTTAACAAGGCACACCTTAATTGAAATGCCTTCCAGGTGACTACCTCATGAAGGTGGTTGAGAGAATGCCAAGAGTGTGCAAAGCTGTCATCAAGGCAAAGGGGGGGCTACTTATAAAAAATATTTCGATTTGTTTTACACTTTTTTGGTTACTACATGATTCCATATGTGTTATTTCACAGTTTTGATGTATTCACTATTATTCTACAACGTAGAAAATATTAAAAATAAAGACAAACCCTGTCTGTAGCATGTCCACTTTGGCAAAAAAGGTAGTTGTATAATTAAGAACAGTATCTTGCAGGATTCAATAGTTGGAATTGTAAGAGTTGTTGCCCTGTCCCATTCTGTGCGATTGTCATTCTAATATAATCCCGTAAGAACAAAACCCTGTCATCAAACATTTACATCAAAAGACGCAAAGTTATGGGCAAAGGCACAAAACATCCACATCAAATTAAATATTTTTCTTGATCAAATAACAGGGGAAAACAACCACTTTTTGTGCAGTATTAATTGACCATCCTTACAAACCACTTAATGTAGATGTATATTACTGTATTGTACATAGGCTAGTCATCTAGGCTTCTACCTGTAGACTTTCCATCAATATGAAGAAAAACAAAGCACAATACAGTAATTGAGTACATTGAGACATCATGTGGTTTGTGATGATGTGATGTGATGATGTGGCTCAGTTGGTAGAGCATGGTTCTTGCAATGCCAGGGTTGTGGGTTTGGGTGACCAGTGTGAAAAAGTATGAAAATGTATGCACTCACTACTGTAAGTTGCTCTGAATAAGAGCATCTACTAAAATGGAAAATGAATCAATTGACCATTTCAGTTTTCATAGAAAAGTATTTCAAGAAACTGGAAAACATATATCAAGCAAGTTTTTTTATATTACACAAGTATTATCATATTAACTGTTTTGTACAGATAATTGTCAGACTCAAGTTACAAATACTGGTAAACACTCAAAACATTTTTTCACAAAAGTAGAGCCTAGGCTCTAAGATTTGACTGCAAAAGCAAAAAGCCAAATTCGCTCCTGCTTCAAGATTTTTTCGTATTATTTTATAACAAATAGTTAGTTACTTGAAAAACAACAGGCATGTGGGTAACAGAACTGATAAAGTAACGTGTCAGTTGTTTATCTCACATGTGCATTAGTGCAAGGGCAGCAATAAAAATGATTGAACTACCATTTGAAATCCGTAGTAGAATTAGGAAAGTTGAATCTGAATATTTATGACTCGATTTGTTTCTAGGTTACTAAATGTATGCATTATGTGCACTGTTACAGGCAGGGACATTTAAATTTATCTAAATCCTATCATTGTATAAAATAAGTTTGTAATTTATAAAATATGAATAATACTGTAGTTTGAGTGTTTGACACGTTATGTTGTTTGTGATCAAAAGCAGAGGATACACTCAACTATGAAATTTGTGGAATTTATGTTTTTCAAAATGACCAATGTGCGTTGAAATAACTCGTCCTACAGTTCAGAGAAAATCTGTAGGAAGTATAAGGAATATTGGTCCTTTGTGGTTGTTTGGGGAAGGGGGTGCACTATGGATCCTAAAATGAGAGTCAGGTTGAAGTTTTCCTTTTCTCCTTTTCTCTCCTTTTCTCTCCTTTTCTCTCTCTCTTTTTCTCTCTCTCTCTCTCTCTCTCTCTCTCTCTCTCTCTCTCTCTCTCTCTCTCTCTCTCTCTCTCTGTCACGGAAATCGTGAGCAGTATGAGTCTAAACCTCACAACGACTATCTAAACATCCCATTAACCATCTCTCTAACCCTGCATGTGTCACACACACACACTTAATCCTGCTATCTCTCTGATCATCTCTTTATATTGTGTCCATGCACCCTTCCTCACAGTGTTTCCTGTCTTCTCATTTCCTCTCATCTAATATGCTTAATGACCACACATGAAATATGCCTAGCACACACACACAAACACACAGTGGAGGCTGCTGAGGGGAGGACGGCTCATAATAATGGCTGGAACGGAGCAAATGGAATGGCAACGAACACATAGAAACCATGTGTTTAATACCATTCAACACATTCCGCTCCAGCCATTACCACGAGTCGGTCCTCCCCAATTACGGTGCCACCAACCTCCTGTGACACACACACACACACACACAAACCCCTTCAGAGACCCAACATAACTAATGTCCCTGCTCCCCACGTCTCTCTCTGTTTTTATAGCCACAATCCCTAATTCATATTTCCGTGATTAAAAATCATTAATAGAAATAGCCATTGAACAGCAGTAACTATTGCAGATAACACCTTTAAGCTAACATCTTTATAAAAATATAATGATTTCCTGGTTGTACCGGAGTTGCTCAGGGTCTAATTTATTATCCTGCTATAGGCAACTTCTGAGCTGTACTTCCTTGAATGTTGAGGGAGGAGGTGTAGCTTGTTAATGAGCCCATTATACAGTAATACCCTAGAGGGTGGGTAATCTGCTGTGGTTGATGTGCTCTTGTGCTATGTGCTCTTGCAGACAATGATTCAGCTTTGACCTAACTTTATATTAACAAATACAATGTTGCCAGAGTAGCCTGTTTTCTGGGCAGTCGAACGAGTAGAGCAGAGACTGTGCATAAAGTAGAGAATCCCGCACATGTGCAGAAGCTTTGGACCTAGCTGTCGGGAAGATGGGTCCAGAGAAGTCAGATCCGCAGCCACTCCAAAATAATAATTAGCTCATTAGGCATTCCTTCAACTTGGTGACTTAAAATATCCTGACTTAAAATGTGCCTGATTATCATATTAAAGCACCACAAAAAAGTCTGTATTTCTTTTTTACATGTATTTTCAACTACAATATAAGCTCAATTACAACTAGGTTTGGGGTCCATTCATTTTTAAATTCCTTTTTCAATTGAGGACGTAAAGTGAATTGAATTTATTTAATTCATAAATTGAAAAATCCTAAGTGACAAATGGGTGAACTTTATTTCACCAGCTGGCTTGACTAAAATGAAAACTGAAGTGACCCCCAACCCTTCCACAACCCCAAGGGGAATTCAGCACTGATTACATGTTATGTTGTATGTTTAGAAACAGTCAAAGTCAACAGCCTGCCACTGATACTGGGTACTTATCAATAACAACTTAATAGCTATTGTCTTCCTGAAAGTACTTGGCAAAGTAGCCAAACACTGAAGGCTTCAACAGCAAACACTGAAGAAGACTTGATGAGTTCTTGTCATAACTTGTGATTATGTTGCGTGGATGGGATGAACATGTTTTACAGAGAGTTTCAGGGAGGCTTAGCTGTGCTCTTCTCTTTTACAGAGGAGGAGAGACTTATCCCCTTGATGCTGATGAATAATGTAGCACAGCCGAGAGACTGGAGAGCGGAGAGCTGAACCTCCCTCCACGCACAGGATACACCAACTGCCCCCTACGGCTCGCCCCACTGTAACAGTAACCCACCTGTGCCTGCACCCCCTCTCCACACACACACACCCTCCATCCACTACCACATTAGGAACCCTTCAGCCCCCTCTCCCTGTTACACCACCTGCACCCCCCACTGTAACAGTAACCTACCTGCACCAACCATCTGCCACCTACGCCTGGCTCACCCCACTGTAAAAATAACCCACATGCACTCCCACCCACCCCTCCCTCACCCCACCCCCATCTACCCCATAAGCCAGGCCCTTCCATGTAATGAATCCACCTGGATTAGATCCATCTGTAATTAGAAGGTGAAAATGAACCTGTCTATCAAGATAAGACACTTTCTGGCATCAGTGCTCATGCAGCTCTTGTAGCTCCCTGAGCTCGCTGCCAAAAACCAAGCAGGCCAAGACCATAAAAAAGTCCTACAGCACATAATTTTATAAGGCCGGACAAAGCAGCAAAGCTTGACGTTTAGGCTACACATTTGGGACATTCAAGACAGGTAGCAGGTAGTAGCCATTGTTGCTATCTAGCTTGAGCTCTGGAAAGAGACTTTCAATCATTGCATAAAGTGAGCGTGCGCTTGAGAGAGAGGGAGGATAGCATTACCACTGCATGTTCCTTCTGCAACTTCAGGTATCTTTTACAGTATTTCCCATTTCTTTTTCATGAAAAAACTTTTGATAGCATATTCATGGGGAGGATGGAGGATCTGTTTATAGCGCTGGCAGTAATTCCTGCTTGGGTCGCTCAGTGTTCAGATAGGTATATTTAGTTGCACTCTGCTTATTTAATTGAAGCCGCATGACTAAAGAGGATAGCTCATTTTCCACTGGAACTAGAGATCATGCCAACGCACACATTCGGGATTCTCTGGTTAGGAAGTAATGTGATACGCAGAAAATGAAGATCGAGATGAAGTTGTTTTTGAGTTTTTTCTGTTTTTGTGCCTGAGCTGTTTTTGTGCCTGAGCTGTTTTTGTGCCTTAGCTTTAAGGATTCAGTTATCACGTTGTTTGATAGATACCTTTATTTAGAAAATAATGAAAATAATGTATATACTGTATTTGAAAAGATGGTAGGATGAACATGACCGTTATGTCCATGTTTGTTCAGAAGCTCATTGGAGAGGAAGTACATTTTTTAAACTTGTCTCTCATGTCTTGCCCAACAGCATTTGCCAACACTCAATATTAAATGTGTCACAGCCTGATCTGTTGTCTCCACCCCCTCCAGGTATCGCCCATTTTCCCCATTAACCCCTGTGTATTTATACCTGAGTTCTCTGTTTGTCTGTTGCCAGTTCGTTTTGTTTCGTCAAGCCTACCAGCGGTTTTCCCCTCTGCTCCTGTCTCTCAATTGTTCCTGTTTCCTAGTTTTCCCGATGTTGACCATTCTGCCTGCCCTGACCCTGAGTCTGCCTGCCGTCCTGTGCCTTTGCCCCACCTATCTGGATTACTGACCTCTGCCCTGCCCTTGACCTGCCTTTTACCTGCCCCCTGTTCGATTAATAAACTGTTGTTACTTCGACGTTGTCTGCATCTGGGTCTTACCTGAAACGTTACATTTTCACACCTTTTTATGGCTTCAAATCCTGACCAATACACTTAAGGAAACAAATAAAGGAGTATGTTCATTCGATATTCTATTATTCTGAGCTCCCTGACAAAAAACTGAGAAAATGTAATGGACTCCAGGTGGATAAAGTTGTGAAGAGGTGGCTGGAATGGAGGCAGAGGAGGGGAGAAGGGTGGAAGAAACCGAGGGGTGTAGAGGTGGAAAGACTGAGAGATGGAGGGACGGAAGGAGAGAAAGAGAAAAGTGTGGAAAGAGCAAACATAACACACCAACAGAGCAACAAAACCACACAAAACCCAAAAGGGTTGAAAGATCCATTTATTTTCCCCTTCTCTTTTCTCCACTTATTTTGACACCTCTCATTCTTTATTTTCTGCACAGTTAAGGCAACATGTTTTCATTCTCTCTGTTAGCACGTCTTTCCACAGTTTGTGACTTAGTTTGCACTGTGTGGCCGTGATGGAGGTCTAAATAGTATCCGTCATCTAAAAGGGAAAAAAGGGAAGCGTTTTGAAGGCTGATATTCTCCAGTTCTCTGTGATTCTTTGACACTGTTTGGGGCATTCTGTTTTCTTCTCCTCCTCCTCACTCAACAAAAAACCCACACACGTTAAATAAACCAAACTGCCCCCTACTTTATGATCTATTCGGTTACAACAAATCATTCCCGCACAAATATTCTTATTTCCAACAAACTTCCCAAGAAAACACTATTAAAATACAAGTTAAATGCTTTTCCCAATCAGCGTTCAAGTGCTCTGTATGCTGTACGTGTTAAAAATATAGGCTACATCTCGAAATGGAACCTATTCGCTATTTAGTGTTCTATTTCCACCATGGCCCAGAGCCTAAAACATAGCCTACAGTTAATATTGTACAAGCATTGTCTGACACTGACACATTGATTGGGTAGTTGCATTCTATTTTTCTCCACTGAAGTTTTCTTGCTTTGACGACAACGTCTCAGTTCAACCCAACGATCCAAAGCATGGATCAATGTCTATAGAAATTCTTCTCACAGCATCAACATTTTTTACTATCCTTAGATGAACTGAGACTGTGTAGTGTACTGTAGCTTCACAATGGATGACTTCACACAATAAACAGAGAGAAAGAGAGACAGAGAGAAAAAGAGAGAGAGACAGAGAAAGAGAGACAGAAAGAGAGACAGAGAGAGAGAGAGAGAATGATATATGATAAAACAAAACAGAACAGTGGAGACAGACAGGGAATCACTGTGATTGTAAAATGTATGACTGAGCACTTAAAATTTCCCACCTCATAGGAGGTCATTCTAGAACCTCAAGTATCACATTACAACCTTGTTCCTCTCAGGACAATAGCTAATAAACATTGATATCAGTGCGGGTGAGCTTGGTTGGTTTATTAAGACGTTTAGCAGTGTAGCAGAGGCTAGGGGTGGAGAGGGAGGAGAGAGACATTACATTACAAACTAACAGGCAATAAAGTCGGCTCCTTTACACACACACACACACACACACACACACACACACACACACACACACACACACACACACACACACACACACACACACACACACACACACACACACACACACACACACACACACACACACACACACACACACACACACACACACACACACACACACACTCATTTAGAGAAAGCAGTTTAAGTACCACAGCAATGGAATGGGTCCCCTGTTGGATATTAGGGTCAATATAGATGGTATAATTGCACTAAGTGTCTTAATGTGAGTTCACTCATTGTTTACACACTTCTCCCATACAAAGATCTGGCAGTGCCGCTGGACTCATTTTCATCAGCAGTAAGCAACGTGTGTATGTGCGCACAAGCATGCGCGCGTGTGTGTAAACCATTAGAGGTCATTACAGTTAATAAGAGCATCTGTATAACAAATGAGAATTTTTGCTAATAGTCCTCCTAATGTGTTAAATGCATTAAATAAAAAGAATGATACACACGCCTGCTTTAATTACAAACATTTGTTTATTCCGATTAGCTATGTAACAGAGAAAGTCATATTCACATCCCAGCCCACCAGGGTTGGGGTCAATTCAGTTTTCAATTAAGGTGAACCTTCAAACCTACACAAATGGATTCTAGTGGCAGAAACTCACACTTTTATTCTAGTTGCAGTACCTTGCTCAAGGGCATATCGACAGATTTTCATCTAGTCGGCTCAGGGATTCAAACCAGCGATTTTTTTTACTGGCCGAACACTCTTAACCGCAAGGCTACCTTCCACTCATTGACCACATAGAACAGGAAAACACTGTCTTTTGGCCGTTCTTGTTTCTCTTGGTGACTTAACCCTAATTGCTACTGTAAGTCGCTCTGAATAAAAGCCTCTGCTAAATGACAAAACAATTATTTAAAACATTAAAAAAAAATGTCTAACATCATGCTAAGAGAGTACAGTAACAGTATATTAATACACCTGTATCCCTCAGCCTCTTAGAGAAAATAACCTTTCTCCCCAGAGGGAAATCATTACATTTCAGTGGGAGTGATGGTGGAGCTCAGCAGAAACAATCAAATCTTCCTTCGTTTCCTCAAGGAGGAAGCAGAGAGAGATAGGGAGGGGTAGGCAGAGAGAGACAGGGAGGGAGAGAGGGAGAAATTGAGGGGGGAGATAGAGAGAGAAGGGGAGATAGGGAGAGGGAGGGGATTGGAGAAGAAGATAAGTTCAAAGAAAGAAAGAGAAAAGAGAGAGTACAATTAGAGAAGAGGATGAGGTGAATGACCGATTAACCGTGAATGTGCTGCTACCAACGATATTGTAACTTTGAAAAAAACTCTAAATGTCATCTTCAATGGTTAAAAGGGCTGTGAATTCATCACACTAACAAAGCTCTCTGAACTACCTCAATAGAAAAGAGGATAAAAAGGGAGAGAAAGAGAAGAGGCAGGAAGCAAAGCATTCATCCAAACCTAATCAGTCTCCTCTCTGGAATTTGTCAAATAAAAAAATACTTTTTCTTTTCTTGAGCCTACCCTCAAAAAAGGCTGTAATATAATATTAGAAAATAAATATTCCTTACGGGAAAATACTTAAGAGACACACCTGAGCCTTTCCTCCACACAGAAACCCTCCAGCCTACTTCTTAACCTCCCTCTGCTTGCCTTCCCAGGTCCTCTCTCCCCTCCATCCCTCCATCCTCCCCCTGTTTGCTGTGGAGGTGTGAAGGAGCCTCAGTCTCCCCATCCTCCAGCCAGACAGCCTGACGATCAGCCCTGCAAGCTTCTGATTGGCTCTGGGGGGATTAGTGGTGTTCAGACAGCTTCACACAGTGAGCCCCAGACCCTCTGATCAGAGAGTAGCATTACTATCACCCCATCTCTCCCTACACCTCTCTACACCTCGCATCGCCCCGGAACGCCCCTGAGGCCTGTGATTTCACACAGATTAGCGCTCAAAGTCTCCTAAGCTCTCCCTCAGTACTCCCTGTATCGATGGTCATCTCAAACGCAGACGCACACTTGAGGGTCTATTAGAGTCCAAAATGTGTACGCGTCCGCACAGCAGTGTTCTAGAATATTGGACCGTTGGCTTTCATTCTTTTCTAATACTCAGCGCAGCTAAAGCTATTTCTCCAACTGTCAACACATTCAAATGAATACAGGACACGTACACAGAGCTGCATTGTCTGGGGATTTTGGGGAGGTTAGGGCTGTGCGTCCCACGCAGGATGGTGGTTTCAGAGCCGCGTAGCTATGTCACAATGTGGCGCCGGACTATCGTGTCTCTGCGTCTGTGAACTCTGAATTATCCTTTTGACACACACTAACAAGATAAGACACACTCCACGCACTCAGAAATGGTTCCTCTACCTCACAAAGATGCAAACAACCTACACACTTATTTACACTTATTTAAAGTCTGACATCCGAGATTGGGAAAATAGATCCACCCTTCTGCGTCCCAAATGGCACCCTATTCCCTTTAGTGCACTACTTCTGATCAGAGCCTATAGGCCTCTGGTCAAAAGTAGTGCACTATATAGGCAATAGAGCGCCATCTATAACTGATCATACAGCTTAACGTCCAAAAGGAAAATAACAATTCCATCAGATATTAGGTAGCTCATGGACAGCCTGCCTGCCTGGCTGGCTGGATAACTACATCATTGTTAAGCATCTTGATTTTATCAGAATTATAGAAAATGACAAGTGAACTTAACATGAACCAGAGAGTTGGGGGGGTTGCTAGTATTGGCATTTCTAAATCTAAGCAGGCTGGTGCCAGAGAATCAATACATTTCAGGCAGCCGTGCGCTTGCATGCATGCACACATGTACGCAGGCACACACATATTGTACACACACATACACACGAATGCACACATTCGTGGGTGCATATATACACACACAGGTCCTAGGCAATTGCTTTTTCATCCCCTGAGTCAGTTAGTCAGCCAGTCTCACCATCCCTGACAGAAAATAAAAGTGATAACTATAAAAAGAGAGAGGGGACAGAAATAAGAAGAAGAGTGAGTGACAGTGAGAGAGTGAAAGAAAAGGAGGGGTCTGAGAGAGAGATAAAAGAAAGAGCTTGCTGTCCTGTGTTTTGGAATTTAAGGTAACGGCATTGATGATCGACGGAACGTAAACAGAATACAAACCTCAAAAAAGGAGAGTGAAAAAAAGTGAGAGAAAGAAAGGCTCCCTCTTCTCCTACTTTTCATCAGGTGCTATTACCAGTCCCTCCCTCATTACTGGCCTATGTCCATGCAGCATAACCACGGTGCTGACAGCGGCTGATTAACTAATAACTCCTGCTAGTTAGTATACCCTCTCTGGAGGTCACCCAGAGGACAGGGATGCAGGAGACAGGAGGAGGCAAGAGGCCCTTCCTTCCTGTGGGCCAAGCAACCTGCCCACTGTCCAGGAGGAGAGGAAAGTAATACCCTGTCTACTTCTCTTTTCTCTCTCTCTCTCTCTCTCTCTCTCTCTCTCTCTCTCTCTCTCTCTCTCTCTCTCTCTCTCTCTCTGTCTAGAGGAGAGGAAAGGAGAGAAGAGGAGAGGAATGGAGAGGTTTAGGAGGGGAAGGGAAGAGTGGAGGCTTTCCCCCTCTCGCTTTCTCCCCATTTTTCCCTCAATCTCACTCCTTCCCTCTTTCTCTCCCTGCTCTGTCCTCTATCCTCCTCCCTCCAGCTCCCCCTTCTCCTTTCCAGTCTTTCTCACTTTGTATTCCCCAACCCCCACCCTACTTTCAACTCCCCTCTTTTGTTCTGCTCATCTTTTTTTGCACTTATCTCTCTCCCTCTCTTCTCATCCATCCCCCACCTTGTTTTTCTTCAGCATCACCCCCAACACATCAACCACTTATGCTGCCCTATCTCTCTGTAATTTCCTATAACAACAAACATCGGGGGTGAAAATCACAGAGCTCTCAGCTCGTTCTATGACTATTGTAGGTTACACCAATGACCCAGTAAATGTGTTGTTAAGAGCGTTCTCACTGCTCAGCTGGTGTAGGGCACCAGGTCAGGTCTTTTTATGAGAGAGAGCAGGGGAGAGAGAGAGAGAAAGAGGGAGAAGGGGAGGGAGGGAGAAGTGCAGAGAGAGACAGGAAGGGGTAGGCAGACTGAGAGAAGGAGGGAGAGAGGGGGGCAGAGAGAAAAAGAGACAAGAGAGAGAAAGATAGAAACAAAAAGAGAGAGATCTAGCTATGCTACGTATATGAGAGTTTAACTTCAGTCGCCAGAATTATGAATTGTATTCTGAATATCATATTGACCTGTATGGCCTGTACTGTGTACTGAAGGTATGGTGATACAAAGACACAGACAACTCAATCAATATAAAATTTGTTGTGACATTCACAGTGTTCTGCTATTCATCACTCATAGAGGTTTGCTTGTTTAGTGACATTCACAACAAATTAGTTCAAATCAAATCAAATTTTATTTGTCACATACACATGGTTAGCAGATGTTAATGCGAGTGTAGCGAAATGCTTGTGCTTCTAGTTCCGACCATGCAGTAGTATCTAACAAGTAATCTAACAAATTCCGTGCGCTTGCAGGTATCAGGGTTAAAGGTTGGATTAATCAATGTTTCTGTTGCTGGCGTGGTTGTTGAGAGCCAAACCATCAATGTGTTACCAAGCTGTTTGTCATTCCTCTGTCTGTCTTTTATTTAAGTTGTTATTGTCCAACACTGTTTCATTCATCTAGCCATTGTTGCCTAAATCCTTCTGTCTGTACTGCTGCACACACACCAACACAAACAGTCTTTTGTTCGTCCCGCTCCACCAACACAGCTCCACAGTCAGTTGGACTCCAACCAAGACAAACTCACTCAATTACAAGGGTCTGTTCATCCTATGTGTGTGCTGGTGGAAATCAGCCACAGTGTGTGTGCACACCAGCAAAATGAATGCCCAACGTTAAGAAAAGAGCCTCTATACACACTGAGAATACAAAACATTAGGAACACCTGCTCTTTCCATGACAGACTGATCAGGTGAATCCAGGTGAAGCTATGATCCCTTGTTGATATCACATGTTAAATCCACTTCAATCAGTGTAGATGAAGGGAAGGAAACAGGTTAAATAAGGATTTTTAAGCAGTGAGACTATTGAGACATGGATTATGTATGTGTGCCATTCAGAGTGAATGGGCAAGACAAAAGACTTAAGTGTCTTTGAACGGGGTATGGTAGTAGATGCCAGGTGCACTGGTTTGAGTGTCAAGAACTGCAACACTGCTGGGTTTTTCACGCTCAACAGTTTCCCGTGTGTATCAAGAATGGTCCACCACCCAAAGGACATCCAGCCAACTTGACACAACTTTGGGAAGCATTGGAGTCAACATGGGCCAGCATCCATGTGGAGCGCTTACGACACCTTTCTGTGGGTGCAACTCAATATTAGGAAGATGTTCCTAATGGCTTGTACACTCAGTGTATGTGCCCACACACAACAGCCATGATAACCCTGAGTCGTTCTCCTTTTCACCTTCTTGTCAACGGTCTCCAGGCCAGTTCGACGACACACAGCCTTGTTGAGCAAAGAACACACTGCACGCACAGTTACACAGGCATCTAATTGATGAACTGAACTCCCAGTGTGGCCAGAGGCTAAATATAGCTGACTGTGGTTGGTGTGTGTTTGTGTGAGTGTGTGTCTGCCAAGTATGTATTCAAGGTTCTGACAGGGCCTGCGGAGGTGTACACAGCGTGTGTGTGAGCCCCACCATGACCAATCACATGACAGACAGCAGGGCTTAGACAGTCTGTGGGAACTAGCTATTTGGAACAGACCATATGACATCTGTATGACTGATGCACTAGGAAGAAAGAATGAGTGTGTGTGCGTGTGTGTGTGCATTTGGCGTGCGTACAGTAGGTGTCCACCTTACGCGCATAAACATTGATGAGTGTATTTTCAAGTGTGTGTTTGCACATTTGGTTAGTGTGTTTTTTCCTCTGGGTATCAGGGCTATTAAAATCTGAGTGAATCCCTCTTCTCTTCTACTTATCTCTGAGAGCAGACCTACAGAGGCTCTCCACACACACACACACACACACACACACACACACACACACACACACACACACACACACACACACACACACACACACACACACACACACACACACACACACACACACACACACACACACACACACACACACACACACACACACACACACATTTAGAGAAAGCAGCTGCTGGTTTCATACACAGAAAATAGCATTAAAACCTATTTTGTGAGGAGTTTAGGAATACCACTTATATGCCACCTTTTTTCCATTTCTTAGATCAAATGCAGAAAAAACAGTGTGAAGGAGGCTCTTCACAACAGAAGCTTTTTCTCTGTCTGGCACAGCACACACACCATATATACAGTGCCATAACAACAGGGTTCTATTTGTGGTGCCACTTCAGAGGCCTATAGCTGTATTTTATAAGGTAAAACCTCACATAAAGCAAGATGTTATTTTACAGAAATGATCAACAGTGGCGACCCGTCTTTCAGGGCAGGTGGGGCAGAGCCCTGAAAGTGGGGCATGCCTGTTTTGCATGTTATTTTGGCATTAATACGTGTCACATATCAGTTTGCAAACAATGTAAAAAAATGTAATAATAATAACTGAGTTAATAAAGGCACATACAAACATGGTCTCTTTTTTGTTTTCTTGAGTAAGGCAGCTCCAAAATGCAGGTGTTTCAGCCTAGCTCAGTGCTTTTTGTGGTGGTGGGGCAGCCAGCGGAAAATAAAGAGCGTAGGTGTTGGTAATGTTCTCTAGTTCCGCCGGGATTGGCTAAGTGTTCTGTCACTCATTGGGACAGTACATCACCGCCAAGTCTAAGGGTAGACCACGAAAATTCAAGCCCTTTGGATGCTGCCATAGAGTTACATTAGAAGTGCCCATCCAAGAAGGCTTAAGGTCATTGGCCACCGATAAAATGACGTCAAATCACGTTATATCTACAGTAGCTTTGATTGGACAACATCATACATCATCAACATCATACTTCAAAATCAGTCATCATCATCAATCAAGTCAACAATCTACTGGCAAATGTTTTATCCGTGTCACATGAAGAGAAATAATAGATAAAACGTATCGGTGCTCATCAGCCATTGAACATAAACAATACACAACAAGTTGGAAAATCGCAAATTCAACAATGAGTGGTAGTAAATGAGGCTGAATGAACTGTTTCGCTGCCAGACAAGGCTCCGCTGATAGCCAGGTGTGGCAGTGGTAAGGTGTTGGGACTGCTGTTGGGACAGCTTTATGTAGGCCCTAACAGTTTGTGGGCACCTTTTGTCACCGTTATAGTGCAATGAATGTATTGTTTAGTGTCGTGTTGTGTAACAGCTTTGCTGGCATGCATCCCACATATTTTTTTGGCCGCACCAAGATTTACATGTTAAAATCACCACTGATGATCAAACTCTATTTGAACCATATTCAATAATTAACACCAAGTGAGTTAGCTAAATGCAGATGTATGTAGCTAAAATTATATCCTTTTAATTACATTTTTATTTATTCAAGGACAATGCCAATACTTGCCAAATACATCCTAAAACAACACCAACACAATATCAACCCATCAACTGCAGTTATCAAGCGCTGTCCTGTGTTTGACTCAGCTTTCTCTTAATTCTTAAGCCTTCCTTTCCTCCTCCTTCCCTGATGAAATATACCTCATGGTTAGGTTAGAACCCCCTCCTCCTCCCCACTACCACCCACCACCTAAAACCTCCCCGCAACACCTAAAAGCACAATCTTTCGAGAGTGAGCCTCACCTCTGGCGCAGCCAAACAAAGAGATGTGATGCTCCCTTTCCTCTCCGGACTGCTTTGTAACAGCAGGCCTCTCTCACTTCTCTCTCACACACACACACACACACACACACACACACACACACACACACACACACACACACACACACACACACACACACACACACGGCTTCTCTCCTCTCCATCCTGCTCCGACTAGTCAGCTTTGTAACCGCGAGCCACTCAATACATGCTTTTTCATGGTCTCATCTTCAAGGGGTCATAAATCTGAGGTGGGACAGGCAGACAAGCTGCTACAGGGCCAGAATAAGAATACTGCCCTCAAAAAGTGCCGGCTTTCAATCAACGTCCATTCAGAGAATAGTTATGGCTTTTGTATGCATGCATGTTGTGCCTAATAACGAACGGACAAAAGAGTCCATTTTAGTGATTTATGTGTGGTTACCATGGAGATCCTAGTGAGAGGACGGGCCAGGACAGGCCAGGGTTAGGAGCTATAGATTAACACTGACACAGCTTGTTTTACAAACTGACACCATTAACACTGAGAGACTAATGACCATACTGGTATCAGTGTTGTAGAGAGGAATACAACTCATTTGAGAGAAATATAACAATATTTGATAACCAACAGTTCAGGAACACAACGCTACACACCAGGAATCTCAAATGAGTTTGAGACTTGTTTTCTGACACTTAGGGACGAATGAGATGATGGGGTGTCAATGTTTCTAAAGAGAAATACAACTAATTATGTCCTGTTTTGTTGACAACAATGTTCCATTAACCAACTGTAGAGGAAGCAGGAATGCTACTCGACAGGAATCTCCAATGAGTTTATTTACATGGCTTTAGAGAGATGTTAAGGCTCTGTCATCATACAGTAGCAAAATAAATCCCACAGAGAGGATATATCTGTGGAGGGACTGAAAGCTTGTTGCTCCCCCTTCATAATCCGTTTGTTTATTGAGTTCTGAAATGTTCATCACATCTTATTTGTATGAATTCATCACGCACACCATTTACAGTACCCCTGTTAGTGAAGTTTAATGATGTATAAAAAATATCAAGTTGATGTCACTTGACAAGTGGTGAACAGAGCAGATTGATGGCCGAGACTCAGAGAGTGAAAAGACTGAGCCCCTCTCATTAGCCCGAGCCAGATGTCTGTCAGATGTGTGTGTGTGAGCAGACTGGCCGGTCTGTGGATGAGCAGGCTATAGCTACACTACATTACCAAAAGTATATGGAGACCTGCTTGTCGAAACATCTCATTCCAAAATCATGGGCATTAATATGGAGTTTGTCCCCCCCTTTGCTGCTATAACAGCCTCCACTCTTCTGGGAATGCTTTCCACTAGATGTTGGAACATTGCTGCGGGGACTTGCTTCCATTCAGCCACAAGAGCATTAGTAAGGTCGGGCACTGATGTTGGGCGATTAGGCCTGGTTCGCAGTCGGCGTTCTAATTCATCCCAAAAGGTGTTCGATGGGGTTGAGGTCAGGGCTCTGTGCAGGCCAGTCAAGTTCTTCCACACCGATCTCAACAAACCATTTCTGTATGGACCTTGCTTTGTGCATGTGGGCATTGTCATGCTGAAACAGAAAAGGGCCTGCCCCAAACTGTTGCCACAAAAAGTTGGAAGCACAGAATCATCTAGAATGTCATTGTATGCTGCAGCGTTAAGATTTACCTTTACTGGATCTAAGGGAAAAACAGCCCCAGACCATTACTCCTCCTCCACCAAACTTTACAGTTGGCACAATGCATTTGGGCAGGCAGCATTTTCCTGGCATCCGCCAAACCCAGATTCGTCCATCGGACTGCCAGATGGTGAAGCGTGATTCATCACTCCAGAGAATGTGTTTCCACTGCTCCAGAGTCCAATGGCGGTGAGCTTTACACCACTCCAGCCGACGCTTGTGTGCAGCTGCTCGGCCAGGGAAACCCATTTCATGAAGCTCCGACAAACAGTTATTGAGCTGATGTTGCTTCCAGAGGCAGTTTGGAACTCGGTAGTGAGTGTTGCAATCGAGGACATTTTTATTCGCATCGCGAGCACTCAACGGTCTCGTTCTGTGAGCTTGTTTGGCCTACCAATTCGCGTCTGAGCCTTTGTTGCTTCTGGACGTTTCCACTTCACAATAACAGCACTTACAGTTGACTGGGGCAGCTCTAGCAGGGCAGAAATGTGACGAACTGACTTGTTGGAAATATGGCATCCTATGACAGTGCCAAATTGAAAGTCCCTGAGCTTCAGTAAGGCCACTCTAATGCCAATGTTTGTCTATGGAGATTGCATAGCTGTGTGGTCGATTTTATACACCTATCAGCAACGGGTGTGGCTGAAATAGCCGAATCCACCAATTTTAAGGGGTGCCCACATACTTTTGTATATATAGTGTACCGCTAGGGCTGCATAGGGAAACACTATTGACTCTCACAAGGGTTAATGCATAAAATAGTAATACCCAGCGAAAAATATATATATACAGTGCATTCGGAAATTATTCAGACCCCTTGACTTTTTCCACATTTTGTTACATTATAACCTTATTCTAAAATTGATTAGATAGTTTTAAAAAGGCACTGCATCTCAGTGCAAGAGGCGTCACTACAGTCCCTGGTTAGATTCCAGGCTGTATCACCTCCGGCCGTGATTGGGAGTCCCATAGGGCGGCGCACAATTGGCCAAGCATCATCCGGGTTTGGCCAGGGTAGGCCGTCATTGTAAATAAGAATTTGTTCTTAACTGACTGGCGGCCAGCTCTGTCAACTGTGGGACTTTATATAGACAGGTGTGTGCCTTTCCAAATCATGACCAATCAATTTAATTTACCACAGGTGGACTCCAATCAAGTTGTAAAAACATCTCAAGGGTGATCAATGGCAACAGGATGCACCTGAGCTCAAGTTCGAGTCTCATAGCAAAGGGTCTTAATACTTACAGTACCAGTAAAAAGTTAGGACACACCTACTCATTCAAGGGTTTTTCTTTATTTTGACTATTTTCTACATTGTAGAATAATAATGAAGACATCAAAACTATGAAATAACACATATGGAATCATGTAGTAACCAAAAAAGTGTTAAACAAATCAAAATATATTTTATATTTGAGATTCTTCAAAGTATCTACCCTTTGTCTTGATGACAGCTTTGCACATTCTCTCAACCAGCTTCATGAGGAAAGAATGGTAGTGTACATACAATCACTGCACACACAGAGCATTATGACCACAGCTGCTCTGTTCTCTCAAGAGGAGCTAGTGTGTTCTGTTTGCAGAGAACTGAACTAGTCTAGCCTGTTGTGTTTGCCTACCGAGGCTGAGTAAGAGCCTTGTGCAAACAGAAAGACAACAATAGTTGACGCAAAGGAGCAAGAGTTACTTCTACAAGGTAAAGGAAGAACCACCTGTGTTCTGTGTTCAGACCTTGTGTTCTCCCTATTTTTCTCTCTCTCTCGCTCTCTCAGCCATCTGCAGTAACTTCAGAGCGCATTGATTTTCAATACAGAGGGTTAGCTAGCTGTAGCGCACGGCGGTGTAATGAGAGAACTCTACATTATTCATGCTCTTCCTGTGTATTTGTGTGTGTGTGTGTGTGGGTGTGTGTTTGGACAAAGTCCCCACAAGAATAGTAAACAAACAAACATTATAATTAGTGTTGGGTTAGAATTAGGGTTAGGGTTAGCAGCTATGGTTAATTTTAGGGTTAGGGTTACGAACTAGGGTTAGGTTTAGGCTTAGGGTTAGGTTTTAGGGTTAAGGTTAGGGTTAGGTTTACGGTTAGGATTTTGAATGGGACTGAATTGTGCGTCCCTACAAGGTTAGTTATAGTTAGTTATAGAACTTGTTCTCAACTAGCCTACTTGGTTAAATAAAGGTTAATATATATATATATATATATATATATATAATATATACAAGACTGTGCATGTGTGTGGAGGGATTGTGAGGCACTCCTGCGTCTGTGTGTGTGTCTGTCTGTCTGTCTGTGTGTGCATGTTTGTGTGTGTGTGTGTGTGTGTGTGTGCGACTGTGCTTTGCAGATGTACTCCATTATGGTGAAACACAGAGTTGAGCAGGCTTTGTCTGAATGTAAACAGATTATGAGTTATGTTAAGTATTTCTGTCTGACACACACACACACACACACACACACACACACACACACACACACACACACACACACACACACACACGTCTCTGGGTGAATGAGTCATCCTAGCTAGAGTCTGTAGTCTGGCTACTTTAAACTGACTGTGGCAGGGTGTTTTAATTGAGCCAAAGCAATGAGTCAGAGAGCCAGAGGAGTCAAGGAGGCTTGAGTCTCTGGGAGAGAGATCACAGAGCATAGCCACAAGGAGTAAGATCACAGCTACAGGCCCAGGGCCCTGATCATAAAGCATCCCAATGTAGGAGTGCTGGTCTAGGATCAGGTCCTATCTGTCCATTTAACCTTTTTCATTATAATCTCTGATACGCTTTATGAATTCAGGGCCAGGGCTCGATCAGAAGAGAGATACTAGTACAGAATTTATGTTTCTGTACATCTGTACATGTTTCTGTACAAGTCCATCAAGGACGGAAGCCGTGATGGAAGGATATAATATTGCCAGAGGTCGCTGTGTAGGGATATTTCTTTATAAGAAAATTAAAGCCTTTTCATTTGTCTGAAGAAAAGATAATATCCTTCAAAAAGACCCTCTTTTGTAACAGCATCACAAAGCGTATTTTGTTCATGCACTTTCTAATCTAGAAAACATTGATTTGAAAAGTAACTCAATACAATGCTTAGATGATTGAACTATGAATTGCTAATGTCGAGGCATTCTTCAACTTGATTAAATCTCCTTTTAAAAATGCTTCTTTAACCTTGAGCATTCCTCAATGTTAACTGATTGTCATACTTAATCCTTGGGCTATTACCATTTTATTCTACTTAGTGGTGTACACCAGTTTTGTGAGGCGCCCCCGTTTTATAGCTAATCTCATGCTATTCTTCACATTTTGCCATGGGGCAGAGAGAAATTTATTATTTTTGGGGGGTTGGGGGACCCGCAGAGCTCAATTTTTTTTAAATCTAAAACGGAGAATGTCTATGTCAGTTGGTTTGACTATGCTCTCTCTCTATACTCCACTCACACTCCTGATCTTGACTGTGTTGGAGCTCCCTAGGGTGTGGAGTGAGGAGAGGAATTCCCTGCAAACACCCATTGAGAGATACAGAGAGAGGAGAGGTTTAGTGTAGTGTAAGGGTACATGAGATAGAGAGAGGGGGGGAGGTTTAGTGTAGTGTAGGGGTACATGAGATAGAGAGAGAGGGGGAGGTTTAGTGTAGTGTAGGGGAACATGAGATAGAGAGAGAGGGGGAGGTTTAGTGTAGTGTAGGGGAACATGAGATAAAAAGAGAGGGGGAGGTTTAGTGTAGTGTAGGAGTACATGAGAGAGAGAGAGAGAGAGAGAGAGAGAGAGAGAGAGAGAGGTTTAGTGTAGTGTAGGGGTACATGAGCTAGAGAGAGAGCGGGGGGGATTAGTGTAGTGTGAGGGTACATGAGATATAGAGAGAGGGGGCGGTTTAGTGTAGTGTAGGGGTACATGAGATAGAGAGATAGGGGGAGGTTTAGTGTAGTGTAGGGGTACATGAGATTAAGAGAGAGGGAGGTTTAGTGTGGTGTAGGGGCACATGAGATAGAGAGAGAGGGGAGGTTTAGTGTGGTGTAGGGGCACATGAGATAAGAGAGAGAGGGGAGGTTTAGTGTAGTGTAGGGGTACATGAGATAGAGAGAGAGAGGGGGAAGTTTAGTGTAGTGTAGGGGTACATGAGATAGAGAGAGGGTGAGGTTTAGTGTAGTGTAGGGGTACATGAGATAGAGAGAGAGGGGAAGGTTTAGTGTAGTGTAGGTTAGTGTAGTGTAGGGGTACATGAGATTGAGCAAGAGGGAGGGTTAGTGTAGTGTAATGTGTACATGAGATAGATAGAGAGGGGAGGTTTAGTGTAGTGAATGGGTACATGAGATAGAGAGAGAGGGGAGGTTTAGTGTAGTGTAGGGGTACATGAGATAGAGAGAGAGGTTTAGTGTAGTGTAGGGGTACATGAGATAGAGAGAGGTGGAGGTTTAGTGTAGTGTAGGGGTACATGAGATAGAGAGAGAGGGGAGGTTTAGTGTAGTGTAGGGGTACATGAGATAGAGAGAGAGGTTTAGTGTAGTGTAGGGGTACATGAGATAGAGAGACAGGGGGAAGTTAAGTGTAGGGATACATGAGATTGAGCGAGAGGGAGGGTTAGTGTAGTGTAGGGGTACATGAGATAGAGAGAGAGGGGGGAGGTTTAGAGTAGTGTAGGGGTACGTGAGATAGAGAGAGGGGGAGGTTTAGTGTAGTGTAGGGGTACATGAGATAGAGAGATAGAGGTTTAGTGTAGTGTAGGGGTACATGAGACAGAGAGAGTGGTTTAGTGTAGTGTAGGGGTACATGAGATAGAGAGAGAGGAGGAGGTTTAGTGTAGGGATACATGAGATTGAGCGAGAGGGAGGGTTAGTGTAGTGTAGGGGTACATGAGATAGAGAGAGGGGGGAGGTTTAGTGTAGTGTAGGGGTACATGAGATAGAGAGAGAGTGGGAGGTTTAGTGTAGTGTAGGGGTACATGAGATAGAGAGAGTGGGAGGTTTAGTGTAGTGTAGGGGTACATGAGATGGAGAGAGAGGGAGGTTTAGTGTAGTGTAGGAGTACATGAGATAGAGAGAGGGGGAGATTAGTGTAGTGTAGGGGTACATGAGATAGAGAGAGAGGAGGAGGTTCAGTGTAGTGTAGGGTACATGAGATAGGAGAGAGAGGTTTAGTGTAGTGTAGGGGTACATGAGATAGAGAGAGGGGAGGTTTAGTGTAGTGTAGGGTACATGAGATAGAGAAAGAGAGGGGGAGGTTTAGTGTAGTGTAGGAGTACATGAGATAGAGAGAGAGGTTTAGTGTAGTGTAGGGTACATGAGATAGAGAGAGAGGGAGGTTTAGTGTAGTGTAGGTTAGTGTAGTGTAGGGGTACATGAGATTGAGCAAGAGGGAGGGTTAGTGTAGTGTAATGGGTACATGAGATAGAGAGAGTGGGAGGTTTAGTGTACTGTAGGGGTAAATGAGATTGAGAGAGTGGGAGGTTTAGTGTAGTGTAGGGGTAAATGAGATTGAGAGCGAGGGAGGTTTAGTGTAGTGTAGGGGTACATGAGATAGAGAGAGAGAGGGGGAGGTTTAGTGTAGTGTAGGGGTAAATGAGATTGAGAGAGAGGGAGGTTTAGTGTAGTGTAGGGGTACATGAGATAGAGAGAGAGAGGGGGAGGTTTAGTGGAGTGTAGGGGTACACGAGATAGAGAGAGGGGGAGGTTTAGTGTAGTGTAGGGTACATGAGATAGAGAGAGAGAGGGGGAGGTGTAGTGTAGTGTAGGGGTACATGAGATAGAGAGAGGGGAGGTTTAGTGTAGTGTAGGGGTACATGAGATAGAGAGAGGGGGAGGTTTAGTGTAGTGTAGGGGTACATGAGATTGAGAGAGAGAGGAGGTTTAGTGTAGTGTAGGGGTACATGAGATAGAGAGAGAGGGGAGGTTTAGTGTAATGTAGGGTACATGAGATAGAGAGAGAGATAGATTTAGTGCAGTGTAGGGTACATGAGATAGAGAGAGTGGGAGGTTTAGTGTAGTGTAGGGTACATGAGATAGAAAGTGTGGGAGGTTTAGTGTAGTGTAGGGGTACATGAGATTGAGAGAGAGGGAGGTTTAGTGTAGTGTAGGAGTACATGAGATAGAGAGAGGGGGAGGTTTAGTGTAGTGTAGGGTACATGAGATAGAGGGAGAGGAGGAGGTTTAGTGTAGTGTAGGGGTACATGAGATAGAGAGAGAGGGGGGAGGTTTAGTGTAGTGTAGGGGTACATGAGATAGTGAGACAGAGGGGGAGGTTTAGTGTAGTGTAGGGGTACATGAGATAGAGAGAGTGGGAGGTTTAGTGTAGTGTAGGGATACATGAGATTGAGCGAGAGGGGGAGGTTTAGTGGTTTAGTGTAGTGTAGGGGTACATGAGATAGAGAGAGAGGAGGAGGTTTAGTGTAGGGATACATGAGATTGAGTGAGAGGGAGGTTTAGTGTAGTGTAGGGGTACATGAGATAGAGAGAGAGGGAGAGGTTTAGTGTAGTGTAGGGGTACATGAGATAGAGAGAGAGGGAGAGGTTTAGTGTAGTGTAGGGGTACATGAGATAGGGAGAGAGGGGGAGGTTTAGTGTAGTGTAGGTTAGTGTAGTGTAGGGGTACATGAGATTGAGCAAGAGGGAGGGTTAGTGTAGTGTAATGGGTACATGAGATAGAGAGAGAGTGGGAGGTTTAGTGTAGTGTAGGGGTACATGAGATTGAGAGAGAGGGAGGATTAGTGTAGTGTAGGGGTACATGAGATAGAGAGAGAGAGGGGGAGGTTTAGTGGAGTGTAGGGGTACACGAGATAGAGAGAGGGGGGAGGTTTAGTGTAGTGTAGGGGTACATGAGATAGAGAGAGGGGAGGTTTAGTGTAGTGTAGGGGTACATGAGATAGAGAGAGAGGGGAGGTTTAGTGTAGTGTAGGTTAGTGTAGTGTAGGGGTACATGAGATAGAGAGAAGGGGGAGGTTTAGTGTAGTGTAGGGGTACATGAGATTGAGAGAGAGGGAGGATTAGTGTAGTGTAGGGTACATGAGATAGAGAGAGAGGGGAGGTTTAGTGGAGTGTAGGGGTACACGAGATAGAGAGAGAGGAGGTTTAGTGTAGTGTAGGGGTACATGAGATAGAGAGAGGGGAGGTTTAGTGTAGTGTAGGGGTACATGAGATAGAGAGAGAGGGAGGTTTAGTGTAGTGTAGGTTAGTGTAGTGTAGGGGTACATGAGATAGAGAGAAGGGGGAGGTTTAGTGTAGTGTAGGGGTAAATGAGATTGAGAGAGAGGGAGGTTTAGTGTAGTGTAGGGGTACATGAGACAGAGAGAGAGAGGGGAGGTTTAGTGGAGTGTAGGGGTACCACGAGATAGAGAGAGGGGAGGTTTAGTGTAGGGATACATGAGATTGAGCGAGAGGGAGGGTTAGTGTAGTGTAGGGGTACATGAGATAGAGAGAGGGGGGAGGTTTAGTGTAGTGTAGGGGTACATGAGATAGAGAGAGAGTGGGAGGTTTAGTGTAGTGTAGGGGTACATGAGATAGAGAGAGTGGGAGGTTTAATGTAGTGTAGGGGTACATGAGATTGAGAGAGAGGGAGGTTTAGTGTAGAGTAGGAGTACAT
Organism: Brachymystax lenok tsinlingensis; assembly: GCA_030435695.1. Classification (NCBI taxonomy): domain Eukaryota; kingdom Metazoa; phylum Chordata; class Actinopteri; order Salmoniformes; family Salmonidae; genus Brachymystax; species Brachymystax lenok. Next base: position 18,884,946 of record CM059806.1, on the reverse strand, counting down.
GAGATAGAGAGAGGGAGATTAGTGTAGTGTAGGGGTACATGAGATAGAGAGAGAGGAGGAGGTTCAGTGTAGTGTAGGGGTACATGAGATAGGGAGAGAGGGGGAGGTTTAGTGTAGTGTAGGGGTACATGAGAAAGAGAGAGGGGGAGGTTTAGTGTAGTGTAGGGGTACATGAGATAGAGAAAGAGAGGGGGAAGTTTAGTGTAGTGTAGGAGTACATGGGATAGAGAGAGGGTGAGGTTTAGTGTAGTGTAGGGGTACATGAGATAGAGAGAGAGGGGGAGGTTTAGTGTAGTGTAGACTAGTGTAGTGTAGGGGTACATGAGATTGAGCAAGGAGGGTTAGTGTAGTGTAATGTGTACATGAGATAGAGAGAGAGGTTTAGTGTAGTGTAGGGGTACATGAGATAGAGAGAGAGGGGAGGTTTAGTGTAGTGTAGGGGTACATGAGATAGAGAGAGAGGGGGAGGTTTAGTGTAGTGTAGGGGTACATGAGATAGAGAGAGAGGTTAAGAGTAATGTAGGGGTACATGAGATAGAGAGAGAGGGGAGGTTTAGTGTAGTGTAGGTTAGTTTAGTGTAGGGGTACATGAGATTGAGCAAGAGGGAGGGTTAGTGTAGTGTAATGGGTACATGAGATAGAGAGAGAGTGGGAGGTTTAGTGTACTGTAGGGGTAAATTAGATTGAGAGAGTGGGAGGTTTAGTGTAGTGTAGGGGTAAATGAGATTGAGAGCGAGGGAGGTTTAGTGTAGTGTAGGGGTACATGAGATAGAGAGAGAGGGGAGGTTTAGTGTAGTGTAGGGGTAAATGAGATTGAGAGAGAGGGAGGTTTAGTGTAGTGTAGGGGTACATGAGATAGAGAGAGAGAGGGGGAGGTTTAGTGGAGTGTAGGGGTACACGAGATAGAGAGAGGGGGGAGGTTTAGTGTAGTGTAGGGGTACATGAGATAGAGAGAGAGAGGGGGAGGTGTAGTGTAGTGTAGGGGTACATGAGATAGAGAGAGGGGGAGGTTTAGTATAGTGTAGGGGTACATGAGATAGAGAGAGGGGGGGAGGTTTAGTGTAATGTAGGGGTACATGAGATAGAGAGAGAGATAGATTTAGTGCAGTGTAGGGGTACATGAGATAGAGAGAGTGGGAGGTTTAGTGTAGTGTAGGGGTACATGAGATAGAAAGTGTGGGAGGTTTAGTGTAGTGTAGGGGTACATGAGATTGAGAGAGAGGGAGGTTTAGTGTAGTGTAGGAGTACATGAGATAGAGAGAGGGGGAGGTTTAGTGTAGTGTAGGGGTACATGAGATAGAGGGAGAGGAGGAGGTTTAGTGTAGTGTAGGGGTACATGAGATAGAGAGAGGGGGGAGGTTTAGTGTAGTGTAGGGTACATGAGATAGTGAGACAGAGGGGGAGGTTTAGTGTAGTGTAGGGGTACATGAGATAGAGAGAGTGGGAGGTTTAGTGTAGTGTAGGGGTACATGAGATTGAGAGAGAGGGAGGTTTAGTGTAGTGTAGGAGTACATGAGATAGAGAGAGGGGGAGGTTTAGTGTAGTGTAGGGTACATGAGATAGAGGGAGAGGAGGAGGTTTAGTGTAGTGTAGGGGTACATGAGATAGAGAGAGGGGAGGTTTAGTGTAGTGTAGGGGTACATGAGATAGTGAGACAGAGGGGGAGGTTTAGTGTAGTGTAGGGGTACATGAGATAGAGAGAGTGGGAGGTTTAGTGTAGTGTAGGGATACATGAGATTGAGCGAGAGGGGGAGGTTTAGTGGTTTAGTGTAGTGTAGGGGTACATGAGATAGAGAGAGAGGAGGAGGTTTAGTGTAGGGATACATGAGATTGAGTGAGAGGGAGGTTTAGTGTAGTGTAGGGGTACATGAGATAGAGAGAGAGGGAGAGGTTTAGTGTAGTGTAGGGGTACATGAGATAGAGAGAGAGGGAGGTTTAGTGTAGTGTAGGTTAGTGTAGTGTAGGGTACATGAGATTGAGCAAGAGGGAGGGTTAGTGTAGTGTAATGGGTACATGAGATAGAGAGAGAGTGGGAGGTTTAGTGTAGTGTAGGGGTACATGAGATTGAGAGAGAGGGAGGATTAGTGTAGTGTAGGGGTACATGAGATAGAGAGAGAGAGGGGGAGGTTTAGTGGAGTGTAGGGGTACACGAGATAGAGAGAGGGGGAGGTTTAGTGTAGTGTAGGGGTACATGAGATAGAGAGAGGGGGAGGTTTAGTGTAGTGTAGGGGTACATGAGATAGAGAGAGAGGGGAGGTTTAGTGTAGTGTAGGTTAGTGTAGTGTAGGGGTACATGAGATAGAGAGAAGGGGGAGGTTTAGTGTAGTGTAGGGGTAAATGAGATTGAGAGAGAGGGAGGTTTAGTGTAGTGTAGGGGTACATGAGACAGAGAGAGAGAGGGGGAGGTTTAGTGGAGTGTAGGGGTACACGAGATAGAGAGAGGGGGAGGTTTAGTGTAGTGTAGGGGTACATGAGATAGAGAGAGAGAGGGGGAGGTGTAGTGTAGTGTAGGGGTACATGAGATAGAGAGAGGGGGAGGTTTAGTGTAGTGTAGGGGTACATGAGATAGAGAGAGGGGGAGGTTTAGTGTAGTGTAGGGGTACATGAGATTGAGAGAGGGGGAGGTTTAGTGCAGTGTAGGGGTACATGAGATAGAGAGAGAGGGAGGTTTAGTGTAGTGTAGGGTACATGAGATAGAGAGAGATAGATTTAGTGCAGTGTAGGGGTACATGAGATAGAGAGAGTGGGAGGTTTAGTGTAGTGTAGGGGTACATGAGATAGAAAGTGTGGGAGGTTTAGTGTAGTGTAGGGGTACATGAGATTGAGAGAGAGGGAGGTTTAGTGTAGTGTAGGAGTACATGAGATAGAGAGAGAGAAGCTTAGTGTAGTGTATGGGTACATGAGATAGAGAGAGAGGGAGGTTTAGTGTAGAGTAGGGGTACATGAGATAGAGAGAGAGGGAGGTTTAGTGTAGTGTAGGGATACATGAGATTGAGAGAGAGGGAGGTTTAGTGTAGTGTAGGGTACAGGAGATAGAGAGAGAGGGAGGATTAGTGTAGTGTAGGGGTACATGAGATAGAGAGAGGGAGGTTTAGTGTAGTGTAGGGGTACATGAGATAGAGAGAGAGGGAGGTTTAGTGTAGTGTAGGGTACATGAGATAGAGAGAGGGGAGGTTTAGTGTAGTGTAGGGGTACATGAGATAGAGAGAGAGGTTTAGTGTAGTGTAGGGGTACATGAGATAGAGAGAGAGGGAGGTTTAGTGTAGTGTAGGTTAGTGTAGTGTAGGGTACATGAGATTGAGCAAGAGGGAGGGTTAGTGTAGTGTAATGGGTACATGAGATAGAGAGAGAGTGGGAGGTTTAGTGTACTGTAGGGGTAAATGAGATTGAGAGAGTGGGAGGTTTAGTGTAGTGTAGGGGTAAATGAGATTGAGAGAGAGGAGGTTTAGTGTAGTGTAGGGGTACATGAGATAGAGAGAGAGGGGAGGTTTAGTGTAGTGTAGGGGTAAATGAGATTGAGAGCGAGGGAGGTTTAGTGTAGTGTAGGGGTACATGAGATAGGGAGAGAGGGGGAGGTTTAGTGTAGTGTAGGTTAGTGTAGTGTAGGGGTACATGAGATTGAGCAAGAGGGAGGGTTAGTGTAGTGTAATGGGTACATGAGATAGAGAGAGTGGGAGGTTTAGTGTAGTGTAGGGGTACATGAGATTGAGAGAGAGGGAGGATTAGTGTAGTGTAGGGTACATGAGATAGAGAGAGAGGGGAGGTTTAGTGGAGTGTAGGGGTACACAGAGATAGAGAGAGAGGGAGGTTTAGTGTAGTGTAGGGGTACATGAGATAGAGAGAGGGGAGGTTTAGTGTAGTGTAGGGTACATGAGATAGAGAGAGAGGGAGGTTTAGTGTAGTGTAGGTTAGTGTAGTGTAGGGGTACATGAGATAGAGAGAAGGGGGAGGTTTAGTGTAGTGTAGGGGTACATGAGATTGAGAGAGAGGGAGGATTAGTGTAGTGTAGGGGTACATGAGATAGAGAGAGAGAGGGAGGTTTAGTGGAGTGTAGGGGTACATGAGATAGAGAGAGGGGGGAGGTTTAGTGTAGTGTAGGGGTACATGAGATAGAGAGAGAGGGAGGTTTAGTGTAGTGTAGGGGTACATGAGATAGAGAGAGAGGGGAGGTTTAGTGTAGTGTAGGTTAGTGTAGTGTAGGGGTACATGAGATAGAGAGAAGGGGGAGGTTTAGTGTAGTGTAGGGGTAAATGAGATTGAGAGAGAGGGAGGTTTAGTGTAGTGTAGGGGTACATGAGACAGAGAGAGAGAGGGGGAGGTTTAGTGGAGTGTAGGGGTACACGAGATAGAGAGAGGGGGGAGGTTTAGTGTAGGGATACATGAGATTGAGCGAGAGGGAGGGTTAGTGTAGTGTAGGGGTACATGAGATAGAGAGAGAGAGGAGGTTTAGTGTAGTGTAGGGGTACATGAGATAGAGAGAGAGTGGGAGGTTTAGTGTAGTGTAGGGGTACATGAGATAGAGAGAGTGGGAGGTTTAATGTAGTGTAGGGGTACATGAGATTGAGAGAGAGGGAGGTTTAGTGTAGAGTAGGAGTACATGAGATAGAGAGAGGGGGAGATTAGTGTAGTGTAGGGGTACATGAGATAGAGAGAGAGGAGGAGGTTCAGTGTAGTGTAGGGGTACATGAGATAGGGAGAGAGGGGGAGGTTTAGTGTAGTGTAGGGGTACATGAGAAAGAGAGAGGGGGAGGTTTAGTGTAGTGTAGGGGTACATGAGATAGAGAAAGAGAGGGGGAAGTTTAGTGTAGTGTAGGAGTACATGGGATAGAGAGAGGGTGAGGTTTAGTGTAGTGTAGGGGTACATGAGATAGAGAGAGAGGGGGAGGTTTAGTGTAGTGTAGACTAGTGTAGTGTAGGGGTACATGAGATTGAGCAAGGAGGGTTAGTGTAGTGTAATGTGTACATGAGATAGAGAGAGAGGTTTAGTGTAGTGTAGGGGTACATGAGATAGAGAGAGAGGGGAGGTTTAGTGTAGTGTAGGGGTACATGAGATAGAGAGAGAGGGGGAGGTTTAGTGTAGTGTAGGGGTACATGAGATAGAGAGAGAGGTTAAGAGTAATGTAGGGGTACATGAGATAGAGAGAGAGGGGAGGTTTAGTGTAGTGTAGGTTAGTTTAGTGTAGGGGTACATGAGATTGAGCAAGAGGGAGGGTTAGTGTAGTGTAATGGGTACATGAGATAGAGAGAGAGTGGGAGGTTTAGTGTACTGTAGGGGTAAATGAGATTGAGAGAGTGGGAGGTTTAGTGTAGTGTAGGGGTAAATGAGATTGAGAGCGAGGGAGGTTTAGTGTAGTGTAGGGGTACATGAGATAGAGAGAGAGAGGGGGAGGTTTAGTGTAGTGTAGGGGTAAATGAGATTGAGAGAGAGGGAGGTTTAGTGTAGTGTAGGGGTACATGAGATAGAGAGAGAGAGGGGGAGGTTTAGTGGAGTGTAGGGGTACACGAGATAGAGAGAGGGGGAGGTTTAGTGTAGTGTAGGGGTACATGAGATAGAGAGAGAGAGGGGGAGGTGTAGTGTAGTGTAGGGTACATGAGATAGAGAGAGGGAGGTTTAGTGTAGTGTAGGGGTACATGAGATAGAGAGAGGGGAGGTTTAGTGTAGTGTAGGGGTACATGAGATAGAGAGAGATAGATTTAGTGCAGTGTAGGGGTACATGAGATAGAGAGAGTGGGAGGTTTAGTGTAGTGTAGGGGTACATGAGATAGAAAGTGTGGGAGGTTTAGTGTAGTGTAGGGGTACATGAGATTGAGAGAGAGGAGGTTTAGTGTAGTGTAGGAGTACATGAGATAGAGAGAGAGGGGAGGTTTAGTGTAGTGTAGGGGTACATGAGATAGAGGAGAGGAGGAGGTTTAGTGTAGTGTAGGGTACATGAGATAGAGAGAGGGAGGTTTAGTGTAGTGTAGGGGTACATGAGATTGAGAGAGAGGGAGGTTTAGTGTAGTGTAGGAGTACATGAGATAGAGAGAGGGGGAGGTTTAGTGTAGTGTAGGGGTACATGAGATAGAGAGAGAGGAGGAGGTTTAGTGTAGTGTAGGGTACATGAGATAGAGAGAGGGGAGGTTTAGTGTAGTGTAGGGGTACATGAGATAGTGAGACAGAGGGGGAGGTTTAGTGTAGTGTAGGGGTACATGAGATAGAGAGAGTGGGAGGTTTAGTGTAGTGTAGGGATACATGAGATTGAGCGAGAGGGAGGTTTAGTGGTTTAGTGTAGTGTAGGGTACATGAGATAGAGAGAGAGAGGAGGAGGTTTAGTGTAGGGATACATGAGATTGAGTGAGAGGGAGGTTTAGTGTAGTGTAGGGGTACATGAGATAGAGAGAGAGGAGAGGTTTAGTGTAGTGTAGGGTACATGAGATAGGGAGAGAGGGGGAGGTTTAGTGTAGTGTAGGTTAGTGTAGTGTAGGGGTACATGAGATTGAGCAAGAGGGAGGGTTAGTGTAGTGTAATGGGTACATGAGATAGAGAGAGAGTGGGAGGTTTAGTGTAGTGTAGGGGTACATGAGATTGAGAGAGAGGGAGGATTAGTGTAGTGTAGGGGTACATGAGATAGAGAGAGAGAGGAGGTTTAGTGGAGTGTAGGGGTACATGAGATAGAGAGAGGGGAGGTTTAGTGTAGTGTAGGGTACATGAGATAGAGAGAGGGGAGGTTTAGTGTAGTGTAGGGTACATGAGATAGAGAGAGAGGAGGTTTAGTGTAGTGTAGGTTAGTGTAGTGTAGGGTACATGAGATAGAGAGAAGGGGAGGTTTAGTGTAGTGTAGGGGTAAATGAGATTGAGAGAGGGAGGTTTAGTGTAGTGTAGGGGTACATGAGACAGAGAGAGAGAGGGGAGGTTTAGTGGAGTGTAGGGGCACATGAGATAGAGAGAGGGGGAGGTTTAGTGTAGTGTAGGGGTACATGAGATAGAGAGAGAGAGGGAGGTGTAGTGTAGTGTAGGGGTACATGAGATAGAGAGAGAGGGGAGGTTTAGTGTAGTGTAGGGGTACATGAGATTAGAGAGAGAGGAGGTTTAGTGCAGTGTAGGGGTACATGAGATAGAGAGAGAGGGAGGTTTAGTGTAATGTAGGGGTACATGAGATAGAGAGAGATAGATTTAGTGCAGTGTAGGGGTACATGAGATAGAGAGAGTGGGAGGTTTAGTGTAGTGTAGGGGTACATGAGATAGAGAGAGTGTGGGAGGTTTAGTGTAGTGTAGGGGTACATGAGATTGAGAGAGAGGGAGGTTTAGTGTAGTGTAGGGTACATGAGATAGAGAGAGGGGAAGGTTTAGTGTAGTGTATGGGTACATGAGATAGAGAGAGTGGGAGGTTTAGTGTAGTGTAGGGGTACATGAGATAGAGAGAGTGGGAGGTTTAGTGTAGTGTAGGGGTACATGAGATTGAGAGAGAGGAGGTTTAGTGTAGTGTAGGGGTACATGAGATAGAGAGAGAGAGGAGGTTTAGTGTAGTGTAGGGTACATGAGATAGAGAGAGAGAGGAGGTTTAGTGTAGTGTAGGGGTACATGAGATAGAGAGAGGGGAGGTTTAGTGTAGTGTAGGGGTACATGAGATAGAGAGAGAGGGGGAGGTTTAGTGTAGTGTAGGGGTACATGAGATAGAGAGAGAGGTTTAGAGTAATGTAGGGGTACATGAGATAGAGAGAGAGGGGAGGTTTAGTGTAGTGTAGGTTAGTGTAGTGTAGGGGTACATGAGATTGAGCAAGAGGGAGGGTTAGTGTAGTGTAATGGGTACATGAGATAGAGAGAGAGTGGGAGGTTTAGTGTACTGTAGGGGTAAATGAGATTGAGAGAGTGGGAGGTTTAGTGTAGTGTAGGGGTAAATGAGATTGAGAGCGAGGGAGGTTTAGTGTAGTGTAGGGGTACATGAGATAGAGAGAGAGGGAGGTTTAGTGTAGTGTAGGGGTAAATGAGATTGAGAGAGAGGGAGGTTTAGTGTAGTGTAGGGGTACATGAGACAGAGAGAGAGAGGGGGAGGTTTAGTGGAGTGTAGGGTACATGAGATAGAGAGAGAGGGAGGTTTAGTGTAGTGTAGGGGTACATGAGATAGAGAGAGAGGGAGGTTTAGTGTAGTGTAGGGGTACATGAGATAGAGAGAGGGGAGGTTTAGTGTAGTGTAGGGGTACATGAGATAGAGAGAGGGGAGGTTTAGTGTAGTGTAGGGGTACATGAGATTGAGAGAGAGGAGGTTTAGTGCAGTGTAGGGGTACATGAGATAGAGAGAGAGGGGAGGTTTAGTGTAGTGTAGGGGTACATGAGATAGTGAGACAGAGGGGGAGGTTTAGTGTAGTGTAGGAGTACATGAGATAGAGAGAGGGGGAGGTTTAGTGTAGTGTAGGGGTACATGAGATAGAGGGAGAGGAGGAGGTTTAGTGTAGTGTAGGGGTACATGAGATAGTGAGACAGAGGGGAGGTTTAGTGTAGTGTAGGGGTACATGAGATAGAGAGAGAGGGGAGGTTTAGTGTAGTGTAGGGGTACATGAGATAGAGAGAGAGGGAGAGGTTTAGTGTAGTGTAGGGGTACATGAGATAGAGAGAGGGGAGGTTTAGTGTAGTGTAGGGGTACATGAGATTGAGAGAGAGGAGGTTTAGTGCAGTGTAGGGTACATGAGATAGAGAGAGAGAGGGGAGGTTTAGTGTAATGTAGGGGTACATGAGATAGAGAGAGAGATAGATTTAGTGCAGTGTAGGGGTACATGAGATAGAGAGAGTGGGAGGTTTAGTGTAGTGTGTAGGGGTACATGAGATAGAAAGTGTGGGAGGTTTAGTGTAGTGTAGGGGTACATGAGATTGAGAGAGAGGGAGGTTTAGTGTAGTGTAGGAGTACATGAGATAGAGAGAGAGAGGTTTAGTGTAGTGTATGGGTACATGAGATAGAGAGAGTGGGAGGTTTAGTGTAGTGTAGGGGTACATGAGATAGAGAGAGAGTGGGAGGTTTAGTGTAGTGTAGGGATACATGAGATTGAGCGAGAGGGGAGGTTTAGTGTAGTGTAGGGTACAGGAGATAGAGAGAGAGAGGGAGGATTAGTGTAGTGTAGGGGTACATGAGATAGAGAGAGGAGGAGGTTTAGTGTAGTGTAGGGGTACATGAGATAGAGAGAGAGAGGAGGTTTAGTGTAGTGTAGGGGTACATGAGATAGAGAGAGAGGGAGGTTTAGTGTAGTGTAGGGTACATGAGATAGAGAGAGAGAGGTTTAGTGTAATGTAGGGGTACATGAGATAGAGAGAGAGGGAGGTTTAGTGTAGTGTAGGTTAGTGTAGTGTAGGGGTACATGAGATTGAGCAAGAGGGAGGGTTAGTGTAGTGTAATGGGTACATGAGATAGAGAGAGAGTGGGAGGTTTAGTGTACTGTAGGGGTAAATGAGATTGAGAGAGTGGGAGGTTTAGTGTAGTGTAGGGGTAAATGAGATTGAGAGCGAGGGAGGTTTAGTGTAGTGTAGGGGTACATGAGATAGAGAGAGAGAGGGGGAGGTTTAGTGTAGTGTAGGGGTAAATGAGATTGAGAGAGAGGGAGGTTTAGTGTAGTGTAGGGTACATGAGACAGAGAGAGAGGGGAGGTTTAGTGGAGTGTAGGGGTACATGAGATAGAGAGAGAGGGAGGTTTAGTGTAGTGTAGGGGTACATGAGATAGAGAGAGAGAGGGGAGGTGTAGTGTAGTGTAGGGGTACATGAGATAGAGAGAGGGGGAGGTTTAGTGTAGTGTAGGGTACATGAGATAGAGAGAGAGGAGGTTTAGTGTAGTGTAGGGTACATGAGATTGAGAGAGAGGGAGGTTTAGTGCAGTGTAGGGGTACATGAGATAGAGAGAGAGGGGGAGGTTTAGTGTAATGTAGGGGTACATGAGATAGAGAGAGATAGGTTTAGTGTAGTGTAGGGTACATGAGATAGAGAGAGTGGGAGGTTTAGTGTAGTGTAGGGGTACATGAGATAGAGAGAGTGGGAGGTTTAGTGTAGTGTAGGGGTACATGAGATTGAGAGAGAGGAGGTTTAGTGTAGTGTAGGAGTACATGAGATAGAGAGAGGGAGGTTTAGTGTAGTGTAGGGGTACATGAGATAGAGAGAGGAGGAGGTTTAGTGTAGTGTAGGGGTACATGAGATAGTGAGACAGAGGGGAGGTTTAGTGTAGTGTAGGGTACATGAGATAGAGAGTGGGAGGTTTAGTGTAGTGTAGGGATACATGAGATTGAGCGAGAGGGGAGGTTTAGTGGTTTAGTGTAGTGTAGGGGTACATGAGATAGAGAGAGAGGAGGAGGTTTAGTGTAGGGATACATGAGATTGAGAGAGAGGAGGTTTAGTGTAGTGTAGGGGTACATGAGATAGAGAGAGAGGGAGAGGTTTAGTGTAGTGTAGGGGTACATGAGATAGGGAGAGAGGGGGAGGTTTAGTGTAGTGTAGGTTAGTGTAGTGTAGGGGTACATGAGATTGAGCAAGAGGGAGGGTTAGTGTAGTGTAATGGGTACATGAGATAGAGAGAGAGTGGGAGGTTTAGTGTAGTGTAGGGGTACATGAGATTGAGAGAGAGGGAGGATTAGTGTAGTGTAGGGGTACATGAGATAGAGAGAGGGGGGAGGTTTAGTGGAGTGTAGGGGTACACGAGATAGAGAGAGGGGGAGGTTTAGTGTAGTGTAGGGGTACATGAGATAGAGAGAGGGGGGAGGTTTAGTGTAGTGTAGGGGTACATGAGATAGAGAGAGAGGAGGTTTAGTGTAGTGTAGGTTAGTGTAGTGTAGGGTACATGAGATAGAGAGAAGGGGAGGTTTAGTGTAGTGTAGGGGTAAATGAGATTGAGAGAGAGGGAGGTTTAGTGTAGTGTAGGGGTACATGAGACAGAGAGAGAGAGGGGGAGGTTTAGTGGAGTGTAGGGGTACACGAGATAGAGAGAGGGGGGAGGTTTAGTGTAGTGTAGGGGTACATGAGATAGAGAGAGAGAGGAGGTGTAGTGTAGTGTAGGGGTACATGAGATAGAGAGAGGGGGAGGTTTAGTGTAGTGTAGGGGTACATGAGATAGAGAGAGGGGAGGTTTAGTGTAGTGTAGGGTACATGAGATTGAGAGAGAGGGAGGTTTAGTGCAGTGTAGGGGTACATGAGATAGAGAGAGAGGGAGGTTTAGTGTAATGTAGGGGGTACATGAGATAGAGAGAGAGAGATAGATTTAGTGCAGTGTAGGGGTACATGAGATAGAGAGAGTGGGAGGTTTAGTGTAGTGTAGGGGTACATGAGATAGAAAGTGTGGGAGGTTTAGTGTAGTGTAGGGGTACATGAGATTGAGAGAGAGGGAGGTTTAGTGTAGTGTAGGAGTACATGAGATAGAGAGAGAGAAGCTTAGTGTAGTGTATGGGTACATGAGATAGAGAGAGTGGGAGGTTTAGTGTAGAGTAGGGGTACATGAGATAGAGAGAGTGGGAGGTTTAGTGTAGTGTAGGGATACATGAGATTGAGCGAGAGGGGGAGGTTTAGTGTAGTGTAGGGGTACAGGAGAAAGAGAGAGAGGGGAGGATTAGTGTAGTGTAGGGTACATGAGATAGAGAGGGGGAGGTTTAGTGTAGTGTAGGGGTACATGAGATAGAGAGAGAGGGGAGGTTTAGTGTAGTGTAGGTTAGTGTAGTGTAGGGATACATGAGATTGAGCAAGAGGGAGGGTTAGTGTAGTGTAATGGGTACATGAGATAGAGAGAGAGTGGGAGGTTTAGTGTAGTGTAGGGGTAAATGAGATTGAGAGAGTGGGAGGTTTAGTGTAGTGTAGGGGTAAATGAGATTGAGAGAGGGAGGTTTAGTGTAGTGTAGGGGTACATGAGATAGAGAGAGAGGGGAGGATTTGTGTTGTGTAGGGGTACATGAGATTGAGAGTAGAGGGAGGTTTAGTGTAGTGTAGGGGTACATGAGATAGAGAGAGAGGGGAGGTTTAGTGGAGTGTAGGGAGTACATGAGATAGAGAGAGGGGAGGTTTAGTGTGTAGTGTAGGGGGTACATGAGATAGAGAGAGAGGGGAGGTGTAGTGTAGTGTAGGGGTACATGAGATAGAGAGAGGGAGGTTTAGTGTAGTGTAGGGGTACATGAGATAGAGAGAGGGGGAGGTTTAGTGTAGTGTAGGGGTACATGAGATTGAGAGAGAGGGAGGTTTAGTGTAGTGTAGGGGTACATGAGATAGAGAGAGAGGGGGAGGTTTAGTGCAGTGTAGGGGTACATGAGATAGAGAGAGTGGGAGGTTTAGTGTAGTGTAGGGGTACATGAGATAGAGAGAGTGGGAGGTTTAGTGTAGTGTAGGGGTACATGAGATTGAGAGAGAGGGAGGTTTAGTGTAGTGTAGGAGTACATGAGATAGAGAGAGGGGGAGGTTTAGTGTAGTGTAGGGGTACATGAGATAGAGGGAGAGGAGGAGGTTTAGTGTAGTGTAGGGGTACATGAGATAGAGAGAGGGGGGAGGTTTAGTGTAGTGTAGGGTACATGAGATAGTGAGACAGAGGGAGGTGTAGTGTAGTGTAGGGGTACATGAGATAGAGAGAGTGGGAGGTTTAGTGTAGTGTAGGGATACATGAGATTGAGAGAGAGGGAGGTTTAGTGGTTTAGTGTAGTGTAGGGGTACATGAGATAGAGAGAGGAGGAGGTTTAGTGTAGTGTAGGGATACATGAGATTGAGTGAGAGGGAGGTTTAGTGTAGTGTAGGGTACATGAGATAGAGAGAGAGAGGAGGTTTAGTGTAGTGTAGGGGTACATGAGATAGAGAGAGTGGGAGGTTTAGTGTAGTGTAGGTTAGTGTAGTGTAGGGTACATGAGATTGAGCAAGAGGGAGGTTTAGTGTAGTGTAATGGGTACATGAGATAGAGAGAGAGTGGGAGGTTTAGTGTAGTGTAGGGGTACATGAGATTGAGCAAGAGGGAGGGTTAGTGTAGTGTAATGGGTACATGAGATAGAGAGAGAGTGGGAGGTTTAGTGTAGTGTAGGGGTACATGAGATTGAGAGAGAGGGAGGATTAGTGTAGTGTAGGGGTACATGAGATAGAGAGAGAGAGGGGAGGTTTAGTGGAGTGTAGGGGTACATGAGATAGAGAGAGGGGAGGTTTAGTGTAGTGTAGGGGTACATGAGATAGAGAGAGGGAGGTTTAGTGTAGTGTAGGGTACATGAGATAGAGAGAGAGGGAGGTTTAGTGTAGGTTAGTGTAGTGTAGGGGTACATGAGATAGAGAGAGAGGGGAGGTTTAGTGTAGTGTAGGGGTAAATGAGATTGAGAGAGAGGAGGTTTAGTGTAGTGTAGGGGTACATGAGATAGAGAGAGAGGGGAGGTTTAGTGGAGTGTAGGGGTACATGAGATAGAGAGAGAGAGGGAGGTTTAGTGTAGTGTAGGGGTACATGAGATAGAGAGAGAGAGGGGAGGTGTAGTGTAGTGTAGGGGTACATGAGATAGAGAGAGGGAGGTTTAGTGTAGTGTAGGGGTACATGAGATAGAGAGAGGGGGAGGTTTAGTGTAGTGTAGGGTACATGAGATTGAGAGAGAGGGAGGTTTAGTGCAGTGTAGGGGTACATGAGATAGAGAGAGAGGGGGAGGTTTAGTGTAATGTAGGGGTACATGAGATAGAGAGAGAGATAGATTTAGTGCAGTGTAGGGGTACATGAGATAGAGAGAGAGAGAGAGGAGGTTTAGTGTAGTGTAGGGTACATGAGATAGAAAGTGTGGGAGGTTTAGTGTAGTGTAGGGGTACATGAGATTGAGAGAGAGGGAGGTTTAGTGTAGTGTAGGAGTACATGAGATAGAGAGAGTAGGAGGTTTAGTGTAGTGTAGGGATACATGAGATTGAGAGAGAGGGAGGTTTAGTGGTTTAGTGTAGTGTAGGGTACATGAGATAGAGAGAGAGGAGGTTTGGTGTAGTGTAGGGATACATGAGATTGAGTGAGAGAGGAGGTTTAGTGTAGTGTAGGGGTACATGAGATAGAGAGAGGGAGAGGTTTAGTGTAGTGTAGGGGTACATGAGATAGGGAGAGAGGGGAGGTTTAGTGTAGTGTAGGTTAGTGTAGTGTAGGGTACATGAGATTGAGCAAGAGGGAGGGTTAGTGTAGTGTAATGGGTACATGAGATAGAGAGAGAGTGGGAGGTTTAGTGTAGTGTAGGGGTACATGAGATTGAGCAAGAGGGAGGGTTAGTGTAGTGTAATGGGTACATGAGATAGAGAGAGAGTGGGAGGTTTAGTGTAGTGTAGGGGTACATGAGATTGAGAGAGAGGAGGATTAGTGTAGTGTAGGGGTACATGAGATAGAGAGAGAGAGGGGAGGTTTAGTGGAGTGTAGGGGTACAAGAGATAGAGAGAGGGGGGAGGTTTAGTGTAGTGTAGGGGTACATGAGATAGAGAGAGGGGAGGTTTAGTGTAGTGTAGGGGTACATGAGATAGAGAGAGAGGGGAGGTTTAGTGTAGTGTAGGTTAGTGTAGTGTAGGGGTACATGAGATAGAGAGAAGGGGGAGGTTTAGTGTAGTGTAGGGGTAAATGAGATTGAGAGAGAGGGAGGTTTAGTGTAGTGTAGGGGTACATGAGATAGAGAGAGAGAGGGGGAGGTTTAGTGGAGTGTAGGGGCACACCAGATAGAGAGAGAGGGAGGTTTAGTGTAGTGTAGGGTACATGAGATAGAGAGAGAGAGGGGGAGGTGTAGTGTAGTGTAGGGGTACATGAGATAGAGAGAGGGGGAGGTTTAGTGTAGTGTAGGGTACATGAGATAGAGAGAGGGGGAGGTTTAGTGTAGTGTAGGGGTACATGAGATTGAGAGAGAGGGAGGTTTAGTGCAGTGTAGGGGTACATGAGATAGAGAGAGAGGGGGAGGTTTAGTGTAATGTAGGGTACATGAGATAGAGAGAGAGATAGATTTAGTGCAGTGTAGGGTACATGAGATAGAGAGAGTGGGAGGTTTAGTGTAGTGTAGGGGTACATGAGATAGAAAGTGTGGGAGGTTTAGTGTAGTGTAGGGGTACATGAGATTGAGAGAGAGGGAGGTTTAGTGTAGTGTAGGAGTACATGAGATAGAGAGAGAGGAGGCTTAGTGTAGTGTATGGGTACATGAGATAGAGAGAGTGGGAGGTTTAGTGTAGTGTAGGGATACATGAGATTGAGCGAGAGGGGAGGTTTAGTGTAGTGTAGGGGTACATGAGAAAGAGAGAGAGGAGGAGGTTTAGTGTAGTGTAGGGTACATGAGATAGAGAGAGGGGAGGTTTAGTGTAGTGTAGGGGTACATGAGATAGAGAGAGAGAGGGAGGTTTAGTGTAGAGTAGGGGTACATGAGATAGAGAGAGTGGGAGGTTTAGTGTAGTGTAGGGATACATGAGATTGAGAGAGAGGGAGGTTTAGTGTAGTGTAGGGGTACAGGAGATAGAGAGAGAGGGAGGTTTAGTGTAGTGTAGGGTACATGAGATAGAGAGAGAGGAGGTTTAGTGTAGTGTAGGTTAGTGTAGTGTAGGGGTACATGAGATAGAGAGACGGGGGAGGTTTAGTGTAGTGTAGGGGTAAATGAGATTGAGAGAGAGGGAGGTTTAGTGTAGTGTAGGGGTACATGAGACAGAGAGAGAGAGGGGAGGTTTAGTGGAGTGTAGGGACATGAGATAGAGAGAGAGGAGGTTTAGTGTAGTGTAGGGGTACATGAGATAGAGAGAGAGAGGGGGAGGTGTAGTGTAGTGTAGGGGTACATGAGATAGAGAGAGGGGGAGGTTTAGTGTAGTGTAGGGGTACATGAGATAGAGAGAGGGGGAGGTTTAGTGTAGTGTAGGGGTACATGAGATTGAGAGAGAGGGAGGTTTAGTGCAGTGTAGGGTACATGAGATAGAGAGAGAGGGAGGTTTAGTGTAATGTAGGGGTACATGAGATAGAGAGAGAGATAGATTTAGTGCAGTGTAGGGGTACATGAGATAGAGAGAGTGGGAGGTTTAGTGTAGTGTAGGGGTACATGAGATAGAGAGTGTGGGAGGTTTAGTGTAGTGTAGGGGTACATGAGATTGAGAGAGAGGGAGGTTTAGTGTAGTGTAGGAGTACATGAGATAGAGAGAGAGAAGGTTTAGTGTAGTGTAGGGGTACATGAGATAGAGAGAGTGGGAGGTTTAGTGTAGTGTAGGGGTACATGAGATAGAGAGAGAGAGAGGAGGTTTAGTGTAGTGTAGGGATACATGAGATTGAGCGAGAGGGGAGGTTTAGTGGTTTAGTGTAGTGTAGGGGTACATGAGATAGAGAGAGAGGAGGAGGTTTAGTGTAGTGTAGGGATACATGAGATTGAGTGAGAGGGAGGTTTAGTGTAGTGTAGGGTACATGAGATAGAGAGAGGAGAGGTTTAGTGTAGTGTAGGGGTACATGAGATAGAGAGAGGGGGAGGTTTAGTGTAGTGTAGGTTAGTGTAGTGTAGGGGTACATGAGATTGAGCAAGAGGGAGGGTTAGTGTAGTGTAATGGGTACATGAGATAGAGAGAGTGGGAGGTTTAGTGTAGTGTAGGGGTACATGAGATTGAGAGAGAGGGAGGATTAGTGTAGTGTAGGGTACATGAGATAGAGAGAGAGAGAGGGGGAGGTGTAGTGTAGTGTAGGGGTACATGAGATAGAGAGAGGGGGAGGTTTAGTGTAGTGTAGGGGTACATGAGATAGAGAGAGGGGGAGGTTTAGTGTAGTGTAGGGGTACATGAGATAGAGAGAGAGGAGGTTTAGTGTAGTGTAGGTTAGTGTAGTGTAGGGTACATGAGATAGAGAGAAGGGGGAGGTTTAGTGTAGTGTAGGGGTAAATGAGATTGAGAGAGAGGGAGGTTTAGTGTAGTGTAGGGGTACATGAGATAGAGAGAGAGAGGGGGAGGTTTAGTGGAGTGTAGGGGTACACGAGATAGAGAGAGGGGGGAGGTTTAGTGTAGTGTAGGGGTACATGAGATAGAGAGAGAGAGGGGGAGGTGTAGTGTAGTGTAGGGGTACATGAGATAGAGAGAGGGGGAGGTTTAGTGTAGTGTAGGGGTACATGAGATAGAGAGAGGGGGAGGTTTAGTGTAGTGTAGGGGTACATGAGATTGAGAGAGAGGGAGGTTTAGTGCAGTGTAGGGGTACATGAGATAGAGAGAGAGGGGGAGGTTTAGTGTAATGTAGGGGTACATGAGATAGAGAGAGAGATAGATTTAGTGCAGTGTAGGGGTACATGAGATAGAGAGAGTGGGAGGTTTAGTGTAGTGTAGGGGTACATGAGATAGAAAGTGTGGGAGGTTTAGTGTAGTGTAGGGGTACATGAGATTGAGAGAGAGGGAGGTTTAGTGTAGTGTAGGAGTACATGAGATAGAGAGAGAGAAGCTTAGTGTAGTGTATGGGTACATGAGATAGAGAGAGTGGGAGGTTTAGTGTAGTGTAGGGATACATGAGATTGAGCGAGAGGGGGAGGTTTAGTGTAGTGTAGGGGTACAGGAGAAAGAGAGAGAGGGGAGGATTAGTGTAGTGTAGGGGTACATGAGATAGAGAGAGAGGGGAGGTTTAGTGTAGTGTAGGTTAGTGTAGTGTAGGGATACATGAGATTGAGCAAGAGGGAGGGTTAGTGTAGTGTAATGGGTACATGAGATAGAGAGAGAGTGGGAGGTTTAGTGTACTGTAGGGTAAATGAGATTGAGAGAGAGTGGGAGGTTTAGTGTAGTGTAGGGGTAAATGAGATTGAGAGCGAGGGAGGTTTAGTGTAGTGTAGGGGTACATGAGATAGAGAGAGGGAGGTTTAGTGTAGTGTAGGTTAGTGTAGTGTAGGGTACATGAGATTGAGCAAGAGAGGAGGTTTAGTGTAGTGTAATGGGTACATGAGATAGAGAGAGAGTGGGAGGTTTAGTGTAGTGTAGGGTACATGAGATTGAGAGAGAGGGAGGTTTAGTGTAGTGTAGGGGTACATGAGATAGAGAGAGAGGGGAGGTTTAGTGTAGTGTAGGGTACATGAGATAGAGAGAGAGGGAGGTTTAGTGTAGTGTAGGGGTACATGAGATAGAGAGAGGGGGAGGTTTAGTGTAGTGTAGGGTACATGAGATAGAGAGAGAGGGAGGTTTAGTGTAGTGTAGGGTGAGATAGAGAGAGGAGGAGTGTAGTGTAGGGGTACATGAGATAGAGAGAAGGGGAGGTTTAGTGTAGTGTAGGGTACATGAGATAGAGAGGGAGGTTTAGTGTAGTGTAGGGGTACATGAGATAGAGAGAGAGAGGAGGTTTAGTGGAGTGTAGGGTACATGAGATAGAGAGAGGGGAGGTTTAGTGTAGTGTAGGGGGTACATGAGATAGAGAGAGAGAGAGGAGGTGTAGTGTAGTGTAGGGGTACATGAGATAGAGAGAGGGGGAGGTTTAGTGTAGTGTAGGGGTACATGAGATAGAGAGAGGGGGAGGTTTAGTGTAGTGTAGGGGTACATGAGATTGAGAGAGAGGGAGGTTTAGTGTAGTGTAGGGGTACATGAGATAGAGAGAGAGGGGGAGGTTTAGTGTAATGTAGGGGTACATGAGATAGAGAGAGAGAGATAGATTTAGTGCAGTGTAGGGGTACATGAGATAGAGAGAGGGAGGTTTAGTGTAGTGTAGGGGTACATGAGATAGAGAAGTGTGGGAGGTTTAGTGTAGTGTAGGGTACATGAGATTGAGAGAGAGGGAGGTTTAGTGTAGTGTAGGGTACATGAGATAGAGAGAGAGAAGGTTTAGTGTAGTGTATGGGTACATGAGATAGAGAGAGAGAGTGGGAGGTTTAGTGTAGTGTAGGGATACATGAGATTGAGAGAGAGAGGGAGGTTTAGTGTAGTGTAGGGGTACAGGAGGGAGAGAGAGGGAGGATTAGTGTAGTGTAGGGTACATGAGATAGAGAGAGAGAGGAGGTTTAGTGTAGTGTAGGTTAGTGTAGTGTAGGGATACATGAGATTGAGCAAGAGGGAGGGTTAGTGTAGTGTAATGGGTACATGAGATAGAGAGAGTGGGAGGTTTAGTGTAGTGTAGGGGTAAATGAGATTGAGAGAGTGGGAGGTTTAGTGTAGTGTAGGGGTACATGAGATTGAGAGCGAGGGAGGTTTAGTGTAGTGTAGGGGGTACATGAGATAGAGAGAGAGAGGAGGTTTAGTGTAGTGTAGGGGTAAATGAGATTGAGAGAGAGGGAGGTTTAGTGTAGTGTAGGGGTACATGAGATAGAGAGAGAGAGGGGGAGGTTTAGTGGAGTGTAGGGGTACAAGAGATAGAGAGAGGGAGGTTTAGTGTAGTGTAGGGGTACATGAGATAGAGAGAGAGAGGGGAGGTGTAGTGTAGTGTAGGGGTACATGAGATAGAGAGAGGGGAGGTTTAGTGTAGTGTAGGGTACATGAGATAGAGAGAGGGGGAGGTTTAGTGTAGTGTAGGGGTACATGAGATTGAGAGAGAGGGAGGTTTAGTGTAGTGTAGGGGTACATGAGATAGAGAGAGAGGGGGAGGTTTAGTGTAGTGTAGGGGTACATGAGATAGAGAGAGAGATAGATTTAGTGCAGTGTAGGGGTACATGAGATAGAGAGAGTGGGAAGTTTAGTGTAGTGTAGGGGTACATGAGATAGAGAGTGTGGGAGGTTTAGTGTAGTGTAGGGGTACATGAGATTGAGAGAGAGGGAGGTTTAGTGTAGTGTAGGGTACATGAGATAGAGAGAGAGGAGGTTTAGTGTAGTGTAGGGTACATGAGATAGAGAGAGGAGGAGGTTTAGTGTAGTGTAGGGGTACATGAGATAGAGAGAGGGGGAGGTTTAGTGTAGTGTAGGGGTACATGAGATAGTGAGAGAGAGGAGGTTTAGTGTAGTGTAGGGTACATGAGATAGAGAGAGTGGGAGGTTTAGTGTAGTGTAGGGATACATGAGATTGAGCGAGAGGGGAGGTTTAGTGGTTTAGTGTAGTGTAGGGTACATGAGATAGAGAGAGGAGGAGGTTTAGTGTAGGGATACATGAGATTGAGAGAGAGGGAGGTTTAGTGTAGTGTAGGGGTACATGAGATAGAGAGAGAGAGGAGGTTTAGTGTAGTGTAGGGGTACATGAGATAGAGAGAGAGAGGAGGTTTAGTGTAGTGTAGGTTAGTGTAGTGTAGGGGTACATGAGATTGAGAGAGAGGGAGGTTTAGTGTAGTGTAATGGGTACATGAGATAGAGAGAGAGTGGGAGGTTTAGTGTAGTGTAGGGGTACATGAGATTGAGCAAGAGGGAGGTTTAGTGTAGTGTATTGGGTACATGAGATAGAGAGAGAGAGGGAGGTTTAGTGTAGTGTAGGGGTACATGAGATTGAGAGAGAGGGAGGTTTAGTGTAGTGTAGGGGTACATGAGATAGAGAGAGGGAGGTTTAGTGTAGTGTAGGGGTACATGAGATAGAGAGAGAGAGGAGGTTTAGTGTAGTGTAGGGGTACATGAGATAGAGAGAGGGAGGTTTAGTGTAGTGTAGGTTAGTGTAGTGTAGGGGTACATGAGATAGAGAGAAGGAGGTTTAGTGTAGTGTAGGGTAAATGAGATTGAGAGAGAGGAGGTTTAGTGTAGTGTAGGGGTACATGAGATAGAGAGAGAGAGGAGGTTTAGTGTAGTGTAGGGTACATGAGATAGAGAGAGGGGGAGGTTTAGTGTAGTGTGTAGGGGTACATGAGATAGAGAGAGAGAGGGAGGTTTAGTGTAGTGTAGGGGTACATGAGATAGAGAGAGGGAGGTTTAGTGTAGTGTAGGGGTACATGAGATAGAGAGGGGAGGTTTAGTGTAGTGTAGGGGTACATGAGATGGAAAGTGTGGGAGGTTTAGTGTAGTGTAGGGGTACATGAGATTGAGAGAGAGGAGGTTTAGTGTAGTGTAGAGTACATGAGATAGAGAGAGAGAGGTTTAGTGTAGTGTATGGGTACATGAGATAGAGAGAGTGGGAGGTTTAGTGTAGTGTAGGGATACATGAGATTGAGCGAGAGGGGGAGGTTTAGTGTAGTGTAGGGGTACAGGAGAAAGAGAGAGAGGGGAGGATTAGTGTAGTGTAGGGGTACATGAGATAGAGAGAGGGGAGGTTTAGTGTAGTGTAGGGGTACATGAGATAGAGAGAGAGGGGAGGTTTAGTGTAGTGTAGGTTAGTGTAGTGTAGGGATACATGAGATTGAGCAAGAGGGAGGGTTAGTGTAGTGTAATGGGTACATGAGATAGAGAGAGAGTGGGAGGTTTAGTGTAGTGTAGGGGTAAATGAGATTGAGAGCGAGGGAGGTTTAGTGTAGTGTAGGGGTACATGAGATAGAGAGAGAGAGGGGGAGGTTTAGTGTAGTGTAGGGGTAAATGAGATTGAGAGAGAGGGAGGTTTAGTGTAGTGTAGGGGTACATGAGATAGAGAGAGAGAGGGGGAGGTTTAGTGGAGTGTAGGGGTACACGAGATAGAGAGAGGGGGGAGGTTTAGTGTAGTGTAGGGGTACATGAGATAGAGAGAGAGAGGAGGTGTAGTGTAGTGTAGGGTACATGAGATAGAGAGAGAGGGGAGGTTTAGTGTAGTGTAGGGGTACATGAGATAGAGAGAGGGGAGGTTTAGTGTAGTGTAGGGGGTACATGAGATTGAGAGAGAGAGGAGGTTTAGTGTAGTGTAGGGGTACATGAGATAGAGAGAGAGAGGAGGTTTAGTGTAAT
Source organism: Brachymystax lenok tsinlingensis (assembly GCA_030435695.1). Lineage (NCBI taxonomy): Eukaryota > Metazoa > Chordata > Actinopteri > Salmoniformes > Salmonidae > Brachymystax > Brachymystax lenok. The sequence continues at coordinate 18,863,314 of CM059806.1, read as the reverse complement.
GTAGGGGTACATGAGATAGAGAGAGATAGATTTAGTGCAGTGTAGGGTACATGAGATAGAGAGAGTGGGAAGTTTAGTGTAGTGTAGGGGTACATGAGATAGAGATGTGGGAGGTTTAGTGTAGTGTAGGGGTACATGAGATTGAGAGAGAGGGAGGTTTAGTGTAGTGTAGGGAGTACATGAGATAGAGAGAGAGGAGGTTTAGTGTAGTGTAGGGGTACATGAGATAGAGAGAGGGGGAGGTTTAGTGTAGTGTAGGGGTACATGAGATAGAGAGAGGGGGAGGTTTAGTGTAGTGTAGGGTTACATGAGATAGTGAGACAGAGGGGAGGTTTAGTGTAGTGTAGGGTACATGAGATAGAGAGAGTGGGAGGTTTAGTGTAGTGTAGGGATACATGAGATTGAGAGCGAGAGGGAGGTTTAGTGGTTTAGTGTAGTGTAGGGGTACATGAGATAGAGAGAGGAGGAGGTTTAGTGTAGTGTAGGGATACATGAGATTAGAGAGAGAGGAGGTTTAGTGTAGTGTAGGGGTACATGAGATAGAGAGAGAGAGGGGAGGTTTAGTGTAGTGTAGGGTACATGAGATAGAGAGAGAGGGGAGGTTTAGAGTAGTGTAGGTTAGTGTAGTGTAGGGGTACATGAGATTGAGCAAGAGGGAGGGTTAGTGTAGTGTAATGGGTACATGAGATAGAGAGAGAGTGGGAGGTTTAGTGTAGTGTGAGGGTACATGAGATTGAGAGAGAGAGGGAGGGTTTAGTGTAGTGTAGGTACATGAGATAGAGAGAGAGTGGGAGGTTTAGTGTAGTGTAGGGGTACATGAGATTGAGAGAGAGGAGGTTTAGTGTAGTGTGAGGGTACATGAGATAGAGAGAGAGAGAGGAGGTTTAGTGTAGTGTAGGGGTACATGAGATAGAGAGAGAGGGGAGGTTTAGTGTAGTGTAGGGGTACATGAGATAGAGAGAGAGAGAGGTTTAGTGTAGTGTAGGGTACATGAGATAGAGAGAGAGGGGAGGTTTAGTGTAGTGTAGGGGGTACATGAGATAGAGAGAGGGAGGTTTAGTGTAGTGTAGGGTACATGAGATAGAGAGAGGGGAGGTTTAGTGTAGTGTAGGGTACATGAGATAGAGAGAGAGGAGGTTTAGTGTAGTGTAGGGTACATGAGATAGAGAGAGAGGGAGGTTTAGTGTAGTGTAGGGGTACATGAGATAGAGAGAGAGGGGAGGTTTAGTGTAGTGTAGGGTACATGAGATAGAGAGAGGGGAGGTTTAGTGTAGTGTGAGGGTACATGAGATAGAGAGAGAGGGGAGGTTTAGTGTAGTGTAGGGGTACATGAGATAGAGAGAGGAGGGTTTAGTGTAGTGTAGGGGTACATGAGATTGAGAGAGAGTGGGAGGTTTAGTGTAGTGTAGGGTACATGAGATAGAGAGAGAGTGGGAGGTTTAGTGTAGTGTAGGGGTACATGAGATTGAGAGAGAGGAGGTTTAGTGTAGTGTAGGGGTACATGAGATAGAGAGAGAGGGGAGGTTTAGTGTAGTGTAGGGGGTACATGAGATAGAGAGAGTGGGAGGTTTAGTGTAGTGTAGGGGTACATGAGATAGAGAGAGTGGGAGGTTTAGTGTAGTGTAGGGTACATGAGATAGAGAGGGAGGTTTAGTGTAGTGTAGGGGTACATGAGATAGAGAGAGAGAGGAGGTTTAGTGTAGGATACATGAGATTAGAGAGAGAGAGGTTTAGTGTAGTGTATGGGTACATGAGATAGAGAGAGTGGGAGGTTTAGTGTAGTGTAGGGGTACATGAGATTGAGCGAGAGGGAGGTTTAGTGTAGTGTAGGGGTACATGAGATAGAGAGAGAGGGGAGGTTTAGTGTAGTGTAGGGGTACATGAGATAGAGAGAGAGGGAGGTTTAGTGTAGTGTAGGGTACATGAGATAGAGAGAGAGGGTGTAGTGTAGCATAGAGAGAGAGGGAGGTTAGTGTAGTGTAGTGTAGGGGTACATGAGATAGAGAGAGAGGGGAGGTTTAGTGTAGTGTAGGGTACATGAGATAGAGAGAGAGGGGAGGTTTAGTGTAGTGTAGGGGGTACATGAGATAGAGAGAGTGGGAGGTTTAGTGTAGTGTAGGGGTACATGAGATAGAGAGAGTGGGAGGTTTAGTGTAGTGTAGGGTACATGAGATTGAGAGAGGGAGGTTTAGTGTAGTGTAGTGTAGGGGTACATGAGATAGAGAGAGAGAGGTTTAGTGTAGTGTAGGGTACATGAGATAGAGAGAGAGGGAGGTTTAGTGTAGTGTAGGGGTACATGAGATAGAGAGAGAGGGAGGTTTAGTGTAGTGTAGGGGTACATGAGATAGAGAGAGAGAGAGAGGGAGGTTTAGTGTAGTGTAGGGGTACATGAGATAGAGAGAGAGGAGGAGGTTTAGTGTAGTGTAGGGGTACATGAGATAGAGAGAGAGAGGGGAGGTTTAGTGTAGTGTAGGGTACATGAGATAGAGAGAGAGGGAGGTTTAGTGTAGTGTAGGGTACATGAGATTGAGAGAGAGGAGGTTTAGTGTAGTGTAGGGGTACATGAGATAGAGAGAGAGGGAGGTTTAGTGTAGTGTAGGGGTACATGAGATAGAGAGAGGAGGTTTAGTGTAGTGTAGGGTACATGAGATAGAGAGAGAGGAGGTTTAGTGTAGTGTAGGGTACATGAGATAGAGAGAGAGGGAGGTTTAGTGTAGTGTAGGGTACATGAGATAGAGAGAGAGGGGAGGTTTAGTGTAGTGTAGGGTACATGAGATAGAGAGAGAGAGGAGGTTTAGTGTAGTGTAGGGGTACATGAGATAGAGAGAGAGAGGAGGTTTAGTGTAGTGTAGGGGGTACATGAGATAGAGAGAGGAGGAGGTTTAGTGTAGTGTAGGGGTACATGAGATAGAGAGAGGGGAGGTTTAGTGTAGTGTAGGGGTACATGAGATTGAGAGAGAGGAGGTTTAGTGTGTAGTGTAGGGTACATGAGATAGAGAGAGAGGGAGGTTTAGTGTAGTGTAGGGGTACATGAGATAGAGAGAGGGGAGGTTTAGTGTAGTGTAGGGGGCACATGAGATAGAGAGAGAGTGGGAGGTTTAGTGTAGTGTAGGGGTACATGAGATAGAGAGAGGAGGTTTAGTGTAGTGTAGGGGTACATGAGATAGAGAGAGAGGGGAGGTTTAGTGTAGTGTAGGGGTACATGAGATTGAGAGAGAGGGAGGTTTAGTGTAGTGTAGGGGTACATGAGATAGAGAGAGAGGAGGAGGTTTAGTGTAGTGTAGGGGTACATGAGATAGAGAGAGTGGGAGGTTTAGTGTAGTGTAGGGTACATGAGATAGAGAGAGAGAGGGAGGTTTAGTGTAGTGTAGGGTACATGAGATAGAGAGAGAGAGGAGGTTTAGTGTAGTGTGGGGTACATGAGATAGAGAGAGGGAGGTTTAGTGTAGTGTAGGGGTACATGAGATAGAGAGAGAGAGGAGGTTTAGTGTAGTGTAGGGGTACATGAGATAGAGAGAGAGAGGAGGTTTAGTGTAGTGTAGGGTACATGAGATAGAGAGAGGGGAGGTTTAGTGTAGTGTAGGGTACATGAGATAGAGAGAGAGGGAGGTTTAGTGTAGTGTAGGGTACATGAGATTGAGAGAGGAGGTTTAGTGTAGTGTAGGGTACATGAGATAGAGAGAGAGGGGAGGTTTAGTGTAGTGTAGGGGTACATGAGATAGAGAGAGAGAGGGAGGTTTAGTGTAGTGTAGGGGTACATGAGATAGAGAGAGAGGGGAGGTTTAGTGTAGTGTAGGGGTACATGAGATTGAGAGAGAGGAGGTTTAGTGTAGTGTAGGGTACATGAGATAGAGAGAGGGGAGGTTTAGTGTAGTGTAGGGGGTACATGAGATAGAGAGAGAGAGGAGGTTTAGTGTAGTGTAGGGGTACATGAGATAGAGAGAGAGGGAGGTTTAGTGTAGTGTAGGGGTACATGAGATAGAGAGAGAGGGGAGGTTTAGTGTAGTGTAGGGTACATGAGATAGAGAGAGAGGGAGGTTTAGTGTAGTGTAGGGGTACATGAGATAGAGAGAGAGAGAGGAGGTTTAGTGTAGTGTAGGGGTACATGAGATAGAGAGAGGGAGGAGGTTTAGTGTAGTGTAGGGGTACATGAGATAGAGAGAGAGAGGGGAGGTTTAGTGTAGTGTAGGGTACATGAGATAGAGAGAGAGGAGGTTTAGTGTAGTGTAGGGTACATGAGATGAGAGAGAGGGAGGTTTAGTGTAGTGTAGGGGTACATGAGATAGAGAGAGAGGAGGTTTAGTGTAGTGTAGGGGGTACATGAGATAGAGAGAGAGGGAGGTTTAGTGTAGTGTAGGGGTACATGAGATAGAGAGAGAGGAGGTTTAGTGTAGTGTAGGGGTACATGAGATAGAGAGAGAGGGAGGTTTAGTGTAGTGTAGGGGTACATGAGATTGAGAGAGAGGAGGTTTAGTGTAGTGTAGGGGGTACATGAGATAGAGAGAGAGGGGAGGTTTAGTGTAGTGTAGGGGTACATGAGATAGAGAGAGAGGGAGGTTTAGTGTAGTGTAGGGTACATGAGATAGAGAGAGAGAGAGGGAGGTTTAGTGTAGTGTAGGGGTACATGAGATAGAGAGAGGGGAGGAGGTTTAGTGTAGTGTAGGGGTACATGAGATAGAGAGAGAGGAGGAGGTTTAGTGTAGTGTAGGGTACATGAGATTAGAGAGAGAGGGAGGTTTAGTGTAGTGTAGGGGTACATGAGATAGAGAGAGGGAGGTTTAGTGTAGTGTAGGGTACATGAGATAGAGAGAGAGGGGAGGTTTAGTGTAGTGTAGGGTACATGAGATAGAGAGAGAGAGGGAGGTTTAGTGTAGTGTAGGGGTACATGAGATTGAGAGAGAGGGAGGTTTAGTGTAGTGTAGGGTACATGAGATAGAGAGAGAGAGGGAGGTTTAGTGTAGTGTAGGGGTACATGAGATTGAGAGAGAGGAGGGTTAGTGTAGTGTAAGGGGTACATGAGATAGAGAGAGGGGGAGGTTTAGTGTAGTGTAGGGTACATGAGATAGAGAGAGAGAGGGAGGTTTAGTGTAGTGTAGGGGTACATGAGATAGAGAGAGAGAGGGGAGGTTTAGTGTAGTGTAGGGGGTACATGAGATAGAGAGAGAGAGGGAGGTTTAGTGTAGTGTAGGGTACATGAGATAGAGAGAGAGAGGGAGGTTTAGTGTAGTGTAGGGTACATGAGATAGAGAGAGGGAGGTTTAGTGTAGTGTAGGGGTACATGAGATAGAGAGAGAGAGGAGGTTTAGTGTAGTGTAGGGGTACATGAGATAGAGAGAGAGGAGGTTTAGTGTAGTGTAGGGGTACATGAGATAGAGAGAGAGGAGGTTTAGTGTAGTGTAGGGTACATGAGATAGAGAGAGAGGGAGGTTTAGTGTAGTGTAGGGGTACATGAGATGAGAGAGAGAGAGGAGGTTTAGTGTAGTGTAGGGGTACATGAGATAGAGAGAGAGGAGGTTTAGTGTAGTGTAGGGGGTACATGAGATAGAGAGAGAGGGAGGTTTAGTGTAGTGTAGGGTACATGAGAGATAGAGAGAGGGAGGTTTAGTGTAGTGTAGGGGTACATGAGATTGAGAGAGGGAGGTTTAGTGTAGTGTAGGGTACATGAGATAGAGAGAGGGAGGTTTAGTGTAGTGTAGGGGTACATGAGATAGAGAGAGAGGAGGAGGTTTAGTGTAGTGTAGGGGTACATGAGATAGAGAGAGGGAGGTTTAGTGTAGTGTAGGGGTACATGAGATAGAGAGAGAGAGGAGGTTTAGTGTAGTGTAGGGGTACATGAGATAGAGAGAGTGGGAGGTTTAGTGTAGTGTAGGGGTACATGAGATTGAGAGAGGGAGGTTTAGTGTAGTGTAGGGGTACATGAGATAGAGAGAGTGGGAGGTTTAGTGTAGTGTAGGGGTACATGAGATAGAGAGAGAGGAGGTTTAGTGTAGTGTAGGGTACATGAGATAGAGAGAGAGGAGGTTTAGTGTAGTGTGTAGGGCACATGAGATAGAGAGAGGGGAGGTTTAGTGTAGTGTAGGGGTACATGAGATAGAGAGAGAGGGAGGTTTAGTGTAGTGTAGGGGTACATGAGATAGAGAGAGAGGGAGGTTTAGTGTAGTGTAGGGGGTACATGAGATAGAGAGAGAGAGGAGGTTTAGTGTAGTGTAGGGGTACATGAGATAGAGAGAGAGGGAGGTTTAGTGTAGTGTAGGGTACATGAGATAGAGAGAGTGGGAGGTTTAGTGTAGTGTAGGGGTACATGAGATTAGAGAGAGAGGGAGGTTTAGTGTAGTGTAATGGGTACATGAGATAGAGAGAGAGAGGAGGTTTAGTGTAGTGTAGGGGTACATGAGATTGAGAGAGAGGGAGGTTTAGTGTAGTGTAGGGTACATGAGATAGAGAGAGAGAGGGAGGTTTAGTGTAGTGTAGGGTACATGAGATTGAGAGAGGGAGGTTTAGTGTAGTGTAGGGGTACATGAGATAGAGAGAGAGGGGAGGTTTAGTGTAGTGTAGGGGTGTAGGGACATGAGATTGAGAGAGAGGAGGTTTAGTGTAGTGTAGGAGGGTACATGAGATAGAGAGAGAGAGGAGGTTTAGTGTAGTGTAGGGGTACATGAGATAGAGAGAGAGGAGGTTTAGTGTAGTGTAGGGGTACATGAGATAGAGAGAGAGAGGGAGGTTTAGTGTAGTGTAGGGTACATGAGATAGAGAGAGAGGGGAGGTTTAGTGTAGTGTAGGGGGTACATGAGATAGAGAGAGGGAGGTTTAGTGTAGTGTAGGGGTACATGAGATAGAGAGAGAGGGGAGGTTTAGTGTAGTGTAGGGGTACATGAGATAGAGAGAGAGGGGAGGTTTAGTGTAGTGTAGGGGTACATGAGATAGAGAGAGAGGAGGTTTAGTGTAGTGTAGGGTACATGAGATAGAGAGAGGGGAGGTTTAGTGTAGTGTAGGGGTACATGAGATGAGAAGAGAGAGGAGGTTTAGTGTAGTGTAGTACATGAGATGAGAGAGAGGGAGGTTTAGTGTAGTGTAGGGTACATGAGATAGAGAGAGAGAGGAGGAGGTTTAGTGTAGTGTAGGGTACATGAGATAGAGAGAGAGGAGGAGGTTTAGTGTAGTGTGGGGGTACATGAGATAGAGAGAGAGGGAGGTTTAGTGTAGTGTAGGGGTACATGAGATAGAGAGAGAGGGGAGGTTTAGTGTAGTGTAGGGTACATGAGATAGAGAGAGAGGGAGGTTTAGTGTAGTGTAGGGGTACATGAGATAGAGAGAGAGAGGAGGTTTAGTGTAGTGTAGGGGTACATGAGATAGAGAGAGAGGGAGGTTTAGTGTAGTGTAGGGGTACATGAGATAGAGAGAGGGAGGTTTAGTGTAGTGTAGGGGTGCATGAGATAGAGAGAGAGGGGGGAGGTTTAGTGTAGTGTAGGGGTACATGAGATAGAGAGAGAGTGGGAGGTTTAGTGTAGTGTAGGGGTACATGAGATAGAGAGAGAGGAGGTTTAGTGTAGTGTAGGGGTACATGAGATAGAGAGAGAGAGGGGAGGTTTAGTGTAGTGTAGGGGTACATGAGATAGAGAGAGGGGAGGTTTAGTGTAGTGTAGGGGTACATGAGATAGAGAGAGAGGGAGGTTTAGTGTAGTGTAGGGTACATGAGATAGAGAGAGAGGGGAGGTTTAGTGTAGTGTAGGGGTACATGAGATAGAGAGAGGAGGTTTAGTGTAGTGTAGGGTACATGAGATAGAGAGAGGGGAGGTTTAGTGTAGTGTAGGGGTACATGAGATAGAGAGAGAGGGGAGGTTTAGTGTAGTGTAGGGTACATGAGATAGAGAGAGAGGAGGTTTAGTGTAGTGTAGGGGTACATGAGATAGAGAGAGGGGAGGTTTAGTGTAGTGTAGGGTACATGAGATAGAGAGAGAGGAGGTTTAGTGTAGTGTAGGGGTACATGAGATTGAGAGAGAGGGAGGTTTAGTGTAGTGTAGGGGTACATGAGATAGAGAGAGAGGGGAGGTTTAGTGTAGTGTAGGGGTACATGAGATAGAGAGAGAGGAGGTTTAGTGTAGTGTAGGGGTACATGAGATAGAGAGAGGGAGGTTTAGTGTAGTGTAGGGTACATGAGATAGAGAGAGAGGAGGTTTAGTGTAGTGTAGGGGTACATGAGATAGAGAGAGGGAGGTTTAGTGTAGTGTAGGGTACATGAGATAGAGAGAGAGGGAGGTTTAGTGTAGTGTAGGGGTACATGAGATAGAGAGAGAGGGGAGGTTTAGTGTAGTGTAGGGGTACATGAGATAGAGAGAGTGGGAGGTTTAGTGTAGTGTAGGGTACATGAGATAGAGAGAGAGGAGGTTTAGTGTAGTGTAGGGTACATGAGATAGAGAGAGAGGAGGTTTAGTGTAGTGTAGGGGGTACATGAGATAGAGAGAGAGGGGAGGTTTAGTGTAGTGTAGGGTACATGAGATAGAGAGAGAGAGGAGGTTTAGTGTAGTGTAGGGGTACATGAGATGAGAGAGAGGGAGGTTTAGTGTAGTGTAGGGTACATGAGATAGAGAGAGGGAGGTTTAGTGTAGTGTAGGGGTACATGAGATAGAGAGAGAGAGGGAGGTTTAGTGTAGTGTAGGGGGTACATGAGATAGAGAGAGAGGAGGTTTAGTGTAGTGTAGGGGTACATGAGATAGAGAGAGAGGGAGGTTTAGTGTAGTGTAGGGGTACATGAGATAGAGAGAGAGGGGAGGTTTAGTGTAGTGTAGGGGTACATGAGATAGAGAGAGGGGAGGTTTAGTGTGTAGTGTAGGGTACATGAGATAGAGAGAGAGGGGAGGTTTAGTGTAGTGTAGGGGGTACATGAGATAGAGAGAGAGAGGGGAGGTTTAGTGTAGTGTAGGGGTACATGAGATTAGAGAGAGGAGGTTTAGTGTAGTGTAGGGGTACATGAGATAGAGAGAGAGGAGGTTTAGTGTAGTGTAGGGGTACATGAGATAGAGAGAGAGAGGAGGTTTAGTGTAGTGTAGGGGTACATGAGATAGAGAGAGGGAGGTTTAGTGTAGTGTAGGGGGTACATGAGATAGAGAGAGAGAGGGGAGGTTTAGTGTAGTGTAGGGGTACATGAGATAGAGAGAGAGGAGGTTTAGTGTAGTGTAGGGGTACATGAGATAGAGAGAGAGAGGAGGTTTAGTGTAGTGTAGGGGGTACATGAGATAGAGAGAGAGAGGAGGTGTGTAGGTGTACATGAGTGTAGAGGGTACATGAGATAGAGAGAGAGAGGGAGGTTTAGTGTAGTGTAGGGGTACATGAGATAGAGAGAGAGGAGGTTTAGTGTAGTGTAGGGGTACATGAGATAGAGAGAGAGAGGAGGTTTAGTGTAGTGTAGGGTACATGAGATAGAGAGAGAGGAGGTTTAGTGTAGTGTAGGGTACATGAGATAGAGAGAGAGTGGGAGGTTTAGTGTAGTGTAGGGGTACATGAGATAGAGAGAGGGAGGTTTAGTGTAGTGTAGGGGTACATGAGATAGAGAGAGGGGGAGGTTTAGTGTAGTGTAGGGGTACATGAGATAGAGAGAGAGGAGGTTTAGTGTAGTGTAGGGGGTACATGAGATTAGAGAGAGAGAGGAGGTTTAGTGTAGTGTAGTACATGAGATAGAGAGAGGGGAGGTTTAGTGTAGTGTAGGGTACATGAGATAGAGAGAGAGGGGAGGTTTAGTGTAGTGTAGGGGTACATGAGATGAGAGAGAGAGGGAGGTTTAGTGTAGTGTAGGGGTACATGAGATAGAGAGAGAGAGGGGAGGTTTAGTGTAGTGTAGGGGTACATGAGATTGAGAGAGAGGAGGTTTAGTGTAGTGTAGGGGTACATGAGATAGAGAGAGAGAGGAGGTTTAGTGTAGTGTAGGGGTACATGAGATAGAGAGAGGGGGAGGTTTAGTGTAGTGTAGGGCACATGAGATAGAGAGAGAGAGGGGAGGTTTAGTGTAGTGTAGGGGTACATGAGATAGAGAGAGAGGAGGTTTAGTGTAGTGTAGGGGTACATGAGATAGAGAGAGGGAGGTTTAGTGTAGTGTAGGGTACATGAGATAGAGAGAGAGGAGGTTTAGTGTAGTGTAGGGTACATGAGATTGAGAGAGAGGGAGGTTTAGTGTAGTGTAGGGGTACATGAGATAGAGAGAGAGTAGGTTTAGTGTAGTGTAGGGTACATGAGATAGAGAGAGTGGGAGGTTTAGTGTAGTGTAGGGGTACATGAGATAGAGAGAGGGGAGGTTTAGTGTAGTGTAGGGGTACATGAGATAGAGAGAGGAGGTTTAGTGTAGTGTAGGGGTACATGAGATAGAGAGAGAGAGAGGAGGTTTAGTGTAGTGTAGGGGGTACATGAGATAGAGAGAGGGGAGGTTTAGTGTAGTGTAGGGTACATGAGATAGAGAGAGTGGGAGGTTTAGTGTAGTGTAGGGGTACATGAGATTGAGAGAGAGGGAGGTTTAGTGTAGTGTAGGGTACATGAGATAGAGAGAGAGGGAGGTTTAGTGTAGTGTAGGGGTACATGAGATAGAGAGAGAGAGGGAGGTTTAGTGTAGTGTAGGGGTACATGAGATAGAGAGAGAGGGAGGTTTAGTGTAGTGTAGGGTACATGAGATAGAGAGAGAGGAGGTTTAGTGTAGTGTAGGGGTACATGAGATAGAGAGAGAGGGAGGTTTAGTGTAGTGTAGGGTACATGAGATAGAGAGAGGAGGTTTAGTGTAGTGTAGGGGTACATGAGATAGAGAGAGGGGAGGTTTAGTGTAGTGTAGGGTACATGAGATAGAGAGAGAGAGAGGGAGGTTTAGTGTAGTGTAGGGTACATGAGATAGAGAGAGAGAGGGAGGTTTAGTGCAGTGTAGGGGTACATGAGATAGAGAGAGGGAGGTTTAGTGTAGTGTAGGGTACATGAGATAGAGAGAGGGGAGGTTTAGTGTAGTGTAGGGGTACATGAGATAGAGAGAGGGAGGTTTAGTGTAGTGTAGGGTACATGAGATAGAGAGAGAGAGGGAGGTTTAGTGTAGTGTAGGGGTACATGAGATAGAGAGAGAGGGAGGTTTAGTGTAGTGTAGGGGGTACATGAGATAGAGAGAGAGAGGTTTAGTGTAGTGTAGGGTACATGAGATAGAGAGAGAGGAGGTTTAGTGTAGTGTAGGGTACATGAGATAGAGAGAGAGAGGGAGGTTTAGTGTAGTGTAGGGGTACATGAGATTGAGAGAGAGGAGGTTTAGTGTAGTGTAGGGTACATGAGATAGAGAGAGAGAGAGGAGGAGGTTTAGTGTAGTGTAGGGGTACATGAGATAGAGAGAGTGGGAGGTTTAGTGTAGTGTAGGGTACATGAGATAGGAGAGAGGGGGAGGTTTAGTGTAGTGTAGGGGTACATGAGATAGAGAGAGGGAGGTTTAGTGTAGTGTAGGGTACATGAGATAGAGAGAGAGGGGAGGTTTAGTGTAGTGTAGGGGTACATGAGATAGAGAGAGAGGGAGGTTTAGTGTAGTGTAGGGTACATGAGATAGAGAGAGAGGAGGTTTAGTGTAGTGTAGGGGTACATGAGATAGAGAGAGAGGGAGGTTTAGTGTAGTGTAGGGTACATGAGATTGAGAGAGAGGGAGGTTTAGTGTAGTGTAGGGTACATGAGATAGAGAGAGAGAGGGGAGGTTTAGTGTAGTGTAGGGGTACATGAGATAGAGAGAGAGGAGGTTTAGTGTAGTGTAGGGTACATGAGATAGAGAGAGAGAGGAGGTTTAGTGTAGTGTAGGGGTACATGAGATAGAGAGAGGGGAGGTTTAGTGTAGTGTAGGGGTACATGAGATAGAGAGAGAGGGAGGTTTAGTGTAGTGTAGGGTACATGAGATAGAGAGAGAGGAGGTTTAGTGTAGTGTAGGGGTACATGAGATAGAGAGAGTGGGAGGTTTAGTGTAGTGTAGGGGTACATGAGATAGAGAGAGAGAGGGGAGGTTTAGTGTAGTGTAGGGGGTACATGAGATAGAGAGAGAGGGAGGTTTAGTGTAGTGTAGGGTACATGAGATAGAGAGAGAGAGGGGAGGTTTAGTGTAGTGTAGGGTACATGAGATAGAGAGAGAGGGAGGTTTAGTGTAGTGTAGGGTACATGAGATAGAGAGAGAGGGAGGTTTAGTGTAGTGTAGGGTACATGAGATAGAGAGAGAGGGAGGTTTAGTGTAGTGTAGGGGTACATGAGATAGAGAGAGGAGGTTTAGTGTAGTGTAGGGTACATGAGATAGAGAGAGAGGGGAGGTTTAGTGTAGTGTAGGGTACATGAGATAGAGAGAGAGGGAGGTTTAGTGTAGTGTAGGGGTACATGAGATAGAGAGAGAGGAGGTTTAGTGTAGTGTAGGGGTACATGAGATAGAGAGAGGGAGGTTTAGTGTAGTGTAGGGGTACATGAGATAGAGAGAGAGGGGAGGTTTAGTGTAGTGTAGGGGTACATGAGATAGAGAGAGAGAGGGGAGGTTTAGTGTAGTGTAGGGGTACATGAGATAGAGAGAGGGGAGGTTTAGTGTAGTGTAGGGGTACATGAGATAGAGAGAGAGGGAGGTTTAGTGTAGTGTAGGGGTACATGAGATAGAGAGAGAGGAGGTTTAGTGTAGTGTAGGGGTACATGAGATAGAGAGAGAGGGGAGGTTTAGTGTAGTGTAGGGGTACATGAGATAGAGAGAGAGGAGGTTTAGTGTAGTGTAGGGGTACATGAGATAGAGAGAGAGGAGGTTTAGTGTAGTGTAGGGGTACATGAGATAGAGAGAGAGGAGGTTTAGTGTAGTGTAGGGTACATGAGATAGAGAGAGAGAGAGGAGGTTTAGTGTAGTGTAGGGGTACATGAGATAGAGAGAGAGGAGGTTTAGTGTAGTGTAGGGGTACATGAGATAGAGAGAGAGGGAGGTTTAGTGTAGTGTAGGGTACATGAGATAGAGAGAGAGGAGGTTTAGTGTAGTGTAGGGTACATGAGATAGAGAGAGAGGGGAGGTTTAGTGTAGTGTAGGGGTACATGAGATAGAGAGAGAGGAGGTTTAGTGTAGTGTAGTGTAGTGTAGGGTACATGAGATTGAGAGAGAGGGAGGTTTAGTGTAGTGTAGGGGTACATGAGATAGAGAGAGAGTGGGAGGTTTAGTGTAGTGTAGGGGTACATGAGATTGAGAGAGAGGGAGGTTTAGTGTAGTGTAGGGTACATGAGATAGAGAGAGAGGGAGGTTTAGTGTAGTGTAGGGGTACATGAGATTGAGAGAGAGGAGGAGGTTTAGTGTAGTGTAGGGGTACATGAGATAGAGAGAGAGGGAGGTTTAGTGTAGTGTAGGGGTACATGAGATAGAGAGAGGGAGGTTTAGTGTAGTGTAGGGGTACATGAGATAGAGAGAGAGAGGGGAGGTTTAGTGTAGTGTAGGGGTACATGAGATAGAGAGAGAGGGAGGTTTAGTGTAGTGTAGTAGGGGTACATGAGATAGAGAGAGGAGGAGGTTTAGTGTAGTGTAGGAGTACATGAGATAGAGAGAGAGGAGGTTTAGTGTAGTGTAGGGGTACATGAGATAGAGAGAGAGGGAGGAGGTTTAGTGTAGTGTAGGGGCACATGAGATAGAGAGAGAGGAGGTTTAGTGTAGTGTAGGGGCACATGAGATAGAGAGAGAGGGAGGTTAGTGTAGTGTAGGGGTACATGAGATAGAGAGAGAGGAGGTTTAGTGTAGTGTAGGGGTACATGAGATAGAGAGAGGGGGGAGGTTTAGTGTAGTGTAGGGGTACATGAGATAGAGAGAGAGAGGAGGTTTAGTGTAGTGTAGGGGTACATGAGATAGAGAGAGAGGGAGGTTTAGTGTAGTGTAGGGGTACATGAGATAGAGAGAGAGGGGGAGGTTTAGTGTAGTGTAGGGTACATGAGATAGAGAGAGAGGGAGGTTTAGTGTAGTGTAGGAGTACATGAGATAGAGAGAGGGGAGGTTTAGTGTAGTGTAGGGGTACATGAGATAGAGAGAGGGGGGAGGTTTAGTGTAGTGTAGGGGTACATGAGATAGAGAGAGAGGGGAGGTTTAGTGTAGTGTAGGGGTACATGAGATAGAGAGAGAGTGGGAGGTTTAGTGTAGTGTAGGGGTACATGAGACAGAGAGAGGGAGGTTTAGTGTAGTGTAGGGGTACATGAGATAGAGAGAGAGGAGGTTTAGTGTAGTGTAGGGGTACATGAGATAGAGAGAGAGAGGAGGTTTAGTGTAGTGTAGGGGTACATGAGATAGAGAGAGAGGGAGGTTTAGTGTAGTGTAGGGGTACATGAGATAGAGAGAGGAGGGAGTGTAGTGTAGTGTGGGGCACATGAGATAGAGAGAGAGGAGGTTTAGTGTAGTGTAGGGGTACATGAGATAGAGAGAGAGGGAGGTTTAGTGTAGTGTAGGGAGATAGAGAGAGAGGAGGTTTAGTGGTTTAGTGTAGTGTAGGGGTACATGAGATAGAGAGAGAGAGGAGGTTTAGTGTAGTGTAGGGACATGAGATAGAGAGAGGGAGGTTTAGTGTAGTGTTACAGAGATAGAGAGAGGAGGTTTAGTGTAGTGTAGGGTACATGAGATAGAGAGAGAGGAGGTTTAGTGTAGTGTAGGGCACATGAGATAGAGAGAGAGAGTGGGAGGTTTAGTGTAGTGTAGGGGTACATGAGATTAGAGAGAGGGAGGTTTAGTGTAGTGTAGGGTACATGAGATAGAGAGAGGAGGTTTAGTGTAGTGTAGGGGTACATGAGAGAGAGAGAGAGAGGGGAGGTTTAGTGTAGTGTAGGGTACATGAGATAGAGAGAGAGGGAGGTTTAGTGTAGTGTAGGGGTACATGAGATAGAGAGAGAGGAGGTTTAGTGTAGTGTAGGGTACATGAGATAGAGAGAGAGGTTTAGTAGTGTAGTAGGGAGGTTTAGTGTAGTGAGATAGAGAGAGAGGGAGGTTTAGTGTAGTGTAGAGAGATAGGAATTGTACATGAGATAGAGAGAGAGAGGTAGTGTAGTGGAGGTTTAGTGTAGTGTGCACATGAGATAGAGAGAGAGGAGGTTTAGTGTAGTGTAGGGTACATGAGATAGAGAGAGAGGAGGTTTAGTGTAGTGTAGGGTACATGAGATAGAGAGAGGAGGTTTAGTGTAGTGTAGGGGTACATGAGATAGAGAGAGAGGAGGTTTAGTGTAGTGTAGGGTACATGAGATTGAGAGAGAGGGGAGGTTTAGTGCAGTGTAGGGGTACATGAGATAGAGAGAGGGAGGTTTAGTGTAAGTGTAGGGGGTACATGAGATAGAGAGAGAGGGAGGTTTAGTGTAGTGTAGGGGTACATGAGATAGAGAGAGAGGTTTAGTGTAGTGTAGGGGTACATGAGATAGAGAGAGAGGAGGTTTAGTAGTGTAGGGACATGAGATAGAGAGAGGGGAGGTTTAGTGTAGTGTAGGGGGTACATGAGATAGAGAGAGAGGAGGTTTAGTGTGGTGTGAGTGAGTGAGAGAGAGGTTTAGTGTAGTGTAGTGTGAGATGAGAGAGGGGAGGTTTAGTGTAGTGTAGGGGGTACATGAGAGAGAGAGAGGGAGGTTTAGTGTAGTGTGTAGGGGTACATGAGATAGAGAGGAGGTTTAGTGTAGGTGACATGGAGAGAGAGAGAGGAGGTTTAGTGTAGTGTAGGGGTACATGAGATAGAGAGAGGAGGTTTAGTGTAGTGTATGGGTACATGAGATAGAGAGAGAGGGAGGTTTAGTGTAGTGCATGAGATTGAGAGAGGGAGGTTTAGTGTAGTGTAGGGTACATGAGATAGAGAGAGAGGGGAGGTTTAGTGTAGTGTAGGGGTACATGAGATAGAGAGAGAGGGAGGAGGTTTAGTGTAGTGTAGGGTACATGAGATTGAGCAAGAGGGAGGTTTAGTGTAGTGTACATGAGATAGAGAGAGAGGAGGGAGGTAGTGGTGTAGGGGTACATGAGAGATTGAGAGAGGGAGGTTTAGTGTAGTGTAGGGGTACATGAGATTGAGAGAGGGAGAGGTTTAGTGTAGTGTAGGGGTACATGAGATAGAGAGAGGAGGAGGTTTAGTGTAGTGTAGGGGCACATGAGATA
The DNA here is from genome assembly GCA_030435695.1 of Brachymystax lenok tsinlingensis. Classification (NCBI taxonomy): domain Eukaryota; kingdom Metazoa; phylum Chordata; class Actinopteri; order Salmoniformes; family Salmonidae; genus Brachymystax; species Brachymystax lenok. The sequence continues at coordinate 18,847,212 of CM059806.1, read as the reverse complement.
GAGAGAGAGAGGGGGAGGTTTAGTGTAGTGTAGGGGTACATGAGATAGAGAGAGAGAGGGGAGGTTTAGTGTAGTGTAGGGGTACATGAGATAGAGAGAGAGGGGAGGTTTAGTGTAGTGTAGGGGGTGTGAGATAGAGAGAGAGGGAGGTTTAGTGTAGTGTGGGGGTACATGAGATAGAGAGAGAGGGAGGTTTAGTGTAGTGTAGGGGTACATGAGATGAGAGAGGGGGAGGTTTAGTGTAGTGTAGGGTACATGAGATTAGAGAGAGAGGGAGGTTTAGTGTAGTGTAGGGTACATGAGATAGAGAGAGAGGAGGAGGTTTAGTGTAGTGTAGGGTACATGAGATAGAGAGAGAGGGGGAGGTTTAGTGTAGTGTAGGTACATGAGATAGAGAGAGGAGGTTTAGTGTAGTGTAGGGTACATGAGATAGAGAGAGAGTGGGAGGTTTAGTGTAGTGTAGGGCACATGAGATAGAGAGAGAGGGAGGTTTAGTGTAGTGTAGGGTACATGAGATAGAGAGAGAGGGAGGTTTAGTGTAGTGTAGGTTAGTAGTGTAGTGTACATGAGATTGAGCAAGAGGAGGGTTAGTGTAGTGTAATGGGTACATGAGATAGAGAGAGAGAGGAGGTTTAGTGTAGTGTAGGGGTACATGAGATAGAGAGAGGAGGTTTAGTGTAGTGTAGGGGTACATGAGATAGAGAGAGAGAGGGGAGGTTTAGTGTAGTGTAGGGTACTGAGATTGAGAGAGGAGGTATTAGTGTAGTGTAGGGTACATGAGATAGAGAGAGAGAGGAGGTTTAGTGTGTGTAGGGGTAGTGAGAGAGAGAGAGGTTTAGTGAGTGTAGGGTACATGAGAGAGAGAGGGAGGTTTAGTGTAGTGTAGGGGTACATGAGATAGAGAGAGAGAGGGGGAGGTGTAGTGTAGTGTAGGGGTACATGAGATAGAGAGAGGGGGAGGTTTAGTGTAGTGTAGGGGTACATGAGATAGAGAGAGAGAGGTTTAGTTTAGTGTAGGGGTACATGAGATTGAGCGAGAGGGAGGGTTAGTGTAGTGAAGGGGTACATGAGATAGAGAGAGGGGAGGTTTAGTGCAGTGTAGGGGTACATGAGATAGAGAGAGAGGAGGAGGTTTAGTGTCGTTTAGGGGTACATGAGATAGGGAGAGAGGTTTAGTGTAGTGTAGGGGTACATGAGATAGAGAGAGAGGAGGAGTTTTAGTGTAGGGATACATGAGATTGAGTGAGAGGGAGGTTTAGTGTAGTGTAGGGGTACATGAGATTGAGAGAGAGGAAGGTTTAGTGTAGTGTAGGGTACATGAGACAGAGAGAGTGGGAGGTTTAGTGTAGTGTAGGGGTACATGAGATAGAGAGAGTGGGAGGTTTAGTGTAGTGTAGGGGAACATGAGAATGAAAGAGAGGGAGGTTTAGTGTAGTGTAGGAGTACATGAGATAGAGAGAGAGGGAGATTAGTGTAGTGTAGGGTACATGAGATAGAGAGAGGAGGAGGTTTAGTGTAGTGTAGGGGTACATGAGATAGGGAGAGAGGGGAGGTTTAGTGTAGTGTAGGACTACATGAGATAGAGAGAGGGAGGTTTAGTGTAGTGTAGGGGTATATGAGATAGAGAGAGAAGGGAGGTTTAGTGTAGTGTAGGGGTACATGAGATAGAGAGAGAGAGAGGGGAGGTTTAGTGTAGTGTAGGGGTACATGAGATAGAGAGAGAGTGGAGGTTTAGTGTAGTGCAGGGGTACATGAGATAGAGAGAGAGAGGTTTAGTTTAGTGTAGGGGTACATGAGATTGAGCGAGAGGGAGGGTTAGTGTAGTGAAGGGGTACATGAGATAGAGAGAGGGGAGGTTTAGTGTAGTGTAGGGGTACATGAGATAGAGAGAGAGGAGGTTTAGTGTAGTGTAGGGCAAATGAGATAGAGAGAGAGAGGGGGGAGGTTTAGTATAGTAGTGTAGGGGTACATGAGAGAGAGAGAGAGGAGGAGGTTTAGTGTAGTGTAGGGGTACATGACATAGAGAGAGTGGGAGGTTTAGTGTAGTGTAGGGGTACATGAGATAGAGAGAGGGGGAGGTTTAGTGTAGTGTAGGGTACATGAGATAGAGAGAGAGGAGGTTTAGTGTAGTGTAGGGGTACATGAGATAGAGAGAGAGAGGTTTAGTTTAGTGTAGGGGTACATGAGATTGAGCGAGAGGGAGGGTTAGTGTAGTGAAGGGGTACATGAGATAGAGAGAGAGGAGGAGGTTTAGTGTCGTTTAGGGTACATGAGATAGAGAGAGAGGTTTAGTGTAGTGTAGGGTACATGAGATAGAGAGAGAGGAGGAGGTTTAGTGTAGGGATACATGAGATTGGAGTGAGAGGGAGGTTTAGTGTAGTGTAGGGGTACATGAGATTGAGAGAGAGGAAGGTTTAGTGTAGTGTAGGGTACATGAGACAGAGAGAGTGGAGGTTTAGTGTAGTGTAGGGGTACATGAGATAGAGAGAGTGGGAGGTTTAGTGTAGTGTAGGGAACATGAGAATGAAAGAGAGGGAGGTTTAGTGTAGTGTAGGAGTACATGAGATAGAGAGAGGGGAGATTAGTGTAGTGTAGGGGTACATGAGATAGAGAGAGAGGAGGAGGTTTAGTGTAGTGTAGGGGTACATGAGATAGGGAGAGAGGGAGGTTTAGTGTAGTGTAGGAGTACATGAGATAGAGAGAGGGGAGGTTTAGTGTAGTGTAGGGGTATGAGATAGAGAGAGAGAGGGAGGTTTAGTGTAGTGTAGGGTACATGAGATAGAGAGAGAGAGGGGAGGTTTAGTGTAGTGTAGGGTACATGAGATAGAGAGAGAGTGGGAGGTTTAGTGTAGTGCAGGGGTACATGAGATAGAGAGAGAGAGGTTTAGTTTAGTGTAGGGGTACATGAGATTGAGCGAGAGGGAGGGTTAGTGTAGTGAAGGGCACATGAGATAGAGAGAGGAGGTTTAGTGTAGTGTAGGGTACATGAGATAGAGAGAGAGGAGGTTTAGTGTAGTGTAGGGGCACATGAGATAGAGAGAGAGAGGAGGTTTAGTATAGTGTAGGGGCACATGAGAGAGAGAGAGAGGAGGTTTAGTGTAGTGTAGGGCACATGACATAGAGAGAGAGTGGGAGGTTTAGTGTAGTGTAGGGTACATGAGATACAGAGAGAGGGGGAGGTTTAGTGTAGTGTAGGGGTACATGAGATAGAGAGAGAGGGGGAGGTGTAGTGTAGTGTAGGGGTACATGAGATAGAGAGAGGGGGAGGTTTAGTGTAGTGTAGGGGTACATGAGATAGAGAGAGAGAGGTTTAGTTTAGTGTAGGGGTACATGAGATTGAGCGAGAGGGAGGGTTAGTGTAGTGAAGGGGTACATGAGATAGAGAGAGGGGAGGTTTAGTGCAGTGTAGGGGTACATGAGATAGAGAGAGAGGAGGAGGTTTAGTGTCGTTTAGGGGTACATGAGATAGGGAGAGAGGTTTAGTGTAGTGTAGGGGTACATGAGATAGAGAGAGAGGAGGAGTTTTAGTGTAGGGATACATGAGATTGAGTGAGAGGGAGGTTTAGTGTAGTGTAGGGGTACATGAGATTGAGAGAGAGGAAGGTTTAGTGTAGTGTAGGGGTACATGAGACAGAGAGAGTGGGAGGTTTAGTGTAGTGTAGGGGTACATGAGATAGAGAGAGTGGGAGGTTTAGTGTAGTGTAGGGGAACATGAGAATGAAAGAGAGGGAGGTTTAGTGTAGTGTAGGAGTACATGAGATAGAGAGAGGGAGATTAGTGTAGTGTAGGGGTACATGAGATAGAGAGAGAGGAGGAGGTTTAGTGTAGTGTAGGGGTACATGAGATAGGGAGAGGGGGAGGTTTAGTGTAGTGTAGGACTACATGAGATAGAGAGAGGGGAGGTTTAGTGTAGTGTAGGGGTATATGAGATAGAGAGAGAAGGAGGTTTAGTGTAGTGTAGGGGTACATGAGATAGAGAGAGAGAGGGGAGGTTTAGTGTAGTGTAGGGGTACATGAGATAGAGAGAGAGTGGGAGGTTTAGTGTAGTGCAGGGTACATGAGATAGAGAGAGAGAGGTTTAGTTTAGTGTAGGGGTACATGAGATTGAGCGAGAGGAGGAGGGTTAGTGTAGTGAAGGGGCACATGAGATAGAGAGAGGGGAGGTTTAGTGTAGTGTAGGGGTACATGAGATAGAGAGAGGGGAGGTTTAGTGTAGTGTAGGGGCACATGAGATAGAGAGAGAGGGGAGGTTTAGTATAGTGTAGGGTACATGAGAGAGAGAGAGAGAGGGAGGTTTAGTGTAGTGTAGGGGTACATGACATAGAGAGAGAGTGGGAGGTTTAGTGTAGTGTAGGGGTACATGAGATAGAGAGAGAGGGAGGTTTAGTGTAGTGTAGGGGCACATGAGATAGAGAGAGGGGAGGTTTAGTGTAGTGTAGGGGGTACATGAGATAGAGAGAGAGAGGTTTAGTTTAGTGTAGGGTACATGAGATTGAGCGAGAGGGAGGGTTAGTGTAGTGAAGGGGTACATGAGATAGAGAGAGGAGGAGGTTTAGTGTCGTTTAGGGGTACATGAGATAGGGAGAGAGGTTTAGTGTAGTGTAGGGTACATGAGATAGAGAGAGAGGAGGAGGTTTAGTGTAGGGATACATGAGATTGAGTGAGAGGGAGGTTTAGTGTAGTGTAGGGGTACATGAGATTGAGAGAGAGGAAGGTTTAGTGTAGTGTAGGGGTACATGAGACAGAGAGAGTGGGAGGTTTAGTGTAGTGTAGGGGTACATGAGATAGAGAGAGAGAGAGTGGGAGGTTTAGTGTAGTGTAGGGGAACATGAGAATGAAAGAGAGGGAGGTTTAGTGTAGTGTAGGAGTACATGAGATAGAGAGAGGGGGAGATTAGTGTAGTGTAGGGTACATGAGATAGAGAGAGAGGAGGAGGTTTAGTGTAGTGTAGGGGTACATGAGATAGGGAGAGAGGAGGTTTAGTGTAGTGTAGGAGCACATGAGATAGAGAGAGGGGGAGGTTTAGTGTAGTGTAGGGGTATATGAGATAGAGAGAGAAGGGGAGGTTTAGTGTAGTGTAGGGCACATGAGATAGAGAGAGAGAGGGGGAGGTTTAGTGTAGTGTAGGGTACATGAGATAGAGAGAGAGTGGGAGGTTTAGTGTAGTGTAGGAGTACATGAGATAGAGAGAGAGAGGAGATTAGTGTAGTGTAGGGGTACATGAGATAGAGAGAGAGAGGAGGAGGTTTAGTGTAGTGTAGGGGTACATGAGATAGAGAGAGGGGAGGTTTAGTGTAGTGTAGGACTACATGAGATAGAGAGAGGGGGAGGTTTAGTGTAGTGTAGGGGTATATGAGATAGAGAGAGAGGGAGGTTTAGTGTAGTGTAGGGGTACATGAGATAGAGAGAGAGAGGGAGGTTTAGTGTAGTGTAGGGCACATGAGATAGAGAGAGAGAGTGGGAGGTTTAGTGTAGTGCAGGGTACATGAGATAGAGAGAGAGAGGTTTAGTTTAGTGTAGGTGTAGGGTACATGAGATTGAGCGAGAGGGAGGGTTTAGTGTAGTGAAGGGGTACATGAGATAGAGAGAGGGAGGTTTAGTGTAGTGTAGGGGTACATGAGATAGAGAGAGGGAGGTTTAGTGTAGTGTAGGGGCACATGAGATAGAGAGAGAGGGAGGTTTAGTATAGTGTAGGGTACATGAGAGAGAGAGAGAGAGGGGGAGGTTTAGTGTAGTGTAGGGGTACATGACATAGAGAGAGAGTGGGAGGTTTAGTGTAGTGTAGGGGTACATGAGATAGAGAGAGGGGGGAGGTTTAGTGTAGTGTAGGGCACATGAGATTGAGAGAGAGGGAGGTTTAGTGCAGTGTAGGGGTACATGAGATAGAGAGAGAGGGGGAGGTTTAGTGTAATGTAGGGGTACATGAGATAGAGAGAGAGATAGATTTAGTGCAGTGTAGGGGTACATGAGATAGAGAGAGTGGGAGGTTTAGTGTAGTGTAGGGGTACATGAGATAGAAAGTGTGGGAGGTTTAGTGTAGTGTAGGGGTACATGAGATTGAGAGAGAGGGAGGTTTAGTGTAGTGTAGGAGTACATGAGATAGAGAGAGAGAAGCTTAGTGTAGTGTATGGGTACATGAGATAGAGAGAGTGGGAGGTTTAGTGTAGTGTAGGGATACATGAGATTGAGCGAGAGGGGGAGGTTTAGTGTAGTGTAGGGGTACAGGAGAAAGAGAGAGAGGGGAGGATTAGTGTAGTGTAGGGGTACATGAGATAGAGAGAGGGAGGTTTAGTGTAGTGTAGGGGTACATGAGATAGAGAGAGAGGGGAGGTTTAGTGTAGAGTAGGGGTACATGAGATAGAGAGAGTGGGAGGTTTAGTGTAGTGTAGGGATACATGAGATTGAGCGAGAGGGGGAGGTTTAGTGTAGTGTAGGGGTACAGGAGAAAGAGAGAGAGGGGAGGATTAGTGTAGTGTAGGGGTACATGAGATAGAGAGAGGGGGGAGGTTTAGTGTAGTGTAGGGGTACATGAGATAGAGAGAGAGAGGGGGAGGTTTTAGTGTAGTGTAGGGGTACATGAGATAGAGAGAGAGGGAGGTTTAGTGTAGTGTAGGTTAGTGTAGTGTAGGGGTACATGAGATTGAGCAAGAGGGAGGGTTAGTGTAGTGTAATGGGTACATGAGATAGAGAGAGAGTAGGAGGTTTAGTGTACTGTAGGGGTAAATGAGATTGAGAGAGAGGGAGGTTTAGTGTAGTGTAGGGGTACATGAGATAGAGAGAGGGGGGAGGTTTAGTGTAGTGTAGGGGTACATGAGATAGAGAGAGAGAGGGGGAGGTTTAGTGTAGTGTAGGGCACATGAGATAGAGAGAGAGAGGAGGTTTAGTGGAGTGTAGGGGTACATGAGATAGAGAGAGGGGGAGGTTTAGTGTAGTGTAGGGGTACATGAGATAGAGAGAGAGAGGAGGTGTAGTGTAGTGTAGGGGTACATGAGATAGAGAGAGGGGAGGTTTAGTGTAGTGTAGGGTACATGAGATAGAGAGAGAGAGGTTTAGTTTAGTGTAGGGGTACATGAGATTGAGCGAGAGGGAGGGTTAGTGTAGTGAAGGGTACATGAGATAGAGAGAGGGAGGTTTAGTGCAGTGTAGGGTACATGAGATAGAGAGAGAGAGGAGGTTTAGTGTCGTTTAGGGGTACATGAGATAGGGAGAGAGGTTTAGTGTAGTGTAGGGGTACATGAGATAGAGAGAGAGGGGGAGGTTTAGTGTAGTGTAGGGGTACATGAGATAGAGAGAGAGAGGGGGAGGTGTAGTGTAGTGTAGGGTACATGAGATAGAGAGAGGGAGGTTTAGTGTAGTGTAGGGGTACATGAGATAGAGATAGAGAGGTTTAGTTTAGTGTAGGGGTACATGAGATTGAGCGAGAGGGAGGGTTAGTGTAGTGAAGGGGTACATGAGATAGAGAGAGAGAGGAGGTTTAGTGCAGTGTAGGGGTACATGAGATAGAGAGAGAGGAGGAGGTTTAGTGTCGTTTAGGGGTACATGAGATAGGGAGAGAGGTTTAGTGTAGTGTAGGGGTACATGAGATAGAGAGAGAGGAGGAGGTTTAGTGTAGGGATACATGAGATTGAATGAGAGGGAGGTTTAGTGTAGTGTAGGGTACATGAGATTGAGAGAGAGGAAGGTTTAGTGTAGTGTAGGGGTACATGAGACAGAGAGAGTGGGAGGTTTAGTGTAGTGTAGGGTACATGAGATAGAGAGAGTGGGAGGTTTAGTGTAGTGTAGGGGAACATGAGAATGAAAGAGAGGGAGGTTTAGTGTAGTGTAGGAGTACATGAGATAGAGAGAGGGGAGATTAGTGTAGTGTAGGGTACATGAGATAGAGAGAGAGGAGGAGGTTTAGTGTAGTGTAGGGGTACATGAGATAGGGAGAGAGGGGAGGTTTAGTGTAGTGTAGGAGTACATGAGATAGAGAGAGGGGAGGTTTAGTGTAGTGTAGGGGTATATGAGATAGAGAGAGAGGGGAGGTTTAGTGTAGTGTAGGGGTACATGAGATAGAGAGAGAGAGGGGGAGGTTTAGTGTAGTGTAGGGGTACATGAGATAGAGAGAGAGGGGAGGTGTAGTGTAGTGTAGGGGTACATGAGATAGAGAGAGGGGGAGGTTTAGTGTAGTGTAGGGGTACATGAGATAGAGAGAGGGGGAGGTTTAGTGTAGTGTAGGGGTACATGAGATTGAGAGAGAGGGAGGTTTAGTGCAGTGTAGGGGTACATGAGATAGAGAGAGAGGGGGAGGTTTAGTGTAATGTAGGGGTACATGAGATAGAGAGAGAGATAGATTTAGTGCAGTGTAGGGGTACATGAGATAGAGAGAGTGGGAGGTTTAGTGTAGTGTAGGGGTACATGAGATAGAAAGTGTGGGAGGTTTAGTGTAGTGTAGGGTACATGAGATTGAGAGAGAGGAGGTTTAGTGTAGTGTAGAGTACATGAGATAGAGAGAGAGAAGCTTAGTGTAGTGTATGGGTACATGAGATAGAGAGAGTGGGAGGTTTAGTGTAGAGTAGGGGTACATGAGATAGAGAGAGTGGGAGGTTTAGTGTAGTGTAGGGATACATGAGATTGAGCGAGAGGGGGAGGTTTAGTGTAGTGTAGGGGTACAGGAGAAAGAGAGAGAGGGGAGGATTAGTGTAGTGTAGGTTAGTGTAGTGTAGGGATACATGAGATTGAGCAAGAGGGAGGGTTAGTGTAGTGTAATGGGTACATGAGATAGAGAGAGAGTGGGAGGTTTAGTGTACTGTAGGGGTAAATGAGATTGAGAGAGTGGGAGGTTTAGTGTAGTGTAGGGGTAAATGAGATTGAGAGCGAGGGAGGTTTAGTGTAGTGTAGGGGTACATGAGATAGAGAGAGAGGGGGAGGTTTAGTGTAGTGTAGGGGTAAATGAGATTGAGAGAGAGGGAGGTTTAGTGTAGTGTAGGGGTACATGAGATAGAGAGAGAGGGGGAGGTTTAGTGGAGTGTAGGGGTACACGAGATAGAGAGAGGGGGAGGTTTAGTGTAGTGTAGGGGTACATGAGATAGAGAGAGAGAGGGGGAGGTGTAGTGTAGTGTAGGGGTACATGAGATAGAGAGAGGGGGAGGTTTAGTGTAGTGTAGGGGTACATGAGATAGAGAGAGGGGGAGGTTTAGTGTAGTGTAGGGATACATGAGATTGAGAGAGAGGGAGGTTTAGTGTAGTGTAGGGGTACATGAGATAGAGAGAGTGGGGGAGGTTTAGTGTAATGTAGGGGTACATGAGATAGAGAGAGAGATAGATTTAGTGCAGTGTAGGGGTACATGAGATAGAGAGAGTGGGAAGTTTAGTGTAGTGTAGGGGTACATGAGATAGAACGTGTGGGAGGTTTAGTGTAGTGTAGGGGTACATGAGATTGAGAGAGAGGGAGGTTTAGTGTAGTGTAGGAGTACATGAGATAGAGAGAGGGGGAGGTTTAGTGTAGTGTAGGGGTACATGAGATAGAGGGAGAGGAGGAGGTTTAGTGTAGTGTAGGGGTACATGAGATAGAGAGAGGGGGGAGGTTTAGTGTAGTGTAGGGTACATGAGATAGTGAGACAGAGGGAGGTTTAGTGTAGTGTAGGGGTACATGAGATAGAGAGAGTGGGAGGTTTAGTGTAGTGTAGGGATACATGAGATTGAGCGAGAGGGGGAGGTTTAGTGGTTTAGTGTAGTGTAGGGGTACATGAGATAGAGAGAGAGGAGGAGGTTTAGTGTAGGGATACATGAGATTGAGTGAGAGGGAGGTTTAGTGTAGTGTAGGGGTACATGAGATAGAGAGAGAGGGAGAGGTTTAGTGTAGTGTAGGGGTACATGAGATAGGGAGAGAGGGGGAGGTTTAGTGTAGTGTAGGTTAGTGTAGTGTAGGGGTACATGAGATTGAGCAAGAGGGAGGGTTAGTGTAGTGTAATGGGTACATGAGATAGAGAGAGAGTGGGAGGTTTAGTGTAGTGTAGGGGTACATGAGATTGAGCAAGAGGGAGGGTTAGTGTAGTGTAATGGGTACATGAGATAGAGAGAGAGTGGGAGGTTTAGTGTAGTGTAGGGGTACATGAGATTGAGAGAGAGGGAGGATTAGTGTAGTGTAGGGGTACATGAGATAGAGAGAGAGAGGGGGAGGTTTAGTGGAGTGTAGGGGTACACGAGAAAGAGAGAGAGAAGCTTAGTGTAGTGTATGGGTACATGAGATAGAGAGAGTGGGAGGTTTAGTGTAGTGTAGGGATACATGAGATTGAGCGAGAGGGGGAGGTTTAGTGTAGTGTAGGGGTACAGGAGAAAGAGAGAGAGGGGAGGATTAGTGTAGTGTAGGGGTACATGAGATAGAGAGAGGGGGAGGTTTAGTGTAGTGTAGGGGTACATGAGATAGAGAGAGAGAGGGGGAGGTTTAGTGTAGAGTAGGGGTACATGAGATAGAGAGAGTGGGAGGTTTAGTGTAGTGTAGGGATACATGAGATTGAGCGAGAGGGGGAGGTTTAGTGTAGTGTAGGGGTACAGGAGAAAGAGAGAGAGGGGAGGATTAGTGTAGTGTAGGGGTACATGAGATAGAGAGAGGGGGAGGTTTAGTGTAGTGTAGGGGTACATGAGATAGAGAGAGAGGGGGAGGTTTAGTGTAGTGTAGGGGTACATGAGATAGAGAGAGAGGGGAGGTTTAGTGTAGTGTAGGTTAGTGTAGTGTAGGGGTACATGAGATTGAGCAAGAGGGAGGGTTAGTGTAGTGTAATGGGTACATGAGATAGAGAGAGAGTAGGAGGTTTAGTGTACTGTAGGGTAAATGAGATTGAGAGAGAGGGAGGTTTAGTGTAGTGTAGGGGCACATGAGATAGAGAGAGGGGGAGGTTTAGTGTAGTGTAGGGGTACATGAGATAGAGAGAGAGAGGGGAGGTTTAGTGGAGTGTAGGGGTACACGAGATAGAGAGAGGGGAGGTTTAGTGTAGTGTGGGGTACATGAGATAGAGAGAGAGAGGGGAGGTGTAGTGTAGTGTAGGGGGTACATGAGATAGAGAGAGGAGGTTTAGTGTAGTGTAGGGGTACATGAGATAGAGAGAGAGAGGTTTAGTTTAGTGTAGGGGTACATGAGATTGAGCGAGAGAGGAGGGTTAGTGTAGTGAAGGGCACATGAGATAGAGAGAGGGAGGTTTAGTGCAGTGTAGGGGTACATGAGATAGAGAGAGAGGAGGAGGTTTAGTGTCGTTTAGGGGTACATGAGATAGGAGAGAGGTTTAGTGTAGTGTAGGGTACATGAGATAGAGAGAGAGGAGGAGTTTTAGTGTAGGGATACATGAGATTGAGTGAGAGGGAGGTTTAGTGTAGTGTAGGGGTACATGAGATTGAGAGAGAGGAAGGTTTAGTGTAGTGTAGGGGTACATGAGACAGAGAGAGTGGGAGGTTTAGTGTAGTGTAGGGGTACATGAGATAGAGAGAGGGAGGTTTAGTGTAGTGTAGGGGAACATGAGAATGAAAGAGAGGGAGGTTTAGTGTAGTGTAGGAGTACATGAGATAGAGAGAGGGGGAGATTAGTGTAGTGTAGGGGTACATGAGATAGAGAGAGAGGAGGAGGTTTAGTGTAGTGTAGGGGTACATGAGATAGGGAGAGAGGGGGAGGTTTAGTGTAGTGTAGGACTACATGAGATAGAGAGAGGGGGAGGTTTAGTGTAGTGTAGGGGTATATGAGATAGAGAGAGAAGGGGAGGTTTAGTGTAGTGTAGGGGTACATGAGATAGAGAGAGAGAGGGGGAGGTTTAGTGTAGTGTAGGGGTACATGAGATAGAGAGAGAGTGGGAGGTTTAGTGTAGTGCAGGGGTACATGAGATAGAGAGAGAGAGGTTTAGTTTAGTGTAGGGGTACATGAGATTGAGCGAGAGGGAGGGTTAGTGTAGTGAAGGGGTACATGAGATAGAGAGAGGGAGGTTTAGTGTAGTGTAGGGGTACATGAGATAGAGAGAGGGAGGTTTAGTGTAGTGTAGGGGCAAATGAGATAGAGAGAGAGGGGGGAGGTTTAGTATAGTGTAGGGGTACATGAGAGAGAGAGAGAGGGGGAGGTTTAGTGTAGTGTAGGGGTACATGACATAGAGAGAGAGTGGGAGGTTTAGTGTAGTGTAGGGGTACATGAGATAGAGAGAGGGGGAGGTTTAGTGTAGTGTAGGGGTACATGAGATAGAGAGAGGGGAGGTTTAGTGTAGTGTAGGGGTACATGAGATAGAGAGAGAGAGGTTTAGTTTAGTGTAGGGGTACATGAGATTGAGCGAGAGGGAGGGTTAGTGTAGTGAAGGGGTACATGAGATAGAGAGAGAGGAGGAGGTTTAGTGTCGTTTAGGGGTACATGAGATAGGGAGAGAGGTTTAGTGTAGTGTAGGGGTACATGAGATAGAGAGAGAGGAGGAGGTTTAGTGTAGGGATACATGAGATTGAGTGAGAGGGAGGTTTAGTGTAGTGTAGGGGTACATGAGATTGAGAGAGAGGAAGGTTTAGTGTAGTGTAGGGGTACATGAGACAGAGAGAGTGGGAGGTTTAGTGTAGTGTAGGGGTACATGAGATAGAGAGAGTGGGAGGTTTAGTGTAGTGTAGGGAACATGAGAATGAAAGAGAGGGAGGTTTAGTGTAGTGTAGGAGTACATGAGATAGAGAGAGGGGAGATTAGTGTAGTGTAGGGGTACATGAGATAGAGAGAGAGGAGGAGGTTTAGTGTAGTGTAGGGCACATGAGATAGGGAGAGGGGAGGTTTAGTGTAGTGTAGGAGTACATGAGATAGAGAGAGGGGAGGTTTAGTGTAGTGTAGGGGTATATGAGATAGAGAGAGAAGGGAGGTTTAGTGTAGTGTAGGGTACATGAGATAGAGAGAGAGAGGGGGAGGTTTAGTGTAGTGTAGGGGTACATGAGATAGAGAGAGAGTGGGAGGTTTAGTGTAGTGCAGGGTACATGAGATAGAGAGAGAGGTTTAGTTGTAGTGTAGGGGTACATGAGATTGAGCGAGAGGGAGGGTTAGTGTAGTGAAGGGTACATGAGATAGAGAGAGGAGGTTTAGTGTAGTGTAGGGTACATGAGATAGAGAGAGGGGGAGGTTTAGTGTAGTGTAGGGGCACATGAGATAGAGAGAGAGGGGAGGTTTAGTATAGTGTAGGGTACATGAGAGAGAGAGAGAGGGAGGTTTAGTGTAGTGTAGGGTACATGACATAGAGAGAGAGAGTGGAGGTTTAGTGTAGTGTAGGGTACATGAGATACAGAGAGAGGGGGAGGTTTAGTGTAGTGTAGGGGTACATGAGATAGAGAGAGAGGGGAGGTGTAGTGTAGTGTAGGGTACATGAGATAGAGAGAGGGGGAGGTTTAGTGTAGTGTAGGGGTACATGAGATAGAGAGAGAGAGGTTTAGTTTAGTGTAGGGGTACATGAGATTGAGCGAGAGGGAGGGTTAGTGTAGTGAAGGGGTACATGAGATAGAGAGAGGGGAGGTTTAGTGCAGTGTAGGGGTACATGAGATAGAGAGAGAGGAGGAGGTTTAGTGTCGTTTAGGGTACATGAGATAGGGAGAGAGGTTTAGTGTAGTGTAGGGTACATGAGATAGAGAGAGAGGAGGAGTTTTAGTGTAGGGATACATGAGATTGAGTGAGAGGGAGGTTTAGTGTAGTGTAGGGTACATGAGATTGAGAGAGAGGAAGGTTTAGTGTAGTGTAGGGGTACATGAGACAGAGAGAGTGGGAGGTTTAGTGTAGTGTAGGGGTACATGAGATAGAGAGAGTGGGAGGTTTAGTGTAGTGTAGGGGAACATGAGAATGAAAGAGAGGGAGGTTTAGTGTAGTGTAGGAGTACATGAGATAGAGAGAGGGGGAGATTAGTGTAGTGTAGGGGTACATGAGATAGAGAGAGAGGAGGAGGTTTAGTGTAGTGTAGGGGTACATGAGATAGGGAGAGAGGGGAGGTTTAGTGTAGTGTAGGACTACATGAGATAGAGAGAGGGGGAGGTTTAGTGTAGTGTAGGGGTATATGAGATAGAGAGAGAAGGGGAGGTTTAGTGTAGTGTAGGGGTACATGAGATAGAGAGAGAGAGGGGGAGGTTTAGTGTAGTGTAGGGGTACATGAGATAGAGAGAGAGTGGGAGGTTTAGTGTAGTGCAGGGGTACATGAGATAGAGAGAGAGAGGTTTAGTTTAGTGTAGGGGTACATGAGATTGAGCGAGAGGGAGGGTTAGTGTAGTGAAGGGGTACATGAGATAGAGAGAGGGGAGGTTTAGTGTAGTGTAGGGGTACATGAGATAGAGAGAGGGGGAGGTTTAGTGTAGTGTAGGGGCACATGAGATAGAGAGAGAGGGGGGAGGTTTAGTATAGTGTAGGGGTACATGAGAGAGAGAGAGAGAGGGGGAGGTTTAGTGTAGTGTAGGGGTACATGACATAGAGAGAGAGTGGGAGGTTTAGTGTAGTGTAGGGTACATGAGATAGAGAGAGGGGGAGGTTTAGTGTAGTGTAGGGTACATGAGATAGAGAGAGGGGAGGTTTAGTGTAGTGTAGGGGTACATGAGATAGAGAGAGAGAGGTTTAGTTTAGTGTAGGGTACATGAGATTGAGCGAGAGGGAGGGTTAGTGTAGTGAAGGGGCACATGAGATAGAGAGAGAGGAGGAGGTTTAGTGTCGTTTAGGGGTACATGAGATAGGGAGAGAGGTTTAGTGTAGTGTAGGGTACATGAGATAGAGAGAGAGGAGGAGGTTTAGTGTAGGGATACATGAGATTGAGTGAGAGGGAGGTTTAGTGTAGTGTAGGGGTACATGAGATTGAGAGAGAGGAAGGTTTAGTGTAGTGTAGGGTACATGAGACAGAGAGAGGGAGGTTTAGTGTAGTGTAGGGGGCACACATGAGATAGAGAGAGTGGGAGGTTTAGTGTAGTGTAGGGAACATGAGAATGAAAGAGAGGGAGGTTTAGTGTAGTGTAGGAGTACATGAGATAGAGAGAGGGGAGATTAGTGTAGTGTAGGGTACATGAGATAGAGAGAGAGGAGGAGGTTTAGTGTAGTGTAGGGGTACATGAGATAGGGAGAGAGGGAGGTTTAGTGTAGTGTAGGAGTACATGAGATAGAGAGAGGGAGGTTTAGTGTAGTGTAGGGGTATATGAGATAGAGAGAGAAGGGAGGTTTAGTGTAGTGTAGGGGTACATGAGATAGAGAGAGAGAGGGGGAGGTTTAGTGTAGTGTAGGGGTACATGAGATAGAGAGAGAGTGGGAGGTTTAGTGTAGTGTAGGAGTACATGAGATAGAGAGAGGGGGAGATTAGTGTAGTGTAGGGGTACATGAGATAGAGAGAGAGGAGGAGGTTTAGTGTAGTGTAGGGGTACATGAGATAGGGAGAGAGGGGAGGTTTAGTGTAGTGTAGGACTACATGAGATAGAGAGAGGAGGTTTAGTGTAGTGTAGGGGTATATGAGATAGAGAGAGAAGGAGGTTTAGTGTAGTGTAGGGGTACATGAGATAGAGAGAGAGAGGGGAGGTTTAGTGTAGTGTAGGGGTACATGAGATAGAGAGAGAGTGGGAGGTTTAGTGTAGTGCAGGGGTACATGAGATAGAGAGAGAGAGGTTTAGTTTAGTGTAGGGGTACATGAGATTGAGCGAGAGGGAGGGTTAGTGTAGTGAAGGGGTACATGAGATAGAGAGAGGGAGGTTTAGTGTAGTGTAGGGTACATGAGATAGAGAGAGGGAGGTTTAGTGTAGTGTAGGGGCACATGAGATAGAGAGAGAGGGGGGAGGTTTAGTATAGTGTAGGGGTACATGAGAGAGAGAGAGAGAGGGGGAGGTTTAGTGTAGTGTAGGGGTACATGACATAGAGAGAGAGTGGGAGGTTTAGTGTAGTGTAGGGGTACATGAGATAGAGAGAGGGGGGAGGTTTAGTGTAGTGTAGGGGTACATGAGATAGAGAGAGGGGGAGGTTTAGTGTAGTGTAGGGGTACATGAGATAGAGAGAGAGAGGTTTAGTTTAGTGTAGGGGTACATGAGATTGAGCGAGAGGGAGGGTTAGTGTAGTGAAGGGGTACATGAGATAGAGAGAGAGGAGGAGGTTTAGTGTCGTTTAGGGGTACATGAGATAGGGAGAGAGGTTTAGTGTAGTGTAGGGGTACATGAGATAGAGAGAGAGGAGGAGGTTTAGTGTAGGGATACATGAGATTGAGTGAGAGGGAGGTTTAGTGTAGTGTAGGGGTACATGAGATTGAGAGAGAGGAAGGTTTAGTGTAGTGTAGGGTACATGAGACAGAGAGAGTGGGAGGTTTAGTGTAGTGTAGGGGTACATGAGATAGAGAGAGTGGGAGGTTTAGTGTAGTGTAGGGGAACATGAGAATGAAAGAGAGGGAGGTTTAGTGTAGTGTAGGAGTACATGAGATAGAGAGAGGGGGAGATTAGTGTAGTGTAGGGGTACATGAGATAGAGAGAGAGGAGGAGGTTTAGTGTAGTGTAGGGGTACATGAGATAGTAGAGAGGGGAGGTTTAGTGTAGTGTAGGAGTACATGAGATAGAGAGAGGGGAGGTTTAGTGTAGTGTAGGGGTATATGAGATAGAGAGAGGGAGGTTTAGTGTAGTGTAGGGGGTACATGAGATAGAGAGAGGGAGGTTTAGTGTAGTGTAGGGGCACATGAGATAGAGAGAGAGGGGAGGTTTAGTATAGTGTAGGGGTACATGAGAGAGAGAGAGGAGGTTTAGTGTAGTGTAGGGGTACATGACATAGAGAGAGAGTGGGAGGTTTAGTGTAGTGTAGGGGTACATGAGATAGAGAGAGGGGGGAGGTTTAGTGTAGTGTAGGGTACATGAGATAGAGAGAGGGGGAGGTTTAGTGTAGTGTAGGGGTACATGAGATAGAGAGAGAGAGGTTTAGTTTAGTGTAGGGGTACATGAGATTGAGCGAGAGGGAGGGTTAGTGTAGTGAAGGGGTACATGAGATAGAGAGAGAGGAGGAGGTTTAGTGTCGTTTAGGGGTACATGAGATAGGGAGAGAGGTTTAGTGTAGTGTAGGGGTACATGAGATAGAGAGAGAGGAGGAGGTTTAGTGTAGGGATACATGAGATTGAGTGAGAGGGAGGTTTAGTGTAGTGTAGGGGTACATGAGATTGAGAGAGAGGAAGGTTTAGTGTAGTGTAGGGGTACATGAGACAGAGAGAGTGGGAGGTTTAGTGTAGTGTAGGGTACATGAGATAGAGAGAGTGGGAGGTTTAGTGTAGTGTAGGGGAAACATGAGAATGAAAGAGAGGGAGGTTTAGTGTAGTGTAGGAGTACATGAGATAGAGAGAGGGGGGGAGATTAGTGTAGTGTAGGGCACATGAGATAGAGAGAGAGGAGGAGGTTTAGTGTAGTGTAGGGGCACATGAGATAGGGAGAGAGGGAGGTTTAGTGTAGTGTAGGAGTACATGAGATAGAGAGAGGGGAGGTTTAGTGTAGTGTAGGGTATATGAGATAGAGAGAGAAGGAGGTTTAGTGTAGTGTAGGGTACATGAGATAGAGAGAGAGAGGGGAGGTTTAGTGTAGTGTAGGGTACATGAGATAGAGAGAGAGTGGGAGGTTTAGTGTAGTGTAGGAGTACATGAGATAGAGAGAGGGGGAGATTAGTGTAGTGTAGGGGTACATGAGATAGAGAGAGAGGAGGAGGTTTAGTGTAGTGTAGGGGTACATGAGATAGGGAGAGAGGGGGAGGTTTAGTGTAGTGTAGGACTACATGAGATAGAGAGAGAGTGGGAGGTTTAGTGTAGTGCAGGGGTACATGAGATAGAGAGAGAGAGGTTTAGTTTAGTGTAGGGGTACATGAGATTGAGCGAGAGGGAGGGTTAGTGTAGTGAAGGGGTACATGAGATAGAGAGAGGGGGAGGTTTAGTGTAGTGTAGGGGTACATGACATAGAGAGAGAGTGGGAGGTTTAGTGTAGTGTAGGGGTACATGAGATAGAGAGAGGGGGAGGTTTAGTGTAGTGTAGGGGTACATGAGATAGAGAGAGGGGAGGTTTAGTGTAGTGTAGGGGTACATGAGATAGAGAGAGAGAGGTTTAGTTTAGTGTAGGGGTACATGAGATTGAGCGAGAGGGAGGGTTAGTGTAGTGAAGGGGTACATGAGATAGAGAGAGAGGAGGAGGTTTAGTGTCGTTTAGGGGTACATGAGATAGGGAGAGAGGTTTAGTGTAGTGTAGGGGTACATGAGATAGAGAGAGAGGAGGAGGTTTAGTGTAGGGATACATGAGATTGAGTGAGAGGGAGGTTTAGTGTAGTGTAGGGGTACATGAGATTGAGAGAGAGGAAGGTTTAGTGTAGTGTAGGGGTACATGAGACAGAGAGAGTGGGAGGTTTAGTGTAGTGTAGGGGTACATGAGATAGAGAGAGTGGGAGGTTTAGTGTAGTGTAGGGGAACATGAGAATGAAAGAGAGGGAGGTTTAGTGTAGTGTAGGAGTACATGAGATAGAGAGAGGGGGAGATTAGTGTAGTGTAGGGGTACATGAGATAGAGAGAGAGAGGAGGTTTAGTGTAGTGTAGGGTACATGAGATAGGGAGAGAGGGAGGTTTAGTGTAGTGTAGGAGTACATGAGATAGAGAGAGGGGGAGGTTTAGTGTAGTGTAGGGTATATGAGATAGAGAGAGGGAGGTTTAGTGTAGTGTAGGGGTACATGAGATAGAGAGAGGGGGAGGTTTAGTGTAGTGTAGGGGCACATGAGATAGAGAGAGAGGGGGGAGGTTTAGTATAGTGTAGGGGTACATGAGAGAGAGAGAGAGGGGGAGGTTTAGTGTAGTGTAGGGGTACATGACATAGAGAGAGAGTGGGAGGTTTAGTGTAGTGTAGGGGTACATGAGATAGAGAGAGGGGAGGTTTAGTGTAGTGTAGGGGTACATGAGATAGAGAGAGGGGGAGGTTTAGTGTAGTGTAGGGGTACATGAGATAGAGAGAGAGAGGTTTAGTTTAGTGTAGGGGTACATGAGATTGAGAGAGAGGGGTTAGTGTAGTGAAGGGCACATGAGATAGAGAGAGAGGAGGAGGTTTAGTGTCGTTTAGGGGGTACATGAGATAGGGAGAGAGGTTTAGTGTAGTGTAGGGTACATGAGATAGAGAGAGAGGAGGAGGTTTAGTGTAGGGATACATGAGATTGAGTGAGAGGGAGGTTTAGTGTAGTGTAGGGGTACATGAGATTGAGAGAGAGGAAGGTTTAGTGTAGTGTAGGGTACATGAGACAGAGAGAGTGTGGAGGTTTAGTGTAGTGTAGGGTACATGAGATAGAGAGAGTGGGAGGTTTAGTGTAGTGTAGGGAACATGAGAATGAAAGAGAGGGAGGTTTAGTGTAGTGTAGGAGTACATGAGATAGAGAGAGGGGAGATTAGTGTAGTGTAGGGGTACATGAGATAGAGAGAGAGGAGGAGGTTTAGTGTAGTGTAGGGGTACATGAGATAGGGAGAGAGGGAGGTTTAGTGTAGTGTAGGAGTACATGAGATAGAGAGAGGGGGAGGTTTAGTGTAGTGTAGGGGTATATGAGATAGAGAGAGAAGGGGAGGTTTAGTGTAGTGTAGGGGTACATGAGATAGAGAGAGAGAGGGAGGTTTAGTGTAGTGTAGGGGCACATGAGATAGAGAGAGAGTGGGAGGTTTAGTGTAGTGTAGGAGCACATGAGATAGAGAGAGGGGAGATTAGTGTAGTGTAGGGGTACATGAGATAGAGAGAGAGAGGAGGAGGTTTAGTGTAGTGTAGGGTACATGAGATAGAGAGAGGGGGAGGTTTAGTGTAGTGTAGGACTACATGAGATAGAGAGAGAGTGGGAGGTTTAGTGTAGTGCAGGGTACATGAGATAGAGAGAGAGGTTTAGTTTAGTGTAGGGTACATGAGATTGAGCGAGAGGGAGGGTTAGTGTAGTGAAGGGGTACATGAGATAGAGAGAGGGGAGGTTTAGTGTAGTGTAGGGTACATGACACAGAGAGAGAGTGGGAGGTTTAGTGTAGTGTAGGGGTACATGAGATAGAGAGAGGGGGGAGGTTTAGTGTAGTGTAGGGGTACATGAGATAGAGAGAGGGAGGTTTAGTGTAGTGTAGGGGTACATGAGATAGAGAGAGAGAGGTTTAGTTTAGTGTAGGGGTACATGAGATTGAGCGAGAGGGAGGGTTAGTGTAGTGAAGGGTGCATGAGATAGAGAGAGAGGAGGAGGTTTAGTGTCGTTTAGGGGTACATGAGATAGGGAGAGAGGTTTAGTGTAGTGTAGGGGTACATGAGATAGAGAGAGAGGAGGAGGTTTAGTGTAGGGATACATGAGATTGAGTGAGAGGGAGGTTTAGTGTAGTGTAGGGGTACATGAGATTGAGAGAGAGGAAGGTTTAGTGTAGTGTAGGGGTACATGAGACAGAGAGAGTGGGAGGTTTAGTGTAGTGTAGGGGTACATGAGATAGAGAGAGTGGGAGGTTTAGTGTAGTGTAGGGAACATGAGAATGAGAGAGGGAGGTTTAGTGTAGTGTAGGAGTACATGAGATAGAGAGAGGGGGAGATTAGTGTAGTGTAGGGGTACATGAGATAGAGAGAGAGGAGGAGGTTTAGTGTAGTGTAGGGGTACATGAGATAGGAGAGAGGGGAGGTTTAGTGTAGTGTAGGAGTACATGAGATAGAGAGAGGGGAGGTTTAGTGTAGTGTAGGGGTATATGAGATAGAGAGAGGGGAGGTTTAGTGTAGTGTAGGGGTACATGAGATAGAGAGAGGGGGAGGTTTAGTGTAGTGTAGGGGCACATGAGATAGAGAGAGAGGGGGGAGGTTTAGTATAGTGTAGGGGTACATGAGAGAGAGAGAGAGAGGGAGGTTTAGTGTAGTGTAGGGGTACATGACATAGAGAGAGAGTGGGAGGTTTAGTGTAGTGTAGGGGTACATGAGATAGAGAGAGGGAGGTTTAGTGTAGTGTAGGGGCACATGAGATAGAGAGAGGGGAGGTTTAGTGTAGTGTAGGGGCACATGAGATAGAGAGAGAGAGGTTTAGTTTAGTGTAGGGGTACATGAGATTGAGCGAGAGGAGGGTTAGTGTAGTGAAGGGGTACATGAGATAGAGAGAGAGGAGGAGGTTTAGTGTCGTTAGGGGTACATGAGATAGGAGAGAGGTTTAGTGTAGTGTAGGGTACATGAGATAGAGAGAGAGGAGGAGGTTTAGTGTAGGGATACATGAGATTGAGTGAGAGGGAGGTTTAGTGTAGTGTAGGGGTACATGAGATTGAGAGAGAGGAAGGTTTAGTGTAGTGTAGGGTACATGAGACAGAGAGAGGAGGTTTAGTGTAGTGTAGGGGTACATGAGATAGAGAGAGTGGGAGGTTTAGTGTAGTGTAGGGGAACATGAGAATGAAAGAGAGGGAGGTTTAGTGTAGTGTAGGAGTACATGAGATAGAGAGAGGGGAGATTAGTGTAGTGTAGGGGTACATGAGATAGAGAGAGAGGAGGAGGTTTAGTGTAGTGTAGGGGTACATGAGATAGGGAGAGAGGGAGGTTTAGTGTAGTGTAGAGTACATGAGATAGAGAGAGGGGAGGTTTAGTGTAGTGTAGGGGTATATGAGATAGAGAGAGAAGGAGGTTTAGTGTAGTGTAGGGGTACATGAGATAGAGAGAGAGAGGAGGTTTAGTGTAGTGTAGGGGTACATGAGATAGAGAGAGAGTGGGAGGTTTAGTGTAGTGTAGGAGTACATGAGATAGAGAGAGGGGAGATTAGTGTAGTGTAGGGTACATGAGATAGAGAGAGAGGAGGAGGTTTAGTGTAGTGTAGGGTACATGAGATAGGGAGAGAGGGGAGGTTTAGTGTAGTGTAGGACTACATGAGATAGAGAGAGAGGAGGTTTAGTGTAGTGTAGGGGTATATGAGATAGAGAGAGAAGGAGGTTTAGTGTAGTGTAGGGGTACATGAGATAGAGAGAGAGAGGGAGGTTTAGTGTAGTGTAGGGTACATGAGATAGAGAGAGAGTGGGAGGTTTAGTGTAGTGCAGGGGTACATGAGATAGAGAGAGAGAGGTTTAGTTTAGTGTAGGGGCACATGAGATTGAGCGAGAGGGAGGGTTAGTGTAGTGAAGGGGCACATGAGATAGAGAGAGGGAGGTTTAGTGTAGTGTAGGGTACATGAGATAGAGAGAGGGGGAGGTTTAGTGTAGTGTAGGGCACATGAGATAGAGAGAGAGGGGGGAGGTTTAGTATAGTGTAGGGGTACATGAGAGAGAGAGAGAGGGGGAGGTTTAGTGTAGTGTAGGGGTACATGACATAGAGAGAGAGTGGGAGGTTTAGTGTAGTGTAGGGTACATGAGATAGAGAGGGGGAGGTTTAGTGTAGTGTAGGGGGTACATGAGATAGAGAGAGAGGTTTAGTTTAGTGTAGGGTACATGAGATTGAGCGAGAGGGAGGGTTAGTGTAGTGAAGGGTACATGAGATAGAGAGAGAGGAGGAGGTTTAGTGTCGTTTAGGGGTACATGAGATAGGGAGAGAGGTTTAGTGTAGTGTAGGGGTACATGAGATAGAGAGAGAGGAGGAGGTTTAGTGTAGGGATACATGAGATTGAGTGAGAGGGAGGTTTAGTGTAGTGTAGGGGTACATGAGATTGAGAGAGAGGAAGGTTTAGTGTAGTGTAGGGGTACATGAGACAGAGAGAGTGGGAGGTTTAGTGTAGTGTAGGGGTACATGAGATAGAGAGAGTGGGAGGTTTAGTGTAGTGTAGGGGAACATGAGAATGAAAGAGAGGGAGGTTTAGTGTAGTGTAGGAGTACATGAGATAGAGAGAGGGGGAGATTAGTGTAGTGTAGGGGTACATGAGATAGAGAGAGGAGGAGGTTTAGTGTAGTGTAGGGGTACATGAGATAGGGAGAGAGGGGGAGGTTTAGTGTAGTGTAGGAGTACATGAGATAGAGAGAGGGGGAGGTTTAGTGTAGTGTAGGGGTATATGAGATAGAGAGAGAAGGGGAGGTTTAGTGTAGTGTAGGGGTACATGAGATAGAGAGAGAGAGGGGGAGGTTTAGTGTAGTGTAGGGGTACATGAGATAGAGAGAGAGTGGGAGGTTTAGTGTAGTGCAGGGGTACATGAGATAGAGAGAGAGAGGTTTAGTTTAGTGTAGGGTACATGAGATTGAGCGAGAGGGAGGGTTAGTGTAGTGAAGGGGTACATGAGATAGAGAGAGGAGGTTTAGTGTAGTGTAGGGGTACATGAGATAGAGAGAGGGGGAGGTTTAGTGTAGTGTAGGGGCACATGAGATAGAGAGAGAGGGGGGAGGTTTAGTATAGTGTAGGGGTACATGAGAGAGAGAGAGAGGGGGAGGTTTAGTGTAGTGTAGGGGTACATGACATAGAGAGAGAGTGGGAGGTTTAGTGTAGTGTAGGGGTACATGAGATACAGAGAGAGGGGGAGGTTTAGTGTAGTGTAGGGGTACATGAGATAGAGAGAGGGGGAAGGGGAGGTTTAGTGTAGTGTAGGGGTACATGAGATAGAGAGAGAGGGGGACGTTTAGTTTAATGTAGGGGTACATGAGATAGAGAGAGAGAGAGAGGTTTAGTGCAGTGTAGGGGTACATGAGATAGAGAGAGTGGGAGGTTTAGTGTAGTGTAGGGGTACATGAGATAGAAAGAGTGGGAGGTTTAGTGTAGGGGTACATGAGATTGAGAGAGAGGGAGGTTTAGTGTAGTGTAGGAGTACATGAGATAGAAAGAGTGGGAGGTTTAGTGTAGGGGTACATGAGATTGAGAGAGAGGGAGGTTTAGTGTAGTGTAGGAGTACATGAGATAGAGAGAGGGGGAGGTTTAGTGCAGTGTAGGGGTACATGAGATAGAGAGAGAGGAGGAGGTTTAGTGTAGTTTAGGGGTACATGAGATAGGGAGAGAAGTTTAGTGTAGTGTAGGGGTACATGAGATAGAAAGAGAGGGGGAAGTTTAGTGTAGGGATACATGAGATAGAGAGAGAGGTTTAGTGTACTGTAGTGGTACATGAGATAGAGAGAGAGGGGGAAGTTTAGTGTAGGGATACATGAGATTGAGCGAGAGGGAGGGTTAGTATAGTGTAGGGGTACATGAGATAGAGAGAGGGGAGGTTTAGTGTAGTGTAGGGGTACATGAGATAGAGAGAGAGGGGGGAGGTTTAGTGTAGTGTAGGGTTACATGAGATAGAGAGAGGGGGGAGGTTTAGTGTAGTGTAGGGGTACATGAGATAGAGAGAGAAGGGGAGGTTTAGTGTAGTGTAGGGGTACATGAGATAGAGAGAGAGAGGGGGACTTTTAGTGTAGTGTAGGGGTACATGAGATAGAGACAGAGGGGGAAGTGTAGTGTAGGGATACATGAGATTGAGCGAGAGGGAGGTTTAGTGTAGTGTAGGGTTACATGAGATAGAGAGAGGGGGGAGGTTTAGTGTAGTGTAGGGGTACATGAGACAGAGAGAGAGGGGGAGGTTTAGTGTAGTGTAGGGGTACATGAGATAGAGAGAGAGGTTTAGTGCAGTGTAGGGGTACATGAGATAGAGAGAGTGGGAGGTTTAGTGTAGTGTAGGGGTACATGAGATAGAAAGAGTGGGAGGTTTAGTGTAGTGTAGGGGTACATGAGATTGAGAGAGAGGGAGGTTTAGTGTAGTGTAGGAGTACATGAGATAGAGAGAGGGGGAGGTTTAGTGCAGTGTAGGGGTACATGAGATAGAGAGAGAGGAGGAGGTTTAGTGTCGTTTAGGGGAACATGAGATAGGGAGAGAGGTTTAGTGTAGTGTAGGGGTACATGAGATAGAGAGAGAGGAGGAGGTTTAGTGTAGGGATACATGAGATTGAGTGAGAGGGAGGTTTAGTGTAGTGTAGGGGTACATGAGATAGAGAGAGGGAGAGGTTTAGTGTAGTGTAGGGGTACATGAGATTGAGAGAGAGGAAGGTTTAGTGTAGTGTAGGGGTACATGAGACAGAGAGAGTGGGAGGTTTAGTGTAGTGTAGGGGTACATGAGATAGAGAGAGAGGAGGAGGTTTAGTGTAGTGTAGGGGTACATGAGATAGGGAGAGAGGGGGAGGTTTAGTGTAGTGTAGGGGTACATGAGATAGAGAGAGAGAGGGGGAGGTTTAGTGTAGTGTAGGGGTACATGAGATAGAGAGAGAGTGGGAGGTTTAGTGTAGTGTAGGGGTACATGAGACAGAGAGAGTGGGAGGTTTAGTGTAGTGTAGGGGTACATGAGATAGAGAGAGTGGGAGGTTTAGTGTAGTGTAGGGGAACATGAGAATGAAAGAGAGGGAGGTTTAGTGTAGTGTAGGAGTACATGAGATAGAGAGAGGGGGAGATTAGTGTAGTGTATGGGGTACATGAGATAGAGAGAGAGGAGGAGGTTTAGTGTAGTGTAGGGGTACATGAGATAGGGAGAGAGGGGGAGGTTTAGTGTAGTGTAGGGTACATGAGATAGAGAGAGAGAGGGGAGGTTTAGTGTAGTGTAGGGTACATGAGATAGAGAGAGAGTGGGAGGTTTAGTGTAGTGTAGGGTACACAAGATAGAGAGAGAGAGGTTTAGTTTAGTGTAGGGTACATGAGATTGAGAGCGAGAGGGAGGGTTAGTATAGTGTAGGGTACATGAGATAGAGAGAGGGAGGTTTAGTGTA
The DNA here is from genome assembly GCA_030435695.1 of Brachymystax lenok tsinlingensis. Taxonomy (NCBI): domain Eukaryota; kingdom Metazoa; phylum Chordata; class Actinopteri; order Salmoniformes; family Salmonidae; genus Brachymystax; species Brachymystax lenok. The sequence continues at coordinate 18,821,632 of CM059806.1, read as the reverse complement.
GTGTAGGGGTACATGAGATAGAGAGAGAGGGGGAGGTTTAGTGTAGTGTAGGGTTACATGAGATAGAGAGAGGGGGAGGTTTAGTGTAGTGTAGGGGTACATGAGATAGAGAGAGAGAGGGGGACTTTTAGTGTAGTGTAGGGGTACATGAGATAGAGAGAGCGAGGGGGAGGTTTAGTGTAGTGTAGGGGTACATGAGATAGAGAGAGAGTGGGAGGTTTAGTGTAGTGTAGGGGCGCATGAGATAGAGAGAGAGGGGGGAGGTTTAGTACAGTGTAGGGGTACATGAGATAGAGAGAGAGAGGGGGAGGTTTAGTGTAGTGTAGGGGTACATGAGATTGAGAGAGAGGGAGGTTTAGTGTAGTGTAGGAGTACATGAGATAGAGAGAGGGGGAGGTTTAGTGCAGTGTAGGGGTACATGAGATAGAGAGAGAGAGGAGGAGGTTTAGTGTCGTTTAGGGGTACATGAGATAGGGAGAGAGGTTTAGTGTAGTGTAAGGGTACATGAGATAGAGAGAGAGGGGGAAGTTTAGTGTAGGGATACATGAGATAGAGAGAGAGGTTTAGTGTAGTGTAGGGGTACATGAGATAGAGACAGAGGGGGAAGTGTAGTGTAGGGATACATGAGATTGAGCGAGAGGGAGGTTTAGTGTAGTGTAGGGTTACATGAGATAGAGAGAGAGGGGGAAGTTTAGTGTAGGGATACATGAGATTGAGCGAGAGGGAGGGTTAGTGTAGTGTAGGGGTACATGAGATAGAGAGAGGGGAGGTTGAGTGTAGTGTAGGGGCATGAGATAGAGAGAGAGGGGGAGGTTTAGTGTAGTGTAGGGGTACATGAGATAGAGAGAGTGGGAGGTTTAGTGTAGTGTAGGGGTACATGAGATACAGAGAGAGGGGGAGGTTTAGTGTAGTGTAGGGGTACATGAGATAGAGAGAGAGGGGGAGGTTTAGTGTAGTGTAGGGGTACATGAGATACAGAGAGAGGGGGAGGTTTAGTGTAGTGTAGGGGTACATGAGATAGAGAGAGAGGGGGAGGTTTAGTGTAGTGTAGGGGTACATGAGATTGAGAGAGAGGGAGGTTTAGTGTATTGTAGGGGTACATGAGATAGATAGAGGGGGGAGGTTTAGTGTAGTGTAGGGGTACATGAGACAGAGAGAGAGGGGGAGGTTTAGTGTAGTGTAGGGGTACATGAGATAGAGAGAGAGAGAGAGGTTTAGTGCAGTGTAGGGGTAAATGAGATAGAGAGAGTGGGAGGTTTAGTGTAGTGTAGGGGTACATGAGATAGAAAGAGTGGGAGGTTTAGTGTAGTGTAGGGGTACATGAGATTGAGAGAGAGGGAGGTTTAGTGTAGTGTAGGAGTACATGAGATAGGGAGAGAGGTTTAGTGTAGTGTAGGGGTATATGAGATAGAGAGAGAGGAGGAGGTTTAGTGTAGGGATACATGAGATTGAGTGAGAGGGAGGTTTAGTGTAGTGTAGGGGTACATGAGATAGAGAGAGGGAGAGGTTTAGTGTAGTGTAGGGGTACATGAGATTGAGAGAGAGGAAGGTTTAGTGTAGTGTAGGGGTACATGAGACAGAGAGAGTGGGAGGTTTAGTGTAGTGTAGGGGTACATGAGATAGAGAGAGTGGGAGGTTTAGTGTAGTGTAGGGGAACATGAGAATGAAAGAGAGGGAGGTTTAGTGTAGTGTAGGAGTACATGAGATAGAGAGAGGGGGAGATTAGTGTAGTGTAGGGGTACATGAGATAGAGAGAGAGGAGGAGGTTTAGTGTAGTGTAGGGGTACATGAGATAGGGAGAGAGGGGGAGGTTTAGTGTAGTGTAGGGGTACATGAGATAGAGAGAGAGGGGGAGGTTTAGTGTAGTGTAGGGGTACATGAGATAGAGAGAGAGTGGGAGGTTTAGTGTAATGTAGGGGTACACAAGATAGAGAGAGAGAGGTTTAGTTTAGTGTAGGGGTACATGAGATTGAGCGAGAGGGAGGGTTAGTATAGTGTAGGGGTACATGAGATAGAGAGAGGGGAGGTTTAGTGTAGTGTAGGGGTACATGAGAGAGAGAGAGGTTTAGTGTAGTGTAGGGGTACATGAGATAGAGAGAGAGAGGGAGAGGGGGAGGTTTAGTGTAGTGTAGGGGTAAATGAGATAGAGAGAGAGGGGGGAGGTTTAGTGTAGTGTAGGGGTACATGCGATAGAGAGAGAGAGGTTTAGTGTAGTGTAGGGGTACATGAGATAGAGAGAGAGGGGGAGGTTTAGAGTAGTGTAGGGGTACATGAGATAGAGAGAGAGAGGTTTAGTGTAGTGTAGGGGTACATGAGATAGAGAGAGAGGGGGAGGTTTAGTGTAGGGATACATGAGATTGAGCAAGAGGGAGGTTTAGTGTAGTGTAATGTGTACATGAGATAGAGAGAGAAGGGGAGGTTTAGTGTAGTGTAGGGGTACATGAGATAAAGAGAGAGAGAGGGGGACTTTTAGTGTAGTGTAGGGGTACATGAGATAGAGAGAGCGAGGGGGAGGTTTAGTGTAGTGTAGGGGTACATGAGATAGAGAGAGAGGGGGGAGGTTTAGTGTAGTGTAGGGTTACATGAGATAGAGAGAGGGGGGAGGTTTAGTGTAGTGTAGGGTTACATGAGATAGAGAGAGGGGAGGTTTAGTGTAGTGTAGGGGTACATGAGATAGAGAGAGAAGGGGAGGTTTAGTGTAGTGTAGGGGTACATGAGATAAAGAGAGAGAGAGGGGGACTTTTAGTGTAGTGTAGGGGTACATGAGATAGAGAGAGCGAGGGGGAGGTTTAGTGTAGTGTAGGGGTACATGAGATAGAGAGAGAGTGGGAGGTTTAGTGTAGTGTAGGGGTACATGAGATAGAGAGAGAGGGGGGAGGTTTAGTACAGTGTAGGGGTACATGAGATAGAGAGAGAGAGGGGGAGGTTTAGTGTAGTGTAGGGGTACATGAGATTGAGAGAGAGGGAGGTTTAGTGTAGTGTAGGAGTACATGAGATAGAGAGAGGGGGAGGTTTAGTGCAGTGTAGGGGTACATGAGATAGAGAGAGAGGAGGAGGTTTAGTGTCGTTTAGGGGTACATGAGATAGGGAGAGAGGTTTAGTGTAGTGTAGGGGTACATGAGATAGAGAGAGAGGAGGAAGTTTAGTGTAGGGGTACATGAGATAGAGAGAGAGGTTTAGTGTAGTGTAGGGGTACATGAGATAGAGAGAGAGGGGGAAGTTTAGTGTAGGGATACATGAGATTGAGCGAGAGGGAGGGTTAGTGTAGTGTAGGGGTACATGAGATAGAGAGAGGGGAGGTTGAGTGTAGTGTAGGGGCGCATGAGATAGAGAGAGAGGGGGGAGGTTTAGTGTAGTGTAGGGGTACATGAGATAGAGAGAGAGTGGGAGGTTTAGTGTAGTGTAGGGGTACATGAGATACAGAGAGAGGGGGAGGTTTAGTGTAGTGTAGGGTACATGAGATAGAGAGAGAGGGGGAGGTTTAGTGTAGTGTAGGGGTACATGAGATTGAGAGAGAGGGAGGTTTAGTGTATTGTAGGGGTACATGAGATAGATAGAGGGGGGAGGTTTAGTGTAGTGTAGGGGTACATGAGATAGAGAGAGAGGGGGAGGTTTAGTGTAGTGTAGGGGTACATGAGATAAAGAGAGTGGGAGGTTTAGTGTATTTTAGGGGTACATGAGATAGAAAGAGTGGGAGGTTTAGTGTAGTGTAGGGGTACATGAGATTGAGAGAGAGGGGGAGGTTTAGTGTAGTGTAGGGGTACATGAGATAGAGAGAGAGGGAGGTTTAGTGTAGTGTAGGGGTACATGAGATAGAGAGAGAGGGGGAGGTTTAGTGTAGTGTAGGGGTACATGATAGAAAGAGAGGTTTAGTGTAGTGTAGGGGTACATGAGATAGAGAGAGAGGGGCAGGTTTAGTGTAGTGTAGGGTACATGAGATAGAGAGAGAGAGGGGGAGGTTTAGTGTAGTGTAGGGGTACATGAGATAGAGAGTGAGAGGGGAGGTTTAGTGTAGTGTAGGGGTACATGAGATAGAGAGAGGGGGAGGTTTAGTGTAGTGTAGGGGTACATGAGAGAGGGGGGGTTTAGTGTAGTGTAGGGGTACATGAGAGAGGGGAAGGTTTAGTGTAGTTTAGGGGTACATGAGATACAGAGAGGGGGAGGTTTAGTGTAGTGTAGGGGTACATGAGATAGAGAGAAGGGGACCAGAGGGAGTACCTGACCACCACCAAACAAGAGTACAAAAAACAGTACATGTCGATCTGGAGACTCCCCCAAGGGAGTCTGGCAATAAACAACTAGACATGAGGTTCTACTGTCATCACTCACTTCACTCAACGTCAAACGTTCAGACGCATTTTTTATCAGAAAGACATTGTTGTGTATGTTAATTTTTCTCCAAGCGGTGTGTAAGAAAACAGCTTTGAGCTTCAATCACTGACATAAAGGAAGACTCCAGAGTTAGGGCTGTTGTTTTATCTGTTACGTACTTTATTTTTCATGGTTTGATGTTTGTTGTTGCCCCATTCTTCATCTGAACTTTATCTGACTATTGACTTTACCTTTGAATGTTACATGAATTTCATACAGGCCTACATCTCCTAACTTGCAGTCCCTGTACATAAAATAATGCTTTTTTATACAACCATTCTTTATATTTAATTTTGAGGATTTAATTATCAAGTTCTGCACAGGTGACCATTAAATTTGATTACAGATAAATAGAATAAAAAAGCCTTTGTTTGGCTAGCAGAAAGCAACAGTATGAACAGCTTGACAAAGAGAATATGTAGCTACTGAGAAAGAGAGAGAGATGGAAAGCGAGAGGGAGAGAGTGAAATAAAGAAAATGTGAGAATGGGAGAGTGAGAGATGGAGAGAGTAAGAGAATGAACTCCAAATAATTGCAGTGACATGACATTCCCATGCTGGTATTATTTACACTACAGTCAGAGCTCACTGGAGCTCCACACCCCAGAGGGAGAAAGGAGCGGGCTCGGGCTGCCTCAGAGTGCCTCCTCTCTGGGTTGGCAGAGTGAGCTTCCCCCTGGGGTGGTGCTGCTGGAGCTGCCAGATGTTTTCAACAATGGAGCAGGGTTGTGGGTTCAGAGGATCAGAGCGGAGGAGAAGGTTTAGGAAACAGTGGCACAAAGGTGGGGAACACAATGCAAGGAAACTGACTGTCAAAATGTCCCTGCAGCTGTGATATTTTGACACACACACATACACCCACCCACGCTCACACGCACGCACACACGCACGCACGCACGCACACACACACACACACACACACACACACACACACACAAACAAACAAATTGTGTCTCATCGGTATGGTGCAGAGACACTAGGGGCCAATTACAGTGTGAATATAATCTGCTGCTCTGCGTCTAAATCAGGATTATAAACTAGGTGGTTCGAGCCCTGAATGCTGATTGGCTGACAGCCGTGGTATATCAGACCGTATCATTACTATGACAAAACATGTAATTTTACCGCTCTAATTACGTTGGTAACCAGTTTATAATAGCAATAAGGCACATCGGGGGTTTGTGGTATATTGCCAATATACCACGGCTAAGGGCTGTGTCCAGGCACTCCGCGTTGCGTTGTGCATAAGAACAACCCTTAGCCGTGGTTTATTGGCCATATACCATACCCCCTCGGGCCTTATTGCTTAATTATCTACTTGCTGATATGTTTATCAGTCTGCCTGATTTCCTCTACTCTCTCTTCTTGTTCAACTCCTACCTCAGAACAGCTGACTGACTCCCTGGGTGTTTTAGTTTACTAGTGAATTCAGAAAAATGTACTTATGTGTAATTTAGAAGAAGCTGAGGAGGGCTTGCATATGAGGCTACTTACTCAACCAAACTATCTAAACTACCTCAATCCATTCTACTTAAGTGGCTGCTTCTTAACTGAAAGTCCAAACCGGACAGGACCCTGCGCTGCAATCTGCAGACAGGACTCACCTGCAGGCGACGGAGTACTACCGCTGCTGGAGGGTTGCTGGACCTGCAGCCTCGGAGCGGGGGGGGAGAACCCGACCGGTTAGCCAGCGGCAGAGCGCTGATGACCGAGGGGAACAGGAAGGGGTACACCCCAACCCCAGGCCTGTAGCGTCTCATCTGGACGAGCTGAGAGCCAGGGCTGGGGGAGCGTGGTGGTCGGGTCCGGGGGCTAGGGGAGCGGGGACTAGCCCTACTGGCTGTCTTCATTCCAGAGATGGACACAGCAGAGCGGGGGCTGGAGCTACGGCTGGAGTGAGGGGAGAGATGGGGGTGAAGAGCCTAGGCTGCTCCTCTGCTGGGCGGGGGCGAGCTGCCTCACAGGGGGGTTGGGAGGCCATCCGGGTGGGGTGGGACCCAGACGGAGGTTACTGTTCCTGAGCTGGGGTCTGTGGGGCGAGCCCCCTTCATGGTCCTCCTACGATACATTCTGGATGATGATGGAGACTAGAGGCACACGTCTGGTTCATTCACAGTCTGAGCCGTTTAACCATTAATCCACCAAGGATCTGGAAAAGAGACGAACAAATGATGGAAAACTGTTAGAGGTTACAGTAAACACAGTCAGCGTAGAAAACACAACACGTGTAGAAAATTACTATTCTTCTGCAAAATCTTGGAGTCAGAAGTTTTACATACACTCAATTAGTATTTGGTAGCATTGCCTTTAAATTGTTTAACTTGGGTCAAAGGCATTGCCTTTAAATTGTTTAACTTGGGTCAAATGTTTCGGGTGGCCTTCCACAAGCTTCCCACAATAAGTTGGGTGAATGTCGGCCCATTCTTCCTGACAGAGCTGGTGTAACTGAGTCAGGTTTGTAGGCCTCCTTGCTCGCACACGCTTTTTCAGTTCTGCCCACACATTTTATATAGGATTGAGGTCAGGGCTTTGTGATGGCCACTCCAATACCTTGACTTTGTTGTCCTTAAGCCATTTTGCCACAACTTTGGAAGTATGCTTGGGGTCATTGTCCATTTGGAAGACCCATTTGCAACCAAGCTTTAACTTCCTGACTGATGTCTTGAGATGTTGCTTCAATATATCCACATAATCTTCCTCCTCATGATGCAATCTATTTTGTGAAGTGCACCAGTCCCTCCTGCAGAAAAGGAGGGACTGGTGCACAACATGATTCTGCCACCCCCGTGCTTCATGGTTGGGATGGTGCTCTTCGGCTTGCAAGCCTCCCCCTTGTTCCTCCAAACATAACGATGGTAATCATGGCCAAACAGTTCTATTTTTGTTTCATCAGACCAGAGGACATTTCTCCAAAAAGTACGATCTTTGTCCCCATGTGCAGTTGCAAACCGTAGTCTGGCTTTTTTTATGGCGGTTTTGGAGCAATGGCTTCTTCCTTGCTGAGCTGCCTTTGAGGTTATGTCGATATAGGACTCGTTTTACTGTGGATATAGATACTTTTGTACCTGTTTCCTCCAGCATCTTCACAAGGTACCTTTCTGTAGTTCTGGGATTGATTTGCACTTTCGCACCAAAGTACGTTTATCTCTAGGAGACAGAATGCGTCTCCTTCCTGAGTGGTATGACGGCTGCGTGGTCCTATGGTGTTTATACTTGCGTATGATTGTTTTTACAGATGAACGTGGTACCTTCAGGTGTTTGGAAATTGCTCCCAAGGATGAACCAGACTTGTGGAGGTCTATAATGTTTTGGTCTTGGCTGATTTCTTTAGATTTTCCTATGATGTCAAGCAAAGAGGCACTGAGTTTGAAGGTAGGCCTTGAAATACATCCACAGGTACACCTCCAATTGACTCAAATTATGTCAATTTGCCTATCAGAAGCTTCTAAATCCATGACATAATTTTCTGGAATTTTCCAAGCTGTTTAAAGACACAGTCAACTTAGTGTATGTAAACTTCTGATATATTGGAATTGTGATACAGTTTCTCTCTCATCTTCTCATATCCTCCTAATTCATTTAGCCTTGAGTATCGATCGAGTGAACCTTCGAGAGTACCTTTTCATCCAAAATAAATGAAAAATATCAGACATTGTTTCTACAGAACTTTCAAGTGCACACATCCTATGCGTAGATGGTAAGATTAATAATAACTTTTTTTTTTAAACAGGCAAGGGACAAGAAAAAACATCAAAAGAAGTTTGAGAGAAGAAGTCTGCTCTCCCATGCTCTCTCCTACTCCCCAGTCAGTCTCCCTCCTCCCCTGCCCTCTCCCTCCTCCCCAGTCAGTCTCCCTCCTGCACAGTCAGTCTCCCTCCTCCCCTGCCCTCTCCCTCCTCCCCAGGCAGTCTCCCTCTTCCCCAGTCTCTCTCCCTCCTCCTCAGTCTCTCTCCCTTTTCCCCAGTCTCTCTCCCTCCTCCTCAGTCTCTCTTCCTCTTCCCCAGTCTCTCTTCTTCCTCTCCAGTCTCTCTGCCTCCTCCCGTCAGTCTCCCTCCTGCCCTCTCCCACCTCCCCAGTCAGTCTTCCTCCTACCCAGTCTGTCTCCCTCCTCCTGTCTCTCTCCCTCCTCCCGTCTCTCTCCCTCCTCCCCAGTCTCTCTCCCTCCACCCCAGTCTCTCTCCCTCCTCCCCAGTCTCTCTCCCTCCTCCCCAGTCTCTCTCCCTCCACCCCAGTCTGTCTCCCTCTGGATGAGGAGTACTGTAGGAAACAAGTTGGGAGGAGCAGAGATGAGGTGGAGGAGCCATCAAGCCCTAGTGCTAAATCCTCTTTAACAGAGTTATAAACTGCTGCAGGATAATGGCGGTCATAAAACACTAATCTGCAGTAAGGGTACTGTTAAAGTAATGTAGAACAACACTTCATAATGAACGACCTGGCGGACTGATAATGTCCCCTCGTAGTATTACTGCCTGGTCTGCACTGTCTGAAAGAAGGAGAGAGGGAGAAGAGAGAGAGAGAGGGAGGAGGAAAGGGAGAGAGGGAGAGAGGGAGAGAAGGAGGAGGAGGGAAAGAGAGAGGGATGGAGGGAAAGGAGAAAGAGAGAGAGAGAGGGAGAGAGAGAGAGGGTTGGGAAAAGGAGAGATAGAGAGAGTGAGTGATTCCAGCAGGTCCCTTGTGGCACTTTTCATGTTAGATTAATGTTACACACATACATACACACTCACAGACAAACAAACACACAAACAGGTTAGCGGGTTAGGCCTGTAATGAAATAAACCTAGCGTGCTCCTTTCAGCTGAGGCAGTATATTTTACAGGCATAATCTGTTGTCAAATACACAGCAGCAGGATGTGGTTTGAGGAGAACACTTAAATTTTGTCAAGGCGGAGATGAGTGGCCCAGACGCTCGCGGACAAGGCGGAGATAAGATCGAGGCGCACGTGGGCAACAGTGGATGCATCAATTCAGGCTACAAGTGTAGGCCTAACGACAATCACAGAACGTCATTACAGTACACATGGTGTTTTATAACAGCTGTCTCTTTCCATTCATCAAATTGCGGCTGCACAGTGCACTGTTGGGATTTGGATACTGACATTATTTTGTGAGTGAACGAATGTGTACAAGTAGTCTACAGGAGCGCCTGTATTAAGTGATTGTTGACAATCAGAGGAAAACATCATGACTGGTTGTGTTTATGCCACTTTAAAAGGCATAGGTGGTATGTCCATAAGGCTAGGGGATGCTAAGCTTTCCCTAAAGTACATTTTATGAAATTGTCCAAATTATATAGCCTAATTAGCTTACTCCTCCTGTCTATACAGAAATTTTAAAAATCATTCAAAATAGGCTACTACAAAAGAAAGTATGATTTGGCCACAGAGGATCAATAGCTTCTTTAAAAAAAAAAGCTGTGGATTGTTTTAAAATCGCATAGCCTACTGTCGGAAGGGCCCGCATTTTGTGCAGCACGCGCTGCAAATACCAATTAGATGATTGTTGAGTTGCGACCAATGTTCCTAAGTAATTCAAGTGCACTATAGGCCTACCGCTGGCCAATCAGATGGCTCAGATTACTGTGTCTGCAGTAACATAGCATGCATAAAATAAAGCTACAGCAAAGTTGATACTGTGAGATTTCAAAACGTTTAAAACCATGACTAGAGAGAGACTGTCAACGAATACAGCACTGTCAACACTTTCTATTCAATACTTTCATAAGACATAAAATATGCGTTTTTCCTATTTCCAATCAGCGCTACAACAAGCACTGCAGCGGTTATGAATAGGAAAGTGCATCTATTGGCTTGCGTTGTTGTTATTATTAGCGGCTTGGGTCTTTTTTTATATCGAGAAATATTTCACTTTCTCTGTTCATAGGAGTAACAACATGAATTGCCTGTTAACCTCTTCCAGCTAGGGTCCCATTTTCCAAATTTTCGCCTGTCTGACGTGCCCAAAGTTAAATGCCTACCACTCATGGCCAGAAACTAGGATATTTACATATTTAGTACTATTGGATAGGAAACACTCTGAAGTTTATAAAACCATTAAGATATAGTCTGTGGCTATTCCAGAACAGATTTAGCAGGCAAAAACCAGAGAGATTTCTGTCCGGAATTTATTTTTTTGTTGCTCTCCTCTCATTTTGAAGCCCATGTAATATTTTTCTATGGGGAATAGGACCGAGGTTACAGTACTTATGGCTTCCACTAGATGTCAACAGTCTCTGGAAAGGGTATGGAGGAAAAAGCTCTGACCAGATCCTTAGAGAGAGAGAATTACTACGGGTAGGGAAAAGGTAAACAGACGTGCACGTTCACGAGAACGTGAGCAGCGCCCAAGCGACCAACTTTCTTTTAGTCTTTTAACGTTTCACTTACCGTTCTTGTAAAATATGATCGCTATTATTCATAAAAGAATACATAAGGATGCATTATTAATGATATTTGATTTGTTTGTGAAAAGATGAGAGGTATAATTTGAACGCGATCCCTTCACTGTAAAACGGGCGAGTAGACTGACAATGCTTGGTGGAGTAGCTGAACGTAACGTGCCAAAAACAACGGATATTTATGGATATAATTATTTACTTTTTCTAACAAAAGAACCATGGATTATCTTGTTTGGACACTTGGGAAGACCTCAGAAGAAGTTATTTGAAAGGTAAGCGATTTATATTAGCTGTGATATGGATATTTTGAGAACCGAGCTGGATATGAATTTATGCTAATGTGGAAAATATGTGAGGTACTAGCCTCAAACAATCAAATGTAGTGCTTTCGCCGTAAAGCCTTTTTAAAATCTGACAACGCAGTGATATTGCCAAGAAGCAGAGCTTTTGATGGCTATGCAACACTATGCAACACTTGTATATCGAAGTTAAATATTACGAATATGTATTACGAATATGTATTTTGAATTTGGCGCGTTATGTTTGCTCTGAAAACGATCCCGCTAAAGGGATCGGCGCGCTAAGAGGTTAACACTCTCAACCTTTCCTTTACTGTAGTAATTGTGATTGAATCAACGCAAAACAAAATGAACTATGCAATGACACGCACTACTATGCCCGTACTCTACACAGACCAGTGTGGCATAAACAATCAGAGCTGCAGTAGGCCTATATGCAAATAGACCATTGCCATATATGGATCTGTGCCATTTACTTTGAACTGGACGGTGTTTACAGCATGAGCGTTCGTGAGTAGATGCACTTGTTTTCAGAACAAACCGAAAGCTGCATGTAGCTATGTGTGCACATTTTGTTAATATCTGATCGTTTTTAGTTATTAGCCCAGTTATAGATCATTTGTAGTCAGCAAACGGAGAGTAATTGCTTACTACAGGAGCACAAAACATGTACATTTCTAGACGTCTTTGAAAAGCTCTTTGAAAAGCAAGTCAAGTAAGGAGCTTTAAGGGGCAGTGTTGTATTTTGAGACAGGCTTGAATAAGCTAAGTAGCCAATAGGCAGAGGGTAGCATAATTTGTCTGATTCTATGTAATAATGGTATGTGAATAATAATGCATTTTATTTTGTAAAGTGATTTCTTGCATTAAACAACACAACAACATTTTCAGTTACCTCCTTGTCTGAAGGACAAGTGGATAAACAAGTTAATGTCAAGCCCTGCATGTTTTTTATGGAATGTAGGCCTACATTGAACATCACACATTGGCTGCTACTGTAGGCTGAATGATAGAACAGCTATTTCCAGCTTTATTTGTATAGCATGTTCAATGGAAACAAGGTTTAAAAACTCTGACGGGTTTCGGCTGCATGGCCTTTGTCAGGGAGTACAAAGATATGATACTTGGCAACTGTTAAAACTTTTGCACAGAATTTTCTTAACATTCAAGTTTACGCTCAGCAGACCTGAAATTTGCTCAGTGACCCAAAAAGAAAAGAGGGAACATTGGTTGATGATTTTTACCCGCTATGTCCTTCAGCACTCTGCAGTCCCGTTCTGTGAGCTTGTGTGGCCTACCACTTTGAGGCTAAGCCTTTGTTGATCCTCAACTTTCCACTTCAAAATAACCACACTTACAGTTGACCGGGGTAGCTGTAGCAGGGCAGAAATTTGACAAACTGACTTGTTGGAAAGGTGTCATCTTATGACAGTGCCATGTTGAAAGTCACTGAGCTAGGCCATTCTACTGCCAATGTTTGTTTCTAGAGATTGCATGGCTGTGTGCTCGATTTAATACACCTGTCAGCAAAGGGTGTGGCTGAAATGGCCGAATCCACTAATTTGAATGGGTGTCCACATACTTTTGTATATATACATATATAGAGAGAGAGAGAGAGAGAGAGAGAGAGAGAGAGAGAGAGAGAGAGAGAGAGAGAGAGAGAGAGAGAGAGCAGATGCCTGTGAGGAGACCTGTCTGCTCCAATGAGCTTTGTTGAAATAACATCAATATTGTCACATTCGTTTTACTCCGTCGCCATTACATGTGAGAGAGCAGAGATATGAGGTTGGAGGGCTGGAAGGGAAAATGCAGAATATGTAGAAAATCCTAAGAGGTTTGATAATGCAGCTGCCACTACTTCAAGGCCCCTGGCAATGGTAAGGAAGGGAATCATTGACACTCTCAATAACAGGTTGAAGAGAGTGAGGGAGGGAGGGAGAGAGAGAGAGAGAGAGAGAGAGAGAGAGAGAGAGAGAGAGAGAGAGAGAGAGAGAGAGAGAGAGAGAGAGAGAGAGAGAGAGGGGGGATAAGATAAGAGACAGCTTCTAGTCATTGTGGTTCACGAGGCTGCTCTCTCCCCTTGGGGCCTCTCTGATACAGCTTCTTAAAAGGTTTCAAGGTTTTATTTCTCCATTTCAACATTCATAGACCTGAATTAGATGTTTTTTCTTTACTCAACAACTGTGGTTTGTAGCAAATAAACAACATTGTCACATTGTCATGGTAATGTTCACTCAGACAACCTATTATCTTAAATGGGTCATCAACACAATATGAATACAACAGCAGATAACATTCTACAATGCTCTTTACAAGGTGAATAATTAAAAACAATGTTATTCGTACTCACGTCAAGTTACAAAGAGCATTGTAGAACATTTACTTCTTTTGTATTCATATAAAAAATAATGATCAGAATTGAATATTGGTTTTACTGAAGGTCTTGTTCTCTGTTGGTTATTTCTGTCTCTGATCATGAATAACTCTCAAATGAATTTTTAAATGTCCATATAGCTGGATATTTAATTGCCATTACATTTCAGTCCTTTATAGGGTTTATAGAGGTGAGAAGTAACGGGAATATATGGGAATTAACGGAAATATTTGCAAATTAATATTAATACCATTTAAATGTAGATGTTTTTTGCATTGGATATATTTACCATATCATATGGAGACAGAAACATACACTTTTTACCTTATCATAAGTAGACATAATTGCAAATGATTAAATCCTTCCAATAGAAATTTAAAAAACAATTTAGTTATGAATTGAACATTAAATAAATGAGTTGACTCTTCACATGGGATGATTTGACTGAACAACAAAATAAAGTGAATATTGAATAATCCCCAAAGATCCATCGCATCTCCCAAAAACGTTTTCAACATACATCTGTAAAATGATAGTCTAGAAACTAAAGCTTTGGTTGTCTTCCTCTCAGGCTTCCATGTCTTCTCCCTGGACCTCAATATCCACCTCTTGAACATCAGACTCTGAGGCCTCATCTTCACTGTCACTTTCCAACCTTGTTGAGGATGGCTCGTTGTCAGGCTCAAAAAGCTTCACATTAGCCCGGATGGCAACCAATTTTTCAACCCTTGTATTGGTCAGCCTATTGTATGCTTTGGTGTGTGTGTTCCCAAACAAGGACCAGTTGCGCTCTGAGGCAGCTGATGTTGGTGGGATTTGGAGGATGATGGAGGCAACAGGGGAAAGAGCCTCAGATCCACAAAGTCCCTTCCACCAGGTGGCTGATGAGATATGTTGGCACACTGCCATATTGCATCTCCATCCCAAAGCCCTTGCTTGGAAGTGTACTTCGCCAGACTGCCAAGAACCTTGCCCTCATCCAGGCCAAGGTGGCGAGACACGGTAGTGATGACACCATAGGCGTTGTTGATCTCTGCACCAGACAGGATGCTCTTGCCAGCATACTTGGGGTCCAACATGTACGCTGCGGCGTGTATGGGCTTCAGGCAGAAGTCTTCACGCTTTTTGATGTATTTCAGAACTGCAGTTTCCTCTGCTTGGAGCAACAGTGAAGTGGGCAGGGCAGTACGGATTTCTTCTCTTACATCTGCAAGCAGAGTCTGAACATCAGACAGGATGGCATTGTCTCCTTCAATCCGTGCAATGGCTACTGCTATAGGTTTCATGAGTTTCAGGCTGCTTACCACTCTCTCCCAAAATTCATCATCCCAGAGGATCCTCTTGATGGGGCTGTCCATATCGGGAGACTGTGATATGGCCATTTCTTGGAGAGACTCCTTCCCCTCCAGGAGACTGTCAAACATGATAACACCACCCAAACGGGTGTTGCTGGGCAGCTTCAATGTGGTGCTCTTATTCTTCTCACTTTGCTTGGTGAGGTATATTGTTAATATAACTTGATGACCCTTCACTAACTGTTTCCTTGGCTCTTTTGTAGAGTGTATCCATTGTTTTCAGTGCCATGATGTCCTTGACGAGCAGATTCAATTGATAAGCAGCACAGCCAATGGGTGTGATGTGAGGGTGGGACTCCTCCACTTTAGACCAAGCAGCCTTTGTGTTCTCAGCATTGTCTGTCACCAGTGCAAATATCCTCTGTGGTCCAAGGTCATTGATGACTTCCTTCAGCTCATCTGCAATGTAGATACCAGTGTGTCTGTTGTCCCTTGTGTCTGTGCTCTTGTAGAATACTGGTTGAGGGGTGGAGATTATGTAGTTAATTATTCCTTGCCCACGAACATTCAACCACCCATCAGAGATGATTGCAATGCAGTCTGCTTTCTCTATGATTTGCTTCACCTTCACTTGAACTCTGTTGAACTCTGCATCCAGCAAATTAGTAGATAAATCATGTCTGCTTGGAGGGCTGTATGCTGGATGAAGAACATTCAGAAATCTCTTCCAATACACATTGCCTGTGAGCATCAGAGGTGAACCAGTTGCATACACAGCTCGAGCAAGACTTACTGACTACGTTCCTCTATTGAGTCAAAACTTCTTATTCCAGGAGGACGATGAGCTGTTGCTATCGATAAGGTGTCTGATTCATCATTTTCACCTCGAATAGAAGTAGAGGGTCTTTTGTCAGAGGTTGCTTGTTGTGAGTGCTGAGGGAACTTTATGCTCTTGGCCAGATGATTCTGCATCTTTGTTGCATTCATCACATGTGATTTGGCACAGTATTTGCAAATGTACACAGCTTTTCCTTCAACATTAGCTGCAGTGAAATGTCTCCACACATCAGATAGTGCCGTGGCATTTTCCTGTAAAGATCTGACAAAAATGTGTAAAAAAACAACAAATACAATTCCATGTACAGATAAATATTTAAGCAGTTAGATTAAACAACTCCTTTGTAAGATAGATGTTTTAAAATGAAACATGTATGGAAACAGGTGAATTAACACTCCTCAGTTAGCAGGCTCAAGCAGGCTAAAACCCACATGGTAGCAAAAACTAACTAGCAGAAATTGTTAACTTAGAAATGATATAAACACACTTTGCTGTAGGCTACTATTTACTAGTTAACAAAAAATCATGTATGTCATATAAAATATATTCACCCCACCCAGTATTGTAATCAAAACTTACCAGAAAGCATGTAGTCCTTGGCTCAGACAGTGTAGTAGTGTGGGCTCAATAGCATCTCATTAGTGTGCAAGATCTTGAGAATCAGCTGTACATGTGATTGAAGAGTGCACTGCACATGTGATGGAAGAATGCACTGTGCATGCAGAGTGTTGATTGAATTGGGGATAGTTTAACCAAAATATCCCACAAGACCTAGAATTGCCTTATGTGTATCCCACAAAAAAGGTTCACTGTTATAAGATAACTTTATTTATGAATTTAGGCAAAATTCCCCAATTTCCCGGGCTTAACTTCCCAAAATGTCAGGAAATATTCCGAAATTTAGCAGATTTTCTTCTCAGAGCAACATACAGTACGGTATATTGATACTGTTTGTACACAGCAGTAAAGACGTCAATGGGGGCCAGAGAGACAATGACTTAGTGATATGCTTTTAGCGTACCTGAGATTTAATTTAGTAGTAATTGCATTTCATGTTACTGTAGTAGTTACACACACACACAGTACCAGTCAAATTGACCACTCATGATGACAGAAATAGTCCTAAAAAGCCTGTGCTAATGCATCTAGCCTATCTCTGCTTGGTTACTTCACTTTGGTAAAGCACCTGCAATTACTGAGGAGAAACATACTGCTTAAAATGTTTTCAGAGAAAACATACAATCTAGACTGGAAATTGAAAACTGAATGGAGGGGGAAATAGAGAGATACTTGGAATGAAAAAAAGCTTTTAACTCCTATCTGACAAGATGACTCCTAGGGGATCGAAGTGGAACCCATGGTAACTGCAAAACAACTCTACTGAGTAGATTTTTCCATGTAGCCAAGGAGATCCAATACTTATCATTCTTTCCCTTTCCATTGTACTATTCTATCTCTGTTCTTTTAGACTCTCAGAACTACACTTAGAATCTCAGAACCGTCCAAAAAGTTCTGCAACATAGAGAGAAATAGCGAGAGAGGGAGAGAGAAAGAAAGATATAGGCAGCAATAAAGAGAGAGAGAACGAGAGGGAGAGATAGATAGAGAGCGAGATAGAGAGTGGCAGGGAGAGAAATGCACAATGGGAAGTTTAGTGGAGTAATAATTTATGAGGTTTAATTTAGATATGGAGTTTCTGCCTCCATTTACGCTCATAGCAACCCAATAACAATGAGACAGAGTAGGAAGTATAAATAGAATGTAATATATAACAAACATACAGTTTGAAGTTTACATACACCTTAGACAAATACATTTAAACTCAGTTTTTCACAATTCCTGACATTTAATCCTAGTACAAATTCCTCGTCTTAGGTCAGTTAGGATCACCACTTTATTTTAAGATTGTGAAATGTTAGAATAATAGTAGAGAGAATGATTTATTTCAGCTTTTTTTCTTTGAACACATTCCCAGTGGGTCAGAAGTTTACATACACACAATTAGTATTTGGTAGCATTGCCTTTAAATTGTTTAACTTGGGTCAAATGTTTCTGGTAGCCTTCCACAAGCTTCAAACAATAAGTTGGGTGAATCTTGGCCCATTCCTCCAGACAGAGCTGGTGTAACTGAGTCAGGTTTGTAGGCCTCCTTGCTCGCACACACTTTTTCAGTTCTGCCCACAAATTTTCTTTGGGATTGAGGTCAGGGCTTTGTGATTGCAACTCCAATACCTTGACTTTCTTGTACTTTTTCCACAACTTTGGAAGTATGCTTTGGGTCATTGTCCATTTGGAAGACCCATTTGCGACCAAGCTTTAACTTCCGGACTGATGTCTTGAGATGTTGCTTCAACATATCCACATAATTTTCCTACCTCATGATGCCATCTATTTTGTGAAGTGCACCAGTCCCTCCTGCAGCAAAGCACCCCCACAACATGATGCTGCCACCACCGTGCTTCGCGGTTGGGATGGCGTTCTTCGGCTTGCAAGCCTCCTTCTTTATCCTCCAAACATAATGATGGCCATTATGGCCAAACAGTTCTATTTTTGTTTCATCAGCCAGACATTTCTCCAAAATGTACGATCTTTGTCCCCATGTGCAGTTGCAATCTGTAGTCTGGCTTTTCTATAGCAGTTTTGGAGCAGTGGCTTCTTCCTTGCTGAGCGGCCTTTCAGGTTATGTCGATATAGGACTCGGTTTACTGTGGGTATAGATACTTTTGTACCTATTTCCTCCAGCATCTTCACAAGGTCCTTTGCTGTTGTTTTGGGATTGATTTGCACTTTTCACACCAAAGTACATTAATCTCTAGGAGACAGAACGTGTCTCCTTCCTGAGCAGTATGACGGCTGCGTGGTCATATGGTGTTTATACTTGCGTACTACTGTTTGTACAGATGAACGTGGTACCTTCAGGCATTTGGAAATTGCTCCCAAGGATGAAACAGACTTGTGGAGGTCTACAATTTTTTAAGGTCTTGGCTGATTTCTTTAGATTTTCCCATGATGTCAAGCGAAGTTTGACACTAAGTTTGAAGGTAGGCCTTTAAATACATCCACAGGTCAATATAAAGACGAAGTAGAGTCGCAATTCAACGGCTCAGACACAAGAGGAATGTGGCAGGGTCTACAGTCAATCACGGACTACAAAAAGAAAAACAGCCCCGTCGCGGACCACGATGTCCTGCTCCCAGACAAACTCAAAAACTTCTTTGCTCACTTTGAGGACAATACAGTGCCACCGAAAGGGCCCACTACCAAAACCTGCGGGCTCACCTTCACCTTCAAACATTTAAGCGTGTTAACCCTCGCAAGGCTGCTGGCCCAGATGGCATCCCTGGCCGTGTCCTCAGAGCATTCGCAGACCAGCTGGCTGGTGTGTTTACGGAGATATTTATTCAATCCCTATCCCAGTCTGCTGTTCCCACATGCTTCAAGAGGGCCACCATTGTTCCTGTTCCCAAGAAAGCTAAGGTAACTGAGCTAAATGACTATCGCCCCGTAGCACTCACATCCGTCATCATGAAGTGCTTTGAGAGACTAGTCAAGGATCATATCACCTCCATCCTACCAGGCACCCTAGACCCACTCCAATTTGCTTAACGTCCCAATAGGTCCACAGACGAAGCAATCGCAATCACACTGCACACTGCCCTAACCCATCTGGACAAGAGGAATACCTATGTAAGAATGCTGTTCATCGACTACAGCTCAGCATTTTACACCATAGTTCCCTCCAAACTTATCATTAAGCTCGAGACCCTAGGTCTCGACCCAGCCCTGTGCAACTGGGTCCTGGACTTCCAGACGGGACGGCCCCAGGTGGTGAGGGTAGAAAACAACACCTCCACCCCGCTGATCCTCAATACTCAAGGGTGCGTTCTCAGCCCTCTCCTGTACTCCCTGTTCACCCATGACTGCGTGGCCAAGCACGCCTCCAACTCAATCATCAAGTTTTCTGACGACACTACAGTGGTAGGCTTGATTAACAACAATGACGAGACAGCCTACAGGTTGGAGGTGAGGGCCCTCGGAGTGTGGTGTCAGGAAAATAACCTCTCACTCAACGTCAACAAAACTAAGGAGATTATTGTGGACTTCAGGAAACAGCAGAGGGAGCCCCCCCCCCTATCCACATCGACGGGACAGTAGTGGAGAAGGTGGAAAGTTTTAAGTTCCTCGGCGTACACATCACGGACAAACTGAAATGGTCCACCCACACAGACAGCGTGGTGAAGAAGGTGCAAACAGCTTCTATCTCAAGGCCATCAGACTGTTAAACAGCCACCACTAACATTGAGTGGCTGCTGCCAACATATAGACTTAAATCTTTAGCCACTTTAAATAATATAAAATTGGATGTAACAAATGTATCACTAGCCACTTTAAACAATTTTGTAAATAATGTTTACATATCCGACATTACTCATATCAAATGTATACACTGTACTCTATACCATCTACTGAATCTTGCCTATGCCATTCGGCCATCAACTCAAATCTCTAGCCACTTTAATAATTAAAAAGTGGATGTAATAAATGTATCACTAGCCACTTTAAACGATGCCATTTATATAATGTTTACATATCCTACACTACTCATCTCACATGTATATAATGTACTATATACCATCTACTGCACCTTGTCTATGCCGGTCAGCCATCGCTCATCCATATATTCATATGTACATACTCGTATTTATTCCTTTAAACTGTGTGTATAAGGTAGTTGTTGTGAAATTGTTAGATGCTACTGCATGGTCGGAACTAAAAGCACAAGCATTTCGCTACACTCGCATTAACATCTGCTAACCATGTGTATGTGACAAATAAAATTTGATTTGATTTGATGTACACATCAGAAGCTTCTAAAGCCATGACATAATTTTCTGGAATTTTTCAAGCTGTTTAAAAGCACAGTCAACTTAGTGTATGTAAACTTCTGACCCACTGGAATTGTGATACAACAATCCCTAACCCGTTCTCTCAATCAACCCCAACACCCAATCTACTTACACGCGCAAAACACTCACATACAGACTCATACATACACATTGTCCCTCTCTCCCCTTACCTTTCCTTGGCCTCTATTTCTTGCGTCTCTCTGAAAAAATGACAATTTTCGTGGTGTTGCTTTGTGCACTGACTTTGCTGAACGAACATTGTCGCTGGGTGAGTACATCTGACAATATGCTCTCCTGTCCATTCCAAATTCCCTGTAAGTGTGGCAAAGTCTGAAACTATTTGTAAACAGTTGGAATTTCTTGCTTTGAATATTGAGGTTTCAAAGGGTCTCTCTATAACTGTGATTGGTTGTTATAGACCCCCCCTCTGCTCTCGGTGATGCATTTTCTTCTCTGACGCACCTTATGTCTAAACGTCTTTACAGTGAAATGATCTTGATTGGTGATCTCAACTGGTGTTGGTTAAAGCCGGTGTCTGATGATTTAAAAATGTTTTGTAATTCTATGAATCTTACCCAGTTGATTAACTCACCCACTCACCCAATTCTCAAATTCCCTGATAAATCTACCCTGATTGATTTTATATTGACAAATGTTCCACATAAATATTCTGCGGTTGGTGTTTTTTGTAATGAGTTAAGTGACCATTGTGCTGTTGTTGCTGTTAGAAATACGAAGGTTCCTAAGACAAACCCACGTTTTATTCGTAAGAGAAATTTGAAGTGTTTTAATGAGCAGGCTTTCCATCATGATTTGTTTTATTTTGACTGGAGCAAGATTGAGCTTATCCCTGATGTGGAAACTGCCTGGAAATTCTTTCATGGTGGTTTTTTCCAAATAGTAAACAAACATGCCACATTCTGCAGGTTCAGAGTTAAAGGACTGGATAATGCATGGTTTTCTTCTGAGCTGTCTTGTATTATTCACGAACGAAATCTAGCCTGGGCTAAAGCAAAGAAATCATGTTCTGATGCTGATTGGCTTATTTTTAGGCAATTACGAAACAAGTGTTCTTTTCTTCTCAGGAAGGCCAAGTCTGAATATTTTATGTCTGTTACCACTGATAACCTAAATGACCCTAGAAAGTTTTGGAAGGCTATTAAGTCTATGTCTGGAAACAGTGATGTTAATGAATTACCGTCATGTGTATTGAAGGACTTGGTTGCTGTATATGACAAAACTGAAATGCTGAATTGTTTCAATGAGCACTTTGTATCATCTGGTTAGCTGTTTGATTCAGTGTCCTCTGACATTGTACAACCCTGTGTGGTTGAACCAGTGAGAGCTGGTCAAACTTTTAGCTTTTTGCCATTCTCAGTGCAGGAGGTACATAAAGCCCTGAAATCTTTAGATCAGAGAAAGCCTGCAGGTCCTGATCTTTTGGAAAGCTGCTTTTTAAATCTGGCAGCTGATTTCATAGCGGAACCACTTGTATAACTTTTCAATCTAACCCTGGAATGTAATGAAATCCCAAAGATCTGGAAATCAGAATTTGTCCTACCACTTTTAAAAGGGGGAGATCCAACTCTTTTAAATAATGATAGACCAATCTCAAAGCTGTCACCCCTGGTGAAAATACTTGAAACCCTTGTGAGTGAACAGCTGAAAGAGTTTTTATATACTAACTCTATTTTATCAATGTACCAATCGGGCTTCAGGAAGAAGGATAGCACAATTACAGCAGCTATGAAGCTTTTAAATGATATCACTGAAGCCCTTGACAAAAAACTGCACTGTGTCTCACTTTTTATTGATCTCTCTAAGGCTTTTGATACAGTTGATCATGCTATACTAAGGCAGAGATTGTCGAGTGTAGGTCTTTCAGAGCATGCAGTTGCATGGTTTGCTAACTATCTGTCTGATAGAACTCAGTGCACTCAATTTGATGGGCTCATGTCTGTTAAATTGTCTGTCTGTAATGGTGTGCCCCAAGGCTCTGTACTTGGTCCTCTTCTTATTCACTATTTATATAAATACTTTAGACAAAAATGTCCAAAATGCGCAACCAAATTTTTATGCTGATGATACTGTTATTTACTGTTGTGCCTCGTCTCTTACAAAAGCTTTCCAGAACTTGCAAACTGCTTTTTATACTGACTCCAACCTAAGTGTTTGTAAACTTCCGACTTCAACTGTAATAAACAAACCATTGTGGGAAAAAAAGAAGTTCTAACACACAAAAGAACACACAAACACACACACAACCACACACACATACACACACACACACACACACACACACACACACACACACACACACACACACACACACACACACACACACACACACACACACAACCACACACAACCACACACACACTCCCTAGCCTCTGGACCCCAGCCATAACGACCAGAGCTCTACACTACTCTCTACCTCTAACAAGCTTGGGAGAGAAAGGTCAATAGAAGTGAATGGCATTACAGGTATCGACAGCATCATCAATCAAATAGCCTCTGGCCCCGACAGCAGGACGACAATGATTGATCCTAGATTCATCATCTAGGGATCAATTACCAAATCATTTACGCATCATTTCAGAGCCCCGCCGGCAAATCAAAGGGCCCTGGATCACACCCTTAATGGCCTAATATATGGTAGGCGCACACACACTACATGGAGCCCGCCCGCACAAACACCAAATCAAACAAACTGTGCTGCAAACACGCTAGGTTCATTATCCATCTAGCGACCAAGGACTCTATTACCTCCAGCCAACTGTGCATTACAGTATATGAATGAATAAGTCACTTGTTCAACTTGCCCGACATGACTGGTGTGATTGTGTTTCATGTCGTGCATGGAGGATTAATTGACTGGGGGAGCAACAGGATCTCATAGCACAATGCATAACCCTTCCAGAAATCTGTGCTTCAGTGGCTGTGTGTCAGTTGTTAATGTTATATCACAGCACTATTTAAAAACAGACAGATACACAAACACACTGTCCTTGACATGTGCACTGCATATTTACACTGTACACACACCTCTCTCTCTCTGTCTCGCTCTCTCTCTGTCTCTCTCTCTCACACTCTCTCACACACTCTCTCTCTCTATTTATGAGTGAGACTCTCCCCATAATCATACTAAGTGTGACCAACCAGCTGAGACAGCTGGCTCCTAAGGACACTCGCACACAAACACATATACAAACACACACACACACACACACAATGCCTCGGGACACAATCACAGAGGTACGGCTGGCTGTGATAACTACTTCAGAGGAGTGTAGCATTACAGACAGGGATTTACCCTCTATTACCCAGGTCCATATTACTGTAAGCAGACACTCTCCAGTAACAGTGATGGGAGCATGTTCAAAACACAAGCACATGCACATAAGCAGCATGCACATTTGCACAACCACGCACGCACACACACACACACACACACATTTTCTGAGGACAAAAAGCCTTAAGTTTGTGCATGCTTGTGAGCGTACGATCACAGATATGTGTGTAGAGCCGGGGTAAAACGTTCAGATAAGCCCTCTTTCATCCGAAGCCTTGAAGAAGAAGAGAGAGAGAAATAAAACAATATTATGTCTGTCATGAATCCAAGCCCAGTGACAGAGGAGACAGGCAGGCAGAACTGGCAGGGAGTTTATGAAAACACTGCCTGATGTTGTAACTGTAATAGCTTGTCTTTCCAGCACTGCTTTTCCAGCCTAAAAGGAGCTTATTTCCTATCAGGTATGAAGGTAAGACCCAGATGCAGACAACGTTGAATTAACAATGGTTTAATAATCCAGAGGTGGGGCAAAGGTCACGAGGTCACGAGCATGGGAGCACATTGAGGCTGACCGTTATCTCACTCACACACATGCATATGCGCACGCACGCACACACACACAAACATAAATATATACACACAAATATATACACACACATGTACTGTACATAGACAGCTCTCAAGAGTTTGTGTTTTGCTTCAGCATGCTATGACATGATATGACTTGTGGTTCTTCTAATGAGAAAAACATACTAAGTCGAAGTCAAACCCCTGTGCAGAACATTCAGTCCACAAAAGTGGACTGACAAGGGGGGCAAAACAAAACAATCATAATTTCTCCTTGTCCAAGGTGGATCCTCATCGGCAATGTCATCCCTCTCAAAAAGTGTACCGCAATTGTCTGTCCTCTAGTTCCCTGTCCAGAAAATATTCTCTCTTTTCACAATTAACTCTTTAGGCATCATCAGCCGAGGTGTCGGTTTTGGAGAGTCTGGCGTGTCCAAAGTAAAATACCTGCCACTCAGGCCCAGAAACAGAACTGATATCTTAGGCGAAAACCCGAGGAAAATCCATCCGGATTTGCAGTTATTTTTGTAGATGACCTTTTTCTCCTGGCTGCCTATTGTATTCAACGTTATCTGAGACATAGACTGCAGTACCTATGGCTTCCACTGGATGTCAACAGTCTTTAGACAGGGTTTCATGACCTTAGGTTGAATTAGAAGCCAATAGAAGAAGAATTTAGACGTGGACCCCGGAACTCAATAGAATGACATGCGCGTTCACGGTCTCGCTCGCTCTGTGGTTTTTTCCTTTCCTATCGTTCAGGCTATAATCCGGTTGAAATATTATAGTAAATATACATAAAAGGATACTTAAGGATACATTAAAAATTATGTTTGATTTGTTTGGACAAAGTTGATAGGTATAATTTAAACGCGTTCTCTTCACGGTTCAATGGGTGACTCGACGGTGGATTTTCTGAACATAACGCGCGCCAACCAAACGGAGATTTATGGATATAATAAATAACTTTTTCTAACAAAAGAACCATTGGATGTCTTTGTTGGACACTTGGGATGCCCTCAGCAGAAGTTCTTCGAAAGGTAAGTGATTTATTTTAGCTCTTATATGGGTTTTGTGTGACCAGCGCCGGTTATGAATTTATGCTAATGCATCAATGTTAGAGGTGCTATCCTCAAACAATCAAATGTTGTGATAACGCTGTGATATTGCCAAGAATCAGAGCTTTTGATGACTATGCAACACTTGTATATTGGTGGATGTTTAATAATTCAACTTTTGGATTTTGAATTTGGCGCCTTACATTTCACCGTGTAGTGTCGGGAACAGCCCGCTAGTGCCCCGTTTTTCCCTAAGTAGTTACATAATTATTTTGTTCAATAAGATTGTTCAATTTGAGAAGGACAGAGGAGGAATCCTTTTATCTTCTACACCCACTAAAGATGTTGTGGATACATGTTCTTCATGGAAAAATAAGATATTCTGAAAACCTTCATACATAAGGTATTGTATGAACTGTGGGAAACTGGAACTCTTACTCAATTCATCTTTCCTCGATTCCTCGTATGCTCTCTACTCATCTACTTCTCAAAATGCTATGGAGAAGAGCATCTGAGTGGAGAGACCTTGGACTTTCTCCTCCAATATGAGGAGGCAAGGAATCAAGGAAAGATTCATTGAGAAAGTGTCAGTCTCCTGCACTCTTACTGTCATAATTTAGAGTGCTTAAGAGGACAAGGGGCCCCTTACTCTGTTGTGGCATCAGGGCACTCGGGAACACCCGGAACCCTCTGAGATTGAATTGATCAAAATGTTGTTCAAAATGTCTTTCTCTTCATATGAACAAGATGTGTTTTGGTACTCTGTGCAGGGTTCATACAGACAGAGGCAAGTCAAATTCAAGGACTTTCAAATAATTTTCCAAGCACTAATATGTATTTTCAAAGACCATCAATTTGTAATAGTTCCTATTATGGAAATGTTTCTAGTCGCCAACAGATGGCAGTGTATCGCCACAGCCCTGTGAAGAAAAAAACAACTAACTTACTATTCATCACTACCTTACAAGTTCTACTCAATAATATGTGTTTCACTACTTATTTACTACATACATGATGGTAAGTCAGGACTGATGATGTTGACTGATGTCCTTATATGAACTGTAACTCAGTAAAATCTTTGACATTTTTGCATGTTGCGTTTATATTTTTGTTCAGTGTACATAATATAAAATGTACTTTATATTAAAATTGTCTTTATATTTCACAAAATGTTAGGTCCCACAGGCTGTCCCAACACATAATAACATGAAAGTGATTTCTGACAGCATAAAAGGCCTTTAGTTGACTCTAAAATGTTGTATTCAAAACCCATTTGAAGAGAAACAAGTTATTAATGTGTTTGATAAGATTAAAGACTCTAACATCTCTCCCTGCTTGCTTCAATGCTTCCTCTCTCTGTGTATCTCTTTTGCCCCCTTCATTGCAGCCTGACACCACTGTCTGTCTCACTACTCTCTATAAAGTACATTTATTTTGTTATGAGAACGTATAGTAGCCCATCTTTTAATTATAGCTAGCTTAATTTCAGTCAACTGCTCTAGCCAGCTAGTTATAGCTAGCTACTTGGCTAATAGCCGGAGCCCTTGAGGTACCTAGCTAGCTACACATCTGACTGAAAGTTGGTTTGGGGGATGTCTGCTGACACGGCAGGAGTCGAGGGATGTCTCTCGGCTACTTGCCACTGTACTGTAGGTCTGGGCTGAGGTAGTTCGTTTCACCTCTTGGCCTATGTCGTGGGCGGAGTTTCCGGTTGGACAGAGTGGTGAATGAATGCGCTGCTAACAAGGCAAATCCAGGGCAGCAGGCGAACGTAACGAGCATATATGAATCATTCATGATTCCACTCGTTCTCTTAGGTTGGCGCGATTAGAACTCAGAACATGAAGCCTTCTGCGTGTTGATCAACACCTACTCATTTAAGGGTTTTTCTTTATTTTCACTATTTTCTACATTGGAGAATAATAGTGAAGACATCAAAACTATGAAATAACACATATGGAATCATGTAGTAACCAAAAAAGTGTAAACAAATCAAAATATATTTGAGATTCTTTAAATAGCCACCCTTTGCCTTGATGACAGCTTTGCACACGCTTGGCATTCTCTCAACCAGCTTCATGAGGTACTCACCTGTAATGCATTTCAATGAACAGGTGTGCCTTTTATAAAAGTAAATTAATGCGTATGAGCCAATCAGTTGTGTTGTGACAAGGTGGGGGGTATACAGAAGATAGCCCTATTTGGTAAAAGACCAAGTCCATATTTTGGCAAGAACAGCTGAAATAAGCTAAGAGAAATGACAGTCCATCATTGCTTTAAGACATGAAGGTCAGTCAATACGGAAAATGTCAAGAGCTTTAAAGTTTCTTCAAGTGCAGTCGCAAAAACCTACATGATTCATGGTTTTGATGTCTTCACTTATTCTACAATGTAGAAAATAGTAAAAATAAAGAAAAACCCTTGAATGAGTAGGTGTTCTAAAACTTTGGACTGGTAGCGTACATGAAAAATAGATTTGAATATTATGCCAATGTTGGCCTCTCTGAGTAATTGTTTGCTATTGTGATTTTGGTGAGATTTCTTTTACTTGTCCATTCAGACAACTTAAATCTTATTGTCCAACCATTTTTTTTTACTTGTCCTGGACAAGCGTTAATGTCGAGCCCTGCACAAGAGTGCTAGAAGTATCCCTCTATCAGCCCCAGTGGCCTAGTGTGGACAAAAGAGTGAGAGGACATCACAATCATCATCAGGAGAGCAGAGTGGAAATAATTTAACGGAGATGAAAAGCCATCAGCTGAATTCTAACTACACTGTATTCTCCTGAGGATTTTGAAAAACACATGCAACCATGCACGCACAAATGCACACGCACGCACACACAGTGACTTTTTCAAACGCATTATTAAGGGAAGTTCATGGTTGGCCAGAGGTCCTCTTGGCCAGTTGACCGCTTGAAACAATAGATGGTGATCCTATGATAACTAAAACATGTCACTGTAGAGAGATCCCTAGGAGGAAGGAGAGAAAGAAAGAGTGAGAGAGAGAGAAATAGATAGAAAGATAGAGGAAGAGAGAAAGATACAGGGAAAGAGAGAAAGAGAAAGATACCTGGAAAGAGAGAAAGAGAAAGATACAGGGAAAGAGAGAAAGAGAAAGATACAGGGAAAGAGAGAAAGAGAAAGATACCTGGAAAGAGAGAAAGAGAAAGATACAGGGAAAGAGAGAAAGAGAAAGATACAGGGAAAGAGAGAAAGATAGAGAACGAAAGAAAGGCAGAGAGAGAAGAATAGGGAGAGAGATCGAAAAAGATACAGGAAGAGAGAGAGAGAAAGATACAGGAAGAGAGAAAGAGAGAGAAAGATAAAGAGAGAGAAAGATACAGGAAGAGAGAAAGAGAGAGAAAGATAAAGAGTGCTAGATCAAGAGAGAAAGATAAAGGAAGAGAGAAAGAGCGACAAAGATACTGCCACAGTCTCAGTCCCAGTTCAGCAGGGCTGTGTGCCCTCCAACCCCTCCTACACCAACCAGCCAGGGACTCAGCAGGCTGCTAATATTAAGAGAGATTTACCTGAGGCAGCTAGGCCAGAGGTGAGAGCTTAGTGTCTAACCTTATAATGGAAAAAGACAACCTTGGCAAGACAGCTAATGGCTTTGAGCTAGGCTTGGGCTTCAGAGAGAGAGAGAGAGAGAGAGAGAGAGAGAGAGAGAGAGAGAGAGAGAGAGAGAGAGAGAGAGAGAGAGAGAGAGAGAGTGGGTAGAAGAAACTGTGTCCAGGAAGTGTGTGTGTGTGTGTGTGTGTGTGTGTGTGTGTGTGTGTGTGTGTGTGTGTGTGTGTGTGTGTGTGTGTGTGTGTGTGTGTGTGTGTGTGTGTGTGTGTGTGTGTGTGTGTGTGTGTGTGTGAGCGTGGGTGTGTGTGTAGAGTTATTTTTCAACATTAACAAATTTGATAATTTGTGTTCGAATACCCATACTAACATACACTATACTACATACTTAATGAGTATATACCACATACTATATACTATTAGTTCATTTTAGTATACTGTAAACGAACTACCGTTTCAGTTGAGTGTACTAGCGCTGAGCCTGTCTTCTGTAAGTTGATGATGTTGCTATGCAACCTCTTGCTAGCTTGTTAGCATAACAAATATGTTTATAAATTCAATCTGGAGTGCCAGAGTAAATCCAGAGCTTCGTCAGATTGTCCGTTCGTAAATTCAGAGCATTTCGCACTAAGAGAGTTCAGAGCGCACACTGGACTCTCTGGCCTAGGACTAGGGTTGATCCGAGCTTTCTGACCTCACAATGGCAGTCAAGCACCCAAGCTAACTGCTAGCTAGCTACTTACAGACACAAATGAGAGAACATCTCACTCTGACCATTTTACTCGCCCTAGAAGAGCTGGTTAGGCTATTTTTTATGTTATCTAGAGCGTTGGTGACAGTAACTGTGCTACTGGCAACAATTTAGTTACGCTTTTTTTTGCCAATGTTTACTGATGTTTACTGTCTATTCGATGGATGTTGAGCGTTTGTAAATTCATCAGTCATTCTGCGCTCCAGCACACTCAGACGAGAGCGCTCTGAAATCAGAGTAGATAGCCAGAATTAAAAATGTCCATTGAGAATGCACAGCTAAGAATGACGTGAATAATCAAGTCAATGAACATTGGGTAGTTAGTTAGATAGCATATACAGTACCAGTCAAAGGTTTGGACACACCTACTCATTCAAGGGTTTTTCTTTGTTTTTACTATTTTCTACATTGTAGAATAATAGTGAAGACATCAAAACTATGAAATAACACATACGGAATCATGTAGTAACAAAATAAGTGTTAAACAAATCAAAAAATATTTTAGATTTTAGATTCTTCAGAGTAGCCACCCTTCGCCTTGATGACAGCTTTGCACACTCTTGGCACTCTCTCAAGCAGCTTCATGAGGAATGCTTTTCCAACAGTCTTGAAGGTTCCCACATATGCTGAGCACTTGTTGGCTGCTTTTCCTTCACTCTGCGGTCCAACTCATCCCAAACCATCTCAATTGGGTTGAGGTTGTGTGATTGTGGAGGCCAGGTCATCTGATGCAGCACTCCATCACTCTCCTTTTTGGTCAAATAGCCCTTACACAGCCTGGAAGAGTGGTCATTGTCCTGTTGAAAAACAAATGATAGTCCCACTAAGTGCAAACCAGATGGGATGGCGTATCACTGCAGAATGCTTTGGTAGGCATGCTGGTTAAGTGTGCCTTGAATTCTAAATAAATCACTGACAGTGTCAGCAGCAATGCACCCACACACCATCACACCTCCTCCTCCATGCTTCACGGTGGGAACAACACATGCTGAGATCATCAGTTCACCTACTCTGCGTCTCACAAATATGTGTTATTTCATAGTTTTGATGTCTTCACTACAATGTAGAAAATAGTAAACATAAAGAAAAACCCTAGAATGAGTAGGTGTGTCCAGACTTTTGAGTGGTACTGTAGTTAATATACTCCCTTGCAAGTTTGATGTATTAGTAGCCAACTAACATCAGATAACTAGCTAACATACCAGTACTTACTACTGCTGTAATGCTATGTGGTTCGCATAGCTAACAAATTGTCAGCTAACATAACGTGTAACGTAACTTACTTGAAAAGTCATTACTTTATACATTGCTCAACATTTTCTTAACATTTGTCATAATTAGTTAAAGCAATAGATTTGTATCTGTACCAATTTGTACCATTTTTTTCAAATCTGAAAACGTTGTGAAGCCACGCCCATGTTCGTGAGGAATTGCATTATGGGCCCTAAAAGCACGGAAATAGTGTCCACTGCTTTTGGCATATTAACTATATCCATACTATGACCAATAATCATACTACATACTCAAATGACATCACAAATAGTATGGTTAGTGCGCTTAGCAGCTCCAGGTTTCAATCTCAACCATGTCAATAGCTAGATATAATATTGAAATTCTGTCCATTATTCATGAAGTGTGCTTTGTGGTACTGGATTTTACCCCCCCAAAAAGCTGGTATTCAGACCTAAAGTATTTCAGATGGCCAGTGGTTAACATTGCAGATGATGACATTGGCCAGTGGTAGGGACATTTGCTGGGTCTTCTATGATCATGTTAAATAGCTTCATTCTCCCATTGAACGAGCAACTGATTATCTTTAGGCCTACCACATGTATCACACCTGAGTAGATTATTATAACCATTAACATTTTAAACAAACAAACAAACAGGGTAAGTGATTAGTGATGCATTGTAAACTGGGCCGAGGGTGATGGTGGTGATGAAACACAGCGACTATGAGCATCATGCACTGTAACCATAGCAAGGATCCTCCTGAAGGTGTCAGAGCATGGAAAGATTAGAAGGAACATAAAGATAATGATTCCTTTCCATGGTTCTGTTGTTCTGTCCCATTCCATTAGCAGACAAAAAGAACATGATGTGATGCAGATTAACATTATCTACTGTACACAGCAGAGAGGAGTATTAGATAATAATAGATATGATGATCAAAGATGGAGGAAATGTATAGGCTGTGGGTGTGGGGGTGCGTTTGCAGCACACAAGCCACTTAACAACTATTTTTGCTAATGCAGAATTCACCCAGTTGTCACAGCTGTCTCTCTCCCTCTCCCCCCTGTCACTCTCTTTTTCTCTCTCTCTCCCCATCTCTCTCACTAACTCTCTCTCTTCCTCTCTCTCTCACTCTCTCTAACTCGAACTATCTCTCTCTCCCTCTAACTATCTCTCGAACTCTCTCTCGAATTCTCTCTCTAACTCTCTCTCTAACTCTCTCTCTGTGTCTGTTTCTCTATCTCTCCAACTCTCTAACTCTCTCTGTCCCCCCGCTCTCCAATTTCCATGCAGTGCCATTTCCCCCCTCTCTTCTTTTGTTATTTTATTTCCTCTTATGCCAGTAGCAACACAATGCATGGTGAAGCTCAAGCCCCCAGGAATAGCTAGCTAGCGCCTGTATGCATCAGCTCAATACCAAGTCAAACAGAATCAGCAGGAAGAAGATTAACATAATGCAACAGAGACGAGAGGCCAATTCATCTAATATAGAGAGGAGGAGAGACGATGCCTGCGCTACAGAGAAATAGACAAGAGTACCGTATGTGTGTGTTTGTGTATGTGTGTGTGTGTTTGTGTGTTTGTGTGTATGTGTGTAGCATACTGTACACAGCTAGCGGAGTACATTATATCCAGTATGTAAAAATAGAGCTGAAGGCACAGCTGACAGAAGAGTAGATAGGCCTATAATGTGAAAATAAATCCATAGGCTTTATGAATTACTGGGATTTTCTTAAACACACAAGATGGGTTGAAATGATCTTCAGAGCTTGGTCTTAGTTTATCGCTACTCTTAACTCTTTCCCTCTCTCTCATCTTTCATTCTTACTCCTCCACTTCTTATTATCTTTCTTCTCCCCCGCTTTTTCTTTCTCCTCATCATAACAAACAAACCCCATATAGATGGAAAATAATATAATCATGATATCAAACATTGTAATCAATGATGGTATTGTGTACGTTTCCATGGGCAACTGAGAGAGCGCCAGCAGGCCGAGTCAATTATAGCCTATGGGGCTGCGTCAGAAATGGCACCATATCCTCTATATTCAGTAGAGCACTACTTTTGACCATAACCCTATGAGCCCAGGTCAAAAGTAGTGCACTACATAAGGAATAGGGTGCTATTTCAGATGCAAGCTAGATGAGTTCACTGTTTACTTTCAACATCTACCGTATTTAAGTATTCTGCACAAAAAGGTAAAAATCTTTAAATAACTTCTCAACATAAAATGAAACAATGGGCAAAAATACCACATACAATATCAGCCTGAGCTGGCATATTGTTGGATGTTGGTGATGAGTAAGAAGCTATCTAGAGAGAGAGAGAGAGAGAGAGAGAGAGAGAGAGAGAGAGAGAGAGATGATCAAAGACAGAGTGCACCAGCCTCCTAATACAGACATTTCAGCAGGCATACCCACCACCAACCCATCGCCAGCTGTCATTAAAATTTTATACAGACACGTGGGGAGCAGATTCACACAACCAGCAACCAGAGGCTACCAGCCCTACAGGCTTCTGGGCTAGATCCATTTGACTGACTCTCACACACTCCCCCTCTCTCTCTCCCTCTCTCTTTCTGCTGATTAAGATGGTTTGAGGTTGAAGTAAAGACTTCATATCAGAGGCTGACAGATTTTGAAGGGTGGGTGGGTTGGAGTGAGAGACATGACAGGGGTAGTGTAGTAGCCTAGGACCTACTGGTTAGATATTCAGAAAGATAGTGAGTATAAGAGGGCAATTTTGTTAAGGGGTTAATGAGACAAAATAGATTATAATCAAGCTATCTACTAACATATCACGTTGTCACAACATTGCAAATAGGTTGGGAGAATGTTGTTAATGACATACCATATGACAATGTTGGAACAACCTTATTTTGTTTGTAGGGGTTACAGATGATACAGAGCACACAAGCACTAACCTTACGATTCCTCCATATTCGGTTTTAAGGTGCACAACTGTATTTCTGAAAAAGCAACTGTGAATTTTTTGTTATCTTATTTTGAAGATGCTTAGGTGAAGAGATCATCTCCACTTTTAAAGGAGAGGAAGTCAATAGGCATTTGACAATAACAACAGGACTACATTCACTACGCCAAGGCCATGCCTTTCACACTTTTGTGTATGAGGCAATGATGCGCGATACACCTTAAACCAGGGTTCCCCAACCGGTGGCCCGTGGGCCATATCTGGCCCACCAGCAATATTATTTGGCCCCCCAAAGCCCCCTAAATTAATTATGAATAGTTTTTTCCAATTAAAAAAAAATAATAATCTTTGACCCGAGATGCAAAAAGTCCCAAATGCAATGTCCCAAGAAGGAAGTGATCCTACCTAAATAATGCAAAGGTTACATTTTAACTTTATTAATGCAGAGTAAGAATGCAGGAGACAGTCAACTAATAAAGCAGGCAGCGGACCATTTTGTGGTGCTGAAACGTAAAGCTGCAACCAATCAATAGGATGTGAACAGAGCCTGGTGCTGAAAATATAGCTTTCTTGTTATGCAAGTGGCGACCAGCAACAGATGGAGAACAACTACACCATTCAAGTAATTCATTTCAACAATCATTTTCATTTTAATTTGACTTTACAAACAACAAGAGGGCTTAATTGGAGTCTATTTCTTCCGAGCCAAGGCCCATATAAAATAACTTCACTGGCTGATGTAGGCTATGTGTAGGCCATCATTGTAAATAAGAATTAGTTCTTAAGAAGCAGTGGTTGGGTTGTGTTTCGGAGGATGCATGATTCTCTTGACCTTTGCCTCTCCTGAGTCCGTACGGGAGTTGCAATGATGAGACAAGCCCCCAAAGCCAATTCCTCCTTTGGCCGACTCTCCTTCCAGTTCTCTGCTGCCAATGACTGGAACGAACTTCAAAAATCTCTGAAACTGGAGACACTTATCTCCCTCAACAGCTTTAAGCACCAGCTGTCAGAGCAGTGTACAGACCACTGTACCTGTTTATAGCCCATCTGTAAATAGCCCAACCAACTACCTCATCCCCTACCGTATTTATTTATTTATCTTGTTCCTTTGCACCCCAGTTTTTCTACATTGCACATTCATCTACTGCACATCTACCATTCCAGTGTTAAATTGCTATATTGTAATTACTCTGCCACCATGGCCTATTTATTGTCTTACCTTCCTTATCCTACCTCATTTGCACTCTTTGTATATAGATTTCTTTTTTTCCTACTGTATTATTGACTGTATGTTTGTTTTATTCCATGTGTAACTCTGTGTTGTTGTATGTGTCGAACTGCTTAGCTTTATCTTGGCCAGGTCGCAGTTGTAAATGAGAACTTGTTCTCAACTTGCCTACCTGGTTAAATAAAGGTGAAATAAATAAAAGACAAGACTGTAACTACCAATTGGGGAGAAGAAAAAAATTTATAAAAAAAGTGACAGGGTCACCTGTTTGACAGTTGCAATTATGCTATCCATAGACTTGTCGGTTGCCAATTCCTTCAAAACTGTCACCATGCACTTTTTAAATACCTCCGCGTCTGTGAAGGGCATGCTGTGTTTGGTTAGAACCGAGGACACTTTTGGGGAGGCACCTGTGACCTTCTGTTGTTGGGTCAGGCCACAAAGGAGGATTTTGCTACCGTGTGTAGCTTGCAGTTAATGCTTAAATTTTTCTGTGTCGGGCCTATGTCTGGGGGGAGAACGCATATTTCTCTGTCAATTCTTCACTGAAACTTCAATTCTTATTGTCCACCTTTTTTTTGCTACTTTTTTATTTTCTTTTGCTATCAAGGTAATTCTTCAGAACGAAAGTTGACAATAAAAAAAGTTATGTAGACTACAGTAGGCTACGTAGACTTGTTTTTCCCCACCAATCAACGCGCAGAGAAATAGACAAACAATTATAATTGAATGGAGACAATGGTGATTTTATGAGTGTAATCAGATCGAAATTATTGTGTTATTGTCACTGAATATATTACCTATTTGACGAACCCTGCCTTAAGATATGATGCTTTTATACTTGGATGTTTTCATCTCTTCAAAGCACAACAGCGTGGTTGTGGCGACCGTAGCAACCTCTCATGCGGTGAGATGCCATCGAGCCCATTGAGAGGATTCAGCATTGGCTGCCACCCTCATCCAACCCCTCTTCACAGATATAGAATATCTCCTCTACCACTAAAACACCATGATACTCTTTTCAAGTGTTCTGCCATTGATGCAGCCGGGAGGGAGAATGGGAAGCTTTGATCAATGTTATCTCCATGTAAATTGCCCTTGGCCCTGGAGGTGGAGACACATACTGGTGGCTGCTCTGACTGCTCTCTAACCTTGCTGATTGTGTTTAGGGGACGTGCCACCAGGAAAACGCATCAATCCCAGAGAAGAGAAGCTCCATCTTCCTTTCCCTGTTCCTGTTCCTGACCAGCTGTCATCTAGGCATGGTGATGCGAGTGCCGAGTTAGATGAGTTGTCTCTCCTGGCGACGACATTAGGCTATTGTCATTCAGCCGGTGTGAGGACGGGATGGGAGGACGAGGGAAATTAACCAGATGGAAGCAATCCTTCAAGGTAAATTTGCCAACACTCTACCACGATACACTCTGTTTATCAAACTCGCCTTGCTAGCCTAGAATCAATATATTTTGTAAATTTTTACGGTGAACCAGCAGGGGGTGGAGGCAATGAGGGGACGCGAGAAATGAAAACGCAAAAAAAGGAAAAAGATCATTGTCTCTCTTTTTCTTTTCATCTGCTTCCTACATTTGATCCAGCTCTGTCAGAGTGATTTAGAAGTCACAGCAGAAATAGACTAACTGGAAGTGAACTGTAGATGTGGCAGATGTGTGGGTAGGGATGGATATCATTTTCTCTTACAAAAATGCCTTCAACAAAGAGGGACGATTAGGTCTACAATGAAAAGATCTACTGGTCCTGCACTGTAACACAACTATCCCTAACATAAAGCTACAGAACTGTTGTGTGTAGGGAATATTTTATTTAACACCATTAACAACTAGGCTACATAAATAAAACATTAATAAATAAAGCTTTGAAAAGATATGTTAACACTTTTCATCAGACACTTCAGGCTACATCAGTAGTAGATATATCAAAACAGCTACTAGACATCAGATGATTCTAGGAAGTGATGCATGATAGAGAAAACTGCTGACTGCAGTACAGGGACAGTTTCTATTGAACCAGGAAAATGTAAACATCAAAGGCCAATGAGTCTGCTGATATATCATCAATATTATAGTATGCTATTATCATTTAACATATCAACGTGATAGCTAACTGATATTCATTTTACAAGTTGTCTGGACCAGTCAATAGTGCAGGCGTTTGAAAATTGGCCCAAGGAAAAATGCTGAACATAACCTAGAGGGGGAGGGAGAGAAAGAAAATGAAGCCCTGTAGTGGATTGGCAGGCTGCCTGAAACATATAGTTGACAACAACTCCCTCTAACCACACTTTCCACTGAGATGAGAGGCATTTCACTGACAGTTCCACAACAACTTTTAAAAAGAAAGTTATTCTGGAGGAATTTTGTTCACCAAAACAACTTTATTCAATTTTTGAGAAATATTTATGACTGACCCAGATCTGTTAATATCATCTTACAAACTCCTTTGGTCATTTTTTAAGAAGTTGGCAGATGTGGGACCAGGCTTAATGACTGTAGGTTAAGACTTGTAATAAAACTGTGAGCACTGTGAAATCAAAAATGAAGTATATGTTCAAAAAATACCAGCAAATAATTTCAATTTCTATTGGGACTGGTTGCCCTTTGTCTACATAGGTCTCCCTTCAATAACAAGCCCACAATGTCTGTCATTGTCTGACCGGGCAGGCGGGGTGGAGGCTGAGACATTGTGCATGTGTTGAAGTATTTAGACATCTGCAGGGACCACATGACCGACTGACTCAAGGACATAATGGAAAGGTAAACAAAAAACAAAGATGTGAACTTCCTCCACCACAGAACGAACCGCGGTCACCTCAGACATGAGAAACACAGGGCATTCAGAAGCCTGCAGGCCACAATCACAGGGCATTCAGTAAAGAACAGGCAACCGTGTATTTTTTGTTTCCCTTGGATTACCCTATCCAAAAGTGCCGGCGGGTGTACTGTACTTCGAGAAAAACATCAACTTTGTCATACTGTTATGGCTTCAGCTTAGGCAAAAGCAGAGATATGAACCACATCTCATCTCACCGTTCTCAATCAGTCCCCTAAGAGTTTTGAGAAAGAGACAGAAATAGAGACAGCGATAGAGACAGACGGTGTGCAGACTGTATACAGCAGGTCGGGCAGTATGATTGTACTCTCTGTGTGCTGAGTGAGCTCCAGAGTATCAGGCTGTAGTCTCGGGGAGTCTAGGGGAGATGGAGCTCTCACAGACAGCATAATCATGCTTTAAATCCCCCTCTCTTTGATAGAACCCTGGAGCTTTGCCAGGCTGATCCACCCTTCAAGCGTTCATTAAAACTCAGCCACAGGGTAGCACAGGGCCCACGGCAGGGCAGGCCGGGTGCACCTGACGGCACTCAGACAGTCAGTTTGAAACCTCAACTACTTTACTATACAGTACAATACAGGCTAGCTTGTACATGCTGGGGACAGTGTCATAAATATGCTTTTGTATGTATCTTTATCCTGAGACCAGTAAAATCTTCAAATCAGTGCTTGAATAAATTTGATTATACTGCACAAATGACAGTTACTAAAGTAGGGCTCTTGTAACCATTGTTTTGATGCAGTACATTAGTGAATGTGGGTTTATTTTTAGTTCAACTTATATTTTGAGGTTACCCCCACTTCCCAACAATATCTTTATTTTTGCCAGATTTAAACGCATAGGATCATCCGATCGGTTCAACCCTTCTCCCAAAATGAACTGCAGGCCAACAACAAGCTGGATTTAAAGGGGAGGGGGAAATACATCATCAATCATTCAACAAAACTTGAATAAAATACAACTTTTAATATTCTCAGATAAATAATAAATAAACAACAAAGCCATCTGAGACTTGAGCATATTCATTGCCACTTTTGTTCAAAATATTCATTGATCTATTTAGGCAAAAACAGGGTTTGATTGCTCTGAATTGTTCAGACCTCCCCTTTAACTGTGCAGCTGCAGTGCTGGGAGAGATCCCACTGGAATATTATGAAACTGACCTAATTTT
This sequence comes from Brachymystax lenok tsinlingensis, assembly GCA_030435695.1. NCBI lineage: Eukaryota > Metazoa > Chordata > Actinopteri > Salmoniformes > Salmonidae > Brachymystax > Brachymystax lenok. The sequence continues at coordinate 18,782,507 of CM059806.1, read as the reverse complement.
CCTTCGCTGCTCGCTCCCTGGCTGCAGGCTGCTGCGATTCTATGTATGATGCTTTGTACTTTTCATTTCAGCCTAAATAATTGATTCAGTGCCGCCTTCATTTGCCTGTAATCGTTCCTACAAATGCCAGATAGCTACTGATAGACGCTTTTATAATAATCATTATAAATTAAAAGGGATAAATATGTATTAATAGCTGCTGTCTCAATTGAAAACACAATCACATACAGTAGGAATCATGAGTCAGTTTCATCCTCCTCCACCAAATATGATTTTTTGGGAGATGTTTGAATTTCATAATGGATTAATAAGTCATAGGTTTATAACTTGGAAAGAGGAAGCCCACTGGTTTGATACAAAGCGTGAAAATACAATGGGACATAAATGTTTGCTGTGGAGGCATGTAGCCTATAGGTTAGAGAGGCAGGCCAGCAGCCTGGCCTGCCTCTCTAACCTATAGGCTACATGCCTCCACAGCAAACATTTATGTCCCATTGTATTTTCACGCTTTGTATCAAACCAGTGGGCTCACACGTAAGGGTGTGTGAGCTGCACACACACACCCCTACGCAATGCCTCAAGACTTGTCAGCTGTTCCCAGAGACTGATGAAAAATTCAAAGCATGAATCCTAACACACACACACACACGATAAGGGTCTTTACTCCCTCATGAAGCCCCAGTAAGCTCCAGCTGCCTGAAGTAACACACACAAGCCCATAGAAAGTGCTGTGGCTTGCAGTTTGACACACACAGCCTCTTAAATATTAAGACTCACGTTGACAAGCAGGGCTCAGGAGAGCATATGTTGTCCACTTTTCAATACTCTCATCTCAGCTGAATAGAAATGGCTTATGGGAGAATGTCCATTAGTAACAACAGAAACAGTTCAGTAGGGTGGTGTAGTTTACTGTAATACACATGTTAGTTTCCCCCATGTCTCTGACAAATGGCAGAAACATTTTTGTCTTTTGGTGCTGTGTTTTTCTTTCATCTGTGTTTGGTTTTCAGCAATGCCATTTCAATCAGGATGACTTAGTTTGGGCTTGTTACAGTTACATCAGAAATAAATACATATCACCCTCAGTACACACGTAATACAGTATATTGCCATGATTTAGTCTTGGTGATTAAGATGGTGTTCAAGATATAACCTGACCAGGCCTTCATATGTTTACTGGTGTACAGTGACTTATCCGAATGCCTTCAGTCAAAAACATATATTTTTTAAAGTCTATACTCTATTTGACCCCAAAGAACAGACAAATTCTGAAGAGACCGTCAAATGTTATTGATCACCTTTTATTTCATATGAGCAGAGAATGATGGAGCCATAATGTTTTGGCCATTCATTCACATCACATAGAAGCAAATCAAATGATAGAGAGCAGCGCTGCAAATGCCTGATACTAACGTTCATGTACAGTTAGTTAATATTGAAGTGAGACAGGGTCTAAGTGGTTTTGATATGACTGTATAATCTATGTAGCATGTCAGTGTGATGATCATTTGTCAGCCCGCTGATGACATGGGTCATTAAGAGGCTGATTTCCCGTGTCAGATAGTTACAACATTAGCTAACTCAAGTAAGAGAGGAAGGCTAGGGACAATTAAACATTCAAAACCTTTGTTCCTATTGCCTTCAACGGAGAAGGAGGGAGAGAGAGAGAGAGAGAGAGGGAGAGAGGGAGAGAGAGAGAGAGAGAGAGAGAGAGAGAGAGAGAGAGAGAGAGAGAGGGAGGGAACAGTGTAAGAAAAAGGTAAGAGAGCGTGAGGAAGAGAGAAAGAGAGAGACAGAGAGAGACTGTTTTCAGAGATCTGTGTTCGTCTTGAAAGTGAATAAAGAAAAATATCTTCTTCTCTAACGTTCAAACTTAAAATCAACAAATAAACAAGAAGCTCGTTGAGAAGACAAAAGAGCACAAGGGGAAAGGATTTGGAAGATCTCAAACACAATATAGGAACTAATGATGTGGACCCAACCTACGACGTTTTGTGAACCATGCTGAGTAACCTTTCCTGAAACCTAGAGACTTAAGTTAGCTCCCCAAACTTAGCAGGTTAACACAGTCTTGTGGAACACAGGAAACCTGGGTCTTAGTATTTATAGATATCCTGAGAATATGAACAGCTATTTCATTATCAACTCATTGCAGAGTGTGAAGTATTAGAGCAATTACATGTGACATTCAAACAACCTTGAACTGAGACTCTGACAATTACGCTTCTAATTTGTTCAGATATGGGACCCATTTCACTGGCTGTTTCGAAGTGTTTGCATACCTGTCAGTCTAAAGACCTTAGTGTGTGTATGCGTGTGTGTCTGTCTGTCCTCTCTCTTTCTCCCTCTCCCTCTCTCTCTCTCTTCCTCCCTCCTTCTCTCTTTCCTTCTCAACAGTATATCATGTCAATATCCCAGTGGAGACTCATTGATCTTCATAAGGAGTTTTTTAATAATAGCATAATACAGTGCATTCAGAAAGTATTCAAACCCCTTGACCTTTTCCACATTTTGTTACATTACAGCTTTATTCAAAAATGTATTAAATAAAAAAAAATCCTCATCAATCGACACACAATACCCCATAATGACAAAGCGAAAACAGGTTTTTAGACATTTAAACAAACATAAATTCCTTATTTACTCTTTGCTATGAGACTCCAAATTGAGCTCAGGTGAATCCTATTTCCATCAACCGTGAGATGTTTATACAACTTGATTGGAGTCCACCTGTGATAAATCCAATTGATTGGACATGATTTGGAAAGGCACATACCTGTCTATATAAGGTCCCACAGTTGACAGTGCATGTCAGAGCAAAAACCAAGCCATGAGGTCGAAGACATTGTCCGTAGAGCTCAGTTACAGGATTGTGTCGAGGCACAGATCTGGGGAAGGGTACCAAAAATGTCTGCAGCATTGAAGGTCCCCAAGAACACAGTGGCCTTCATTATTCTGAAATGGAAGAAGTTTGGACCACCAAGACTCTTTCTAGAGCTGGCCGCCAAGCCAAACTGAGAAATCAGGGGCCATGGAGGTGACCAAGAACCAAATGGTCACTCTGACACAGCTCCAGAGTTCCTCTGTGGAAATGGGAGAACCTTCCAGAAGGACAACCATCTCTGCAGCACTCCACCAATCCACCAATCAGGCCTTTATGGTAGAGTGGCCAGACGGAAGCAACTCCTCAGTAAAAGCCACATGACAGCCCGCTTGGAGTTTGCCAAAAGGCACCTAAAGACTCTCAGACCATGAGAAACAAGATTCTCTGGTCTGATGAAACCAAGATTGAACTCTTTGGCCTGAATGTCAAGCGTCACGTTTGGAGGAAACCTGGCACCATCCCTACGGTGAAGCATGATGGTGGAAGCATCATGCTGTGGGGATGTTTTTCAGCAGCAGGGACTAGGAGACTAGTCAGGATTGAGGGAAAGACGAACAGTACAGAGAGATCCTTGATGAAAACCTGCTCTGAATGTCCTTGAGTGGCACAGCCAGAGCCCAGACTTGACAATAGCTGTGCAGCGACGCTACCCATCCAACCTGACAGAGCTTGAGAGGATCTGCAGAGAATAATGGGAGAAACTCCCCAAATACAGGTGTGCCAAGCTTGTAGCGTCATACCCAAGAAGACTCAAGGCTGTAATCGCTGCCAAAGGTGCTTCAACAAAGTACTGAGTAAAGGGTCTGAATACTTATGTAAACTTTCAAAAAATCTGTTTTTACTTTTTGATTATGGGGTATTGTGTCTAGATTGAGGGGATTTAAAATTAAAAAAAAGATTTTAAAACAAGGCTGTAACGTAACAAAATGTGGAAAAAGTCAATACTTTCCAATTGCACTATACATGCTTACAGGAATTTAAAAATAAATTATGTTAGTACTGATCATAGATTTAAAAAAATGTCCGTACAATGCATTACGAGCTCAGACCTAATTGAAAGATAACTGTGTCTGTAAACAATAAAATAATGTCTGTCTATGGTGAATACTCAGAAGGGTGGTCAAAATATCCCCCCCAAAACACAAATAGTGATACTCATGAATTGTCTTTGTTTGTTTTTTGACTACTGTGTCCTCGATGTGTCAAGGAAGAAAAAATCTTCTTTGATGAAGCTGCCCATAAATACTATGAATATATTTCTCTCGACACCTCGGAGGGATTTGGGGAGAAAAATCCTAGTTTTTTAGAAACAGCGGGACGTTTCTGTGAACTTTTCCTTACCTCACATGTTGAACGTGTGTCTCAGAACATTATCTCTCTTATTTATTATTTTCTAATGTTCCTAGCACAATCCATTCTTGGCGTCAACCGTCCAACCGCAACTAATGTTTTTGTGAATGTCAGAGGCAAATAATTATCTTCCCAATTGACACATTTAATAAATTCATACAAAACACCCAAGAGATAACTAAAACTCTCTTTCTCTCTCTGTTACAAACTCTTCTTTCACAATTCCTATCTTTTTTCTCTTTCTCTCTGAATCACTCTCTCTCTCTCTAACTTTTCCCCTGTCTCCCTCTCTCTCTCTTCTGACCTGCGTTTCACTCCTCTCCCAGGCCCGTATTAACAGTAACTGAATCTATACCTTCTTTGAAACTCTATTCACCATGGCCAGAAATAGGGCTAGTGAAATGCCTTCTCAAAGCATGCTTTAATCTAGCTGGAATGTCCGAGATTGCTTCCATATGTGCCAAAATGCACATCAAAGTTCCTGTCCTTCTCCCTGGTCCAAATAAATGGAGACTGACTCTCACTGTGGGTGTTCCCTAAAGGTACAGTGGTTAACCTTAGACACGTACACACACAAACCCACCTACAAACACACACACAGACAGTGGTTAACCGTAGATCGTAGACAGAACCATTGATGTCAGCCTGACTTGAAAAGGAAGGGTTGGGCTGGCAAATGACTATGGGATTTAAAATCTGCGAAATGCGCATTGGTCATTGCGATTGCATAGGCCTCACTGGCCGGTAGACTACAACTGCAATGCATTTTGGGACATAAAAAAAGTACTGTTAATTAGATTAATACAATGGCTACTATCAGTAGGTATTATATCTAGAGTTAATGATCTAGCTAATGTGTTTTGAGTTTCCACTTACTCAGGTAGTGAATTAGCCCCAAATAAATTATATATGTAAAAAAAAAAATATCTGGAAATTCTGGAGCTCTATTTTTAACAGTAAAATATAACAATAGCCTAACTGTCAACCCAAAATGCAAGACATTCACTTGATTAGGTTAGGTTACACATACAAATATTTTGAATCACAACTTATTTCTTGAATACCATTTCAGTAGTCTATTACACTCTTCAATAAAGCACTGTGAATGACTTTATAAGATGATAGGCCTACTAATTTTTTCTATTGCGTGACGGAACAATTTTTTGGGGTGCGACCAAATCATGGGTTGGTCCTACCAACTAAAAAAACGTAGTGGCACCAGTGCCACCAGGGTAGAATGTAAGTCTGGAGGGGAGCCCTGTCATGGGTGTCCCAGAAATGGCACCCTAATCCCTACATAGAGCACTACTTTTGTCCAAAACTTATATAGAGTAGGCTGCCTGTAACGATGTGCGCTGAGTGTCGGGAAGCAAGTTCAGGGAGTGAGTGTTTTAATAAACAAACGCAACGTAATACACAACAAGAAACACGAACAATGCACAGACATGAAACTGAAACAGAAACAATAACGCCTGGGGAAGGAACCAAAGGGAGTGACATATATACGGGAAGGTAATCAGGGAAGTGATGGAGTCCAGGTGAGTCTGATGGGTGTGCACCATAATGAGCAGCCTGGTGATCTAGAGGCTAGAGAGGGAGCACACGTGACACTGCCATTTCAGACACACCTATCAAGATCACCAGACGGGCTATATGTTAACCTGTCAGCCAACCCTTCACAGTCATAGCTAATTAAACAACAAGCCACACACAAACAAACACACAAACACGTGCATACAAGCGTGCTCACGCACACACAAGCATGCTCACGCCCACACACTCCCATTGAGTGAGCTGTTTGTTTATCTAAATGCTGATACAATATTTCTCTCTGTGACCTTTTGAGCTCATCATAGTCACAAACATAATGCAAAATAACACGAAAGGTCCATATGACATCTTGACATTCAAAAGGTACTACAACTAGGGATGCACCATATATCGGTAAGCATATCGGAATCAGACGGTATTAGCTAAAAATGCCGCCCCCAACAGATCCACAGATGATGCAATCTCTATTGCACTCCACACTGCCCTTTCACACCTGGACAAAAGGAACACATATGTGAGAATGCTTTTCATTGACTACAGCTCAGTGTTAAACACCATAGTGCCCTCAAAGCTCAAGTTTGCCAATGACACAACAGTGGTAGGCCTGATCACCGACAACGATGAGACAGTCAATAAGGGGGAGGTCAGAGACCTGGTCGTGTGGTGCCAGGACAACAACCTCTCCCTCAATGTGATCAAGACAAAAGAGATGATTGTGGACTACAGGAAAAGGAGGACCGAGCACGCCCCCATTCTCATCGACGGGGCTGTAGTGGAAATGGTTGAGAGCTTCAAGTTCCTTGGCGTCCACATCACCAACAAACTAACATGGGGGAAACACACTAAGACAGTTGTGAAGAAGGCACGACAAAGCCTATTCCCTCTCAGATCCTCAAAGGTTCTATAGCTGCACCATTGAGAGCATCCTGACTGGTTGCATCACTGCCTGGTATGGCAACTGCTCAGCCACCAACAGAGGGTAGTGCATATGGCCTAGTACATCACTGGGGCCAAGCTTCCAGCCATCCAGGACCTATGCAAAAGGCGGTGTCAGAGGAAGGCCCTAAAAATGGTCAAAGACTCCAACCACCCTAGTCATAGACTGTTCTCTCTGCTACCACACGGCAAGTGGTACCGGAGTGCCAAGTCGAGGTCCAAGATGCTTCTGAACAGCTTCTACCCCAAAGCAATAATGCTCCTGAACAGCTAATCAAAGGGCTACCCAGACCCCTCTTTTACGCTGCTGCTACTCTCTGTTTATAATCTATGCATAGTCACTTTAACTCTACCTACATGTACAAATTACCTCAATTACCTCGACTAACCGGTGCCCTCGCACATTGACTCTGTACCCCCTGTATATAGCCTTGCTTGTTATTTTACTGCTGCTGTTAATTTTTTACTTTTATTTTCAATTTTTTACTTACATTTTTTTTTCTTAATTTCTTAAAGCACTGTTGGTTAAGGGTTAAGGGTTCTACCCAGAGTATCTATCTGTGTGTGTGTGTGTGTCTGTGTCTGTGTGTGTGTGTGTGTGTGTGTGTGTGTGTGTGTGTGTGTGTGTGTGTGTGTGTGTGTGTGTGTGTGTGTGTGTGTGTGTGTGTGTGTGTGTGTGTGTGTGTGTGTGTGTGTGTGTGTGTGTGTGTGTGTACTCACAGATGGATTGAACTGTCTTAGGAAGACTCATGAACATAAATTCACCACTGTCTGCTGTCACAGATAAGAAATCATAGACCTAAAGTACACACACACACACACACACACACACACAGGGGTGTACACGAGTCGGTTTAGGGGTGTGCACGAGTCGGTGTGTGTGTTGTGTGTGTGAGGAGGTAGCTATTGCTCACACCAAGCAATTATACTTCTGTTGTATTTGGTGCATGTGACAAATACAATTTGATTTGACTTGAAACTTCACTGCTTGACATGTATGTTGAAATCCTGGTTGTGAATGAAACGACTGAACAAATGAACAACGAAACAGCACAGCAAGTAAGTGAAAGAAATAGGTTTTGATTATGTTTTACTGGAAATGTGGACATACGTAAACGCCAACAACATAACTTTTTGGTGTGTGTGTGTGTGTGTTTCAAATATTTAACTGTACTAGAACGCATAAAAGGCAGCTAAAATTTTTAATATCGGTTATCGGTTTTGGTATAGAGTTTTTTGGCAAGGAAAATATTGGATATTGGTATCGGCCAAAAATGTAATATTGGTGCATCCCTAACTACAACATCAGTTATTCATTTACCTAACAAAAATATATATATAATAATTGCAGAGTACAAAAAAAATATCCATGTGAGACATTTAGAATTGAAAATATGAAATTGAGCGATTACAGTATAATTGTATAATTGTATAATTGCTTGGTGTGAGACACACACAACACACACACCGACTCGCGCACACCCAGAAACACACACACACACACACACACAAACACACACATACACACACACTGGTTGTACTACAGCTAAGATCTAAAGGATAGGCCTCAAGGCCCTTTGCAGTCACACGCCAAGTATTTTTTTTTATTTGAATAACAGAAAGTATATTCAAGCACTGACTTCTTGAAAGACCTGTATAACTCCATGTCCAAAAGGTGTACAAAGGGCATACCAAGGGTTGACCTTGAGCTAGCTCAGGGGTCACAACCAAACAGCACCCTACCAAGCTGCTTTCTCAATTCACTAAGCTGCTAACAGAGACACTCATGGGTGGGCAATTAGGGGCAATAGAATGTGGTACTCATGACCAACCAGAACTGCCAACCCTCAGTGTGTTGTGATTTATTCAATGACTGCTTCCCAAATGGCAACCTATTCCCTATGGGCCCTGGTTATAAGTAGTGCACTATAAAGGGAATAGGGTGCCATTCGGGAGATATCCAATGTGATCTCAGGCACCATAACATGAGTGATAGAGAGGTATAATCCATGTCTAAGTCTTGTATTCAGCGGTGGATGTAGTTTTAAGGGACAATTAGTCAGACAGGATGGGATTTCTGGTTGGCTTTATGGAACTACACTTCCCAACAAAACGTAGGCCTACCCTGAGGATGAACATGTAGCCTAACTCCAAAATCATCATCATTGTAGTCTTGTTTGGTCAGACTTGCATGCGATCAGTAGACTTCGAGTCTGGCTTGTTGTGGGACTATCATTGTTGTAATAAGAACCAGTAAGTAGGCCTACACACCCTATTGAAATGAACTAAATTTGTAATCACTATTAGTTGGTTTCATTTTGGGGGACTATTAGGGCTGTAGGATGAATGCAAACCTTGTCCTATAACTCTTCCAACCCTAATGTGACAGGTTCATTAGCTTGACCCCAGTGGTCACAGTGGTCACAAACCTGTGTCCCCTACTCTACCCTGGCTCCTCTAGTAAAACCCCAGCTGTGTCAAAATGTGGTGGAACGTACCTCCCCTTTAAAACCACAGGTGGCCGGGAGCAACCAGATGGTCCCTATGACAGAGCTCAAGAGTTCCTCTGTGGAGATGGGAGAACCTACCAGAAGGACAACCATCTCTGCAGCACTTCACCAATCAGACCTTTATGGTAGAGTAGCCAGACAGAAGCCACTCCTCAGTAAAAGGCACATGACACATTTGCCAAAAGGCACCTAAAAACTCTCAGACCATGAGAAACAAGATTCTCTGGTCTGATGAAACCAAGATTGAACTCTTTGGCCTGAATGCCAAGCGTCACCTCTGGAGGAAACCTGGCACCATCCCTACGGTGAAGCATGATGGTGGAAGCATCATGCTGTGGGGATGTTTTTCAGCAGCAGGGACTGGGAGACTAGTCAGGATTGAGGGAAAGACGAACAGTACAGAGAGATCCTTGATGAAAACCTGCTCTGAATGTCCTTGAGTGGCACAGCCAGAGCCCAGACTTGACAATAGCTGTGCAGCGACGCTACCCATCCAACCTGACAGAGCTTGAGAGGATCTGCAGAGAATAATGGGAGAAACTCCCCAAATACAGGTGTGCCAAGCTTGTAGCGTCATACCCAAGAAGACTCAAGGCTGTAATCGCTGCCAAAGGTGCTTCAACAAAGTACTGAGTAAAGGGTCTGAATACTTATGTAAATGTGATAATTCAGTTTATTTTTATTACAAATTAGTAAACAATATATATTTATGTTTTTGCAATGTCATTATGGGGTTTTGTGTGATGATTGATGAGGAAAACAAACAATTTAATACATTTTAGAATAAGGCTGTAATGTAAGGCTGTAACAAAATGTGAAAATAGTCAAGGGGTCTGAATACTTTCTTAAGGCAATGTAAATAGAGAAGGACTGAAGGCGTTGTAAATCCAGAAACTCTTTTACACTGTTGAGACAAAATGGAGAGTTTGTGGCTTTCGCTTCCTGGTACTTTCGGATACAAGGACACAAAAATAAAAAGAGAGATTTTATGGATAGCGCATACACACACACACACACACACACACACGCCCACAGTCTCGTTCAGCCGCCACCAGTTTTCCCTGGAGTTCTTGTTTCCAGACGACCGACTGACTGACTGTGTCCATCTGTGGTCTATCTCTTCATCCAACAGGTTTTTTTCTCTGTAAACCTGCCTTTCCTTACGTAATGAGTACTAGTAATGAATAGAGCGGTTATGTTTATTAGGTTTAGTGGATGGATGGACAGACAGAGAACATCTGTCCCTGGATCTGTTTTTCATCGCAATTACCTTTTATAGGATGTCATACAACGTTCACACAGAGGTCACAGCCATTAGTCACACAGTTATTTGACGGCACCATGGTGTTCTATACCTCCGTTTTATATTTCTATTTTATCAGTATTTTCGAAGTCGCATATGAACATCCAGTAACACGGTTCAAAAAGTGAACTAATGAAAGATAGATAAAACACACTGTTGAATGGACCAGAATAACATTTTAACAGTAAGCTAGACAAAATTACTTACACACTAAATATTAGACCTATAATAAATAAAATGTATATATGTTCTGAGAGATAATCAACTGGTAGATTAAAAGCAGAGAGAGTAATGAATAAGAAACCATGTCCATATGTGTGCTTTGCTTCAATCTTTTTCCCTCTTTGCCAAGATGTAGAGTGGTGAGGGCACTATGCTATTAATTTGCCTTTAGTAGTAATACAATGCACTGACTAAAAGTTACTGTGTCGTAACAGTTGTTTTTCAGCTCTACAATGCCAGCATCCTGCTAGCGTCATTCACGGATCCCTCCGGAACTTTCATTACGCACACTTGGCCCTTATTCCCACTGAATGTATTTGTATATATGTGCCCTTTGGTTTCCATTGGGCGGTCAATTATTGTTACTATGTCCATTGGTGCGTGTGAGTACCTGTGCTGTGTGTTTTGGTTTTCGTGCCATTGTGGATTGCGCAGATGATTATGGGTCTTGTCCCGTGTGTTAATCATTGTGCGCGTGTGTTATTTATTCGAGGTACTCCTCTTTTGTTTTGGGTTTCTACCCTGTGTTTTGTTACATGTTTGTTTGGTCTTCGTCCCCGTGCCTTTACACGGCACGCCGTAATTTTGGCTTAATAAACATACCTATTACGCATTCCTGCGTCTGTGTCCCGAATCTCTTCATGCCGTTGTGACATACACTACAAGTTTTACATTTCCTGCAGGGCCCATAGGGCTCTGGTCAAAGGTACTGCACTATATAGAGAATGGGGTGCCATTTGGAACACAGCCTAAGAGCGCCCCAGCCCCGGCCAGCCCAAGTATGACAAATACAGCTTTGGTTCAATACAAATTCAATTATTCACACTTCAGGCTTACTGCTGGATGTGAAAAAGATCATTGGTTTGTGTTCTCATGTCCATCCTTCATGGTATGGCACAATGACAATGCCTAAGAGGAACGTAAGGTCACAATCCATCACCCTGTACAGCAGAGAGAGGGAGGGAAAGTGAGAGAGGAATGGGGGGGAGCCTGTGTGTGTCTGTGCGCGAGCGTGTGTGTGTGTCTGTGTAGCTATGTGCATCCCCAGCAGGGTCTGTGTATGGGGGAGATGAATATGATTCAGTTACTATTACATTTCAATACCCCTATAGTATAAGACAATGGTATGTTGATGTCATGACCCACTGAAGCATACAGTCATCGCAGAGGTTCAGTGGACCATTTATTCAACAGCAAAGCAACCTGTTACAAGGCTGCTGGGTAACCCTGACCTTTAGTGGTTTGACATTCTCTGTTGCTGAATTCCTCTGAAAAGAACATTGCATGTATTCACCCACAAACACACACATCACACTCTCGTTCTACTCGTATTTTCTTCAAAGGATCACTGGAGAAGGGCAGTTTGAGTCATGCCACACTGGCTTTATTCCAGTGTAGCATGACCCACTGAAAACATAGGACAGCTACACATGTAAGTGTACATAATATATAGGACAAAAGCAAGTGTCTTTAGGACAAAAGCAAAGCAAATGCAAAGTGTCCATAAATACATAGTAGATCTGTATACATACTGTAGGTTACATAGAGCAGCATGATACACATGGAGAGCAGATCTCCACAGAGCCAACATGAGACAAGTCATTTGTATTCTTTTGATGGCACAGGGTGCATCAGCTCTTGACTCATCATTCAAAGTGCTTTCTGACTCTCTCCCTCTTGCTCTCTCCCAGTGGTAAAAGTGTTCTCAAAGCTGAGTATCCTTTGCTGAGATTCCCCCTCCTACACGTAGTGGAGTCCAAAGCCTCCAGTATAGATTTCAGTGATGAGGAGAGAAGTTGCTCTATGGGTTTTCTATGGGCTGTGAGCTGGAGATCAAAGAGGATCAAGCATGATGATCTGTTTAACGTTTTAGATAGAGCTCAGGGCCTGCAGACATGACTAGAATGCTCAAACCTGGTCAGAGGCAGTGTGTGTGTATTTTTTATTTAACTAGGCAAGTCAGTTAAGAACAAATTCTTATTTACAATGACAGCCTAGGAACAAGGTTAACTGCCTTGTTCATGGGCAGAACAACATATTTTTACCATGTCAGCTCGGGGATTTGATCTAGCAACCTTTCGGTTACTGGCCCAACACTCTAACCACTAGGCTACCTGCCACCCTGCCTACCTGTCATGTATGTGAGTGTGTGTTTGTGTGTGTGTACTACAAGCCATAGTCTGCAGAGGTGATGGAGTTTATCACAGGCCGTCTATAATGACAGATTTAGTAGTAAAACAGTCTACACTTCGGAAAAAGGGTTCCAAAAGGGTTATTCGGCTGTCTCAATAGGTAAACCCATTTTGGTTCCAGACAGAACTATTTTGGTTTCCATGTAGAACCCTCTATATAAAGGGTTCTACATGGAACTCAAAACGGTTCTACCTGGGGACAGCCGAAAAACCCTTTTGGGTTCTAGATAGCACTTTTTACTGATTGGAAGGGGAAAGGTAGAACAGCTCATTGAATTGCATTTTATTGTATAGCTCTGGCTACACAGCAGTATTAGGAAAATATTGTACATTTAAACTAATGTATGGGAAATCCATAAACCTATTATTCAGGGTCAAGCTACTAAGGTAAAACCTCCTTTATCTACTTGGCTTTGATGAGCATCAAGTTAAACCGTGTGGCACTAAATATAAAATCAACTTGGAAGTTGAGTGATTCAGGTCACATACTGTATAGAAGCGACTGAAGATTGTATAAATAATCTCTCTCTCTCTCCACAAATTGTTTGACATTTTGAAAACTCTGATGTTTTTTCCCTCCTGATGTTCAAAGGCGATTCGTTCTGTCATTCTTAACGCGCTTGATCATCGCAGCAACCCTTCTGAGAAGAGAAAATATACATCAGCTTTACGAGTCACAGTCAGACAAATGACCGACCCCTTCATCAGCTAGAGACACACACAGTCTTCAGACGTCTGTCTGATATCAACCCAGCTGGAAACTAAACGCTGTCTCAGTCTCAGTTAGGGGGACGGACCTGCTTTGAACTAGCCACCCCGTTGACTGATCTGTCACCAATTTTAACTAACGAGTTCATGCAAAATCCTCGTCATTCTTGATTAGTGCTGTAGATAAAGGGAGGGATCCTGTGCTTTACAGACCCTAGTAATAGCATGGCATTTCTCAAACTCCCTAGTAGGAAGCCTGCACAGACAGTTCCTAGCCAGTCGTCACCAACCCTGATAACCAGGGTTTGTATCAGCATCAACTGTTTATCATGAACTTTGTATCAAAGATGTTTCAGCATCAAGGTCAATTCCAACAGATCAATGGATGCCAAAGGAGACTACTGTGCCAGCTGATCTGGTCAGCAGTTAAATCATGCTGAGTTGGTTGGTGCTTCTTGAATATTGCTATTTACTTCTCAATCCAGAAGGAAGGGTTAATTGTGACTGACCAGACCACTCCTGCTGAGTGATATAACACTCTCATATTCAAACCCATCCGTTCTCGGAAAATGAGCCGGAATGATCCGGAATGTTAAAAATCTTCCCCCGGCTTTCCAGAGACTAGAGGGACCAGGCCTAATTAACATTCCAGAGTTCTGCGAGCCGAGCGGAGGACTCTGGCACTCTCCTTTTCCCTCTTTTCCCAAGAAACTGGAACAATCCTGAGAACTAAAGAGAGGGTTTTGCTGATGGGATGTAGGTAGCAAGAGTACATCTGCTGCACAGGTTCTTATTTAATCGACGACAATGCTTGCTAATATTTGCGAAAACTTGTTTTGCTCAGGTTTTTGGGTTGGACCTTTCAAAATCAAGCTATTTCACTTGACAGCGTACAGATTGATGAGAACTAATTTAGGACTGGTCTGGTCTGTCTCAGTTGTGTCGGATGCTGAGCAGGGTCATATAGGCACCAAACATGAGAAATCACTGAAACACGGAGGAACCACCTGAACTTGTCAGATAAAAAACAAAAACAAATGTTTTCTGTTGCAAATGTTTTTAAAGATTTTCCATTGTGTTCCCTAATGAACATAACCCTGGCCTTCTTCCACAGACTGACAGGAACTTGCCATGTGACCATACAGGAAGTCCAACAGGAAGCAGCAGGGTGCGGGAACAGGAAGAAGCCAGAGAGTGAGAGTGAGAGAGAGAGAGAGAGAGAGAGAGAGAGAGAGAGAGAGAGAGAGAGAGAGAGAGAGAGAGAGAGAGAGGAGGGTGGGTGAGAGAGCTCACAGAATGGCTTGATGATACAGTGGCAATGTTCAGCTAGTTTTTTCCTCATTGACTGGCTGAATGAAGAGGAGATTTTCAGGAACACATTGAATGGATCTGGCTCCACATGCGCAAGGCTGCTCATTTATCTCTGAAGAGGATTTTCTCTCTCTCTTCATCCCCCTCTTCTTTGGGGAGCGAGCGGAGAGGAGAGGGGGTACTGGGCTGGGTGCCAGATGGGGAGGATGGTGGATGGGTACAAATGCTTGGCACGGGCTAGAAGAGGATGTACCAACAGCCTCAATGGCATCCACCTACTCCTGCAGTTCAGAGAGAGGTGAATCACCACTTATACTGCCACCAGTAAACTCTCAACACGCACAACAACCCACATACAGAACGCATACACATGTGCAGGCAACAGTCCACACACACACACATATGTACATGTCTCACACACACACACACACTGCAAACTGGGTAGAAAACCACTGGTTTGACTGAAATATCATCCACTTGAAATCAAAGGTAACATAATAAGCACTCCCTCGTTGTGAGAGTGATTGTCATTATAGAGTGAAAGACATGCAAGTGATACTCAACATCTCAAGTAACAGTAATTATTATGAAAACATTGAGTTCTAAGTTGTAAGGATGAAGCAGGAAGAGGAGAGGGGTTCAAACTCTGAGCTTCACTTGGACCCGCCGGAATTAACGGTCTCCTAGGTCTCTACAGAAACAGTTATTCCACAAAGAGAGAAAAACACCTTTGGAGCGTGAGGAACAAGTGGGATGATTATGTTGTTAACGAGATTTATTCAGTTCGGTTCATTAAGGCTGACCGCCTACATAATGGTTAATAAAGGAAACATGTTGTTGTGTGAGTGTGCGTGCGTGCGTGCGTGTGTGTGTGTGTGTGTGTGTGTAGGGGAGGGGAAGGGATGGTGTTTGAACAGGGTCTGTAATTACCTCTAGAGAAAGAGAAATGGGGGAGTAGGAGAGACTGGTAGTAATTTCTTGCTATGGTCTTCAGTTTGCGAGTCTCCAAATTAAAGTACTGTATTGCACCACTGCTCTGAATGTTTCACCAACAGCAGTATCAGACTAGCCTAACTCTGAATCCAAATTTCCTCCACACCCAGAGAGGAGGATGACAGGAGGAAGGGATGAGGAAGAGAGGAGGGTGACCAATCCGAACAGGATTGCAAAGTTACATCTATATGCTGTATATAGGCCTTTTATTCCCAAATACTCTGAGCATACGGTTTAGGCCAACAAAAATCTGCCCTTTACACAATACACACACACAGACAAACTCACACTCACACATCCTCTGTGTGACAGGTATTACATGTATTACATGTTAATCAAACCAGACGGATATAGGCTACTGTATGCATGACTCAGATAGCACACATTTTGCACGCTAATATAAATACAGTATATGACTCATGGTTACAAAACTAATACTCACATACTATTGGTTGCTGCTGAGAGTAAACTTTGATTATAAAAAACATCCCATTTCTCTCATCAAAACAGTTACACAACATGAAAAGTAAACCAAACTATTTTCTTTCTACTTTTCTTCCATTGATGGGAGGCTTCTATGCATGGCCTTAGGCGAGGGGGATTCAAATATGGATTTGTGGAGTCAGTTGTTCCTACATCAAGCAGCACGCTTGTATTTGCAACTGCAGTCCCATTAACTTGTAGCCTGGTTAAACCAGACTGAATGCTGTGCTCACAACAACGGTGAAATGTGACAAAATCAATGTGCATGCAAGGTAAATCAACTTTAAAGATGTTGAACAGGACAGACTGAAGAGAGAGATAAACTTTTTGTAAAATAAAATGCTATCTAGAACCTAAAAGGGTTATTTGGCTGTCCCCATAGGATAACCCTTTAAAGAACCCTTTATGGTTCCAGGTAGAACTCTTTTGGTTCCACTTAGAACCCTTTTGCGTTCCATCTTGAACCCTTCCACAGAGGGTTCTACATGGAACCTAAAAGGGTTCTATCTGGAACCAAAAAAGGTTATCCTATGGGGACAGCCGAAGAACCCCTTCGGAATCCTTTTTTCTAAGAGTGTACCCTTTTCACACCACTGAGCCAAGCCAAGTATAGCTGAACCAGAACCAAACAGTTTGGGTCGGCTCTATAGTGTGAAAAGAGTGCTAGAGAACCTCATCCTCTCAAAAGATGCTTGTTGAACAGAACAGGACAGACTTGGTGAAGGCTGAGAGAGATGGGAGCGAAAGAAGGAATCGAGCGCTCTCTTGCTATAGTACCAGTGGTGTGCCTGTACCGATACCGCAGTTGCACGTGGCGGCGATGCCAGAGCATTAGGTAACAGAGGATTATTCAGATGAGCATGGGAAATGATTTGCATTGCTAATGAACACTGTATTTAAGCAGAATAACATGCCCTTCAAATAACATCTGCTTAGCGGAGAAATCCCAGCACACCTCCTCTCCTTTCTCTCTGTCGGTCTTTCTCTCTCTCTATTTCCCTCCCTCCCCCCTATCTCTCTCTCTCTTACTCTCTCTCTGTCCTTCCCCCCACCCTCACTCTCTCTCTCTTCTCTCTGTTAAAATAGTTATAAGGAAGGAGGAGGGGGAGTGTAGCTCAGAAGCGGAACATGAAAGAGCCAGTGGTGGATACACGTCTAACATAACCATCACATTGAATTAACTCTGGGTTCTCTTCCCCCCCCGTCAGATGCAGAAAAACGTGTCATAAGTGTTTAATAGATGGTTTTGTAAAGAGGTGAGAAACATGCTTCACATGTTTGATTAATTCATCCACATCGCTTAGTGTAGACTACACTCTGAACTGAAGAAGAGGGTTTGTGTCATCAATAAGCACTTGAAATAAAGTAGATTATAATAATTTAGAAGTCAACGCTGAATGACCTCCAGGTCACAATAGGATTCAGAGAAAAAAAAAACTGAATTTCACAGCAAGGTCTATGATAATAATGATGTACTTACACTGATAATTACTATGTAATTACAGTATAATAACTATGTAATTGAAACAGTCAACACGCTGCTACAATACACACATCTGAGAAAAACAAGGCCGAAAGGTGTATTATTTGTGTTTAACACACACTTACACTTCTATTTCCATAAATTGGCAACACTCACGAGCCAAGCCAACACAGACCCTGATTAGGACTTTTATGGTGACCGTATTACTGCCACACCGGCGGTCACGAGTCATGAAAGCAGTCAAATTCCACGTGACCGCTTTGTCACGGTAATTAGGCTTCTCCAAGCTCTGATGCTGATGATAGTCATTAGCAGCCTACCAAACTTGCTAAATGCCTGGTACTCAGCACTATTGCCCCTCTACATTTGCATTGATGGCAGAGTGATTCATCAGAAAATCTAATCAAACACTTCATGAAAGCCATGACCTCAACTTGCGCAACATTTCTATAGGCTATGCAATTGCGTGAGAAAACAAGAGCGATAGCCTCTATTAAAAATAGGAGGATCCCATCAGCTTTCTATAAGCTAGGCCTTCTATATTTATTACTCAACTTTCCTAATATTAAGCACATTGCTTCTCTTTACAACAGGAGTATAGCCTACCTGGCTGGCATGAAAATGATCCATAGGAAAAGCATCCTCCATCCGCTATTTAAGTGCATAGATTACATGTATTTTTTTCCCCTGCCCCTGTTTCGAGACAGGTGCATGGATAAGGGTCCATTCCAAATCAAAACAAATGTCACACATATATTATTTAGTATATGTAAAGACAAGATTAAATCAAGAATAGTCTGATGGGTGACAATATTAGCAGATCACTTGTGAATTATATACTAGCACTTGTGAATGATGCCCAGCGTAAGTCAAGGAACAATGCCTTTTTGTTGCAACTTTTTCTAATCATATTCGCACACCTCATGTATCCTAGCCCATAGCCCTATATGTTTTGATCAGGTTTGTGTCACAACTAAAGTGGCCAAATAACATTAATCCGCTCTACAAGGGGTGTAGAGCCTAACTGGCAAACATAAGCAGCACGTGAGTTTCAAGTTTGGGAAGATAATTTTCACCATAAAGATTCACTTTGCGCTTATAGTCTAATGCCGTGTGGGCATTGCTGCTCATAAAATGTGAAGAAATAGCCTATTAGTTTATCAACATTTTAAGCTAAATGTTCTGATCTGTTGCTTCAACCTCATTACGTTAAAACGTTTTTTTGATGCTAGTGGTTCTATTCATTTGGGATCTATCGCATCCCACAACTGTCCCAGGCTATGTTTGGAATATTTATTTCTCTCACAGAATAGAATAGGTTACCTTTTGTACTATGGGAGAAAGTAGATTGACACAGAATAGCCGAATGTGTGCACTCCCTCAAAATCGTTTAGAAGAAATATGCTTTCTATTTTATTCAGCTTTGTTCAATTGTATTCTTCATACTATAAAATAATATAAAATAATGCCACTGAATTCTAAGCAAATCTTGCCTGCTAAATGAATTAGTGTAGCCCACAGCCATATGTCATGGCCAGATCAGGACCTAACATAACTAGAACTCAGAGTATGCTATATTGATCTTCTGAAATAGACTACATTTTCTTCATATCATGTTTCTTTAGACTTGTCTAAAATAAATAATGGATTTATTGTGAAGGTGTAGACTATATTACATGGATTTATTAGACCGCATCAGTGGCTTGTGGGAAGTGCTAAATGTGTTTATGTCAATTAACGGTCAATTACCGTGAGACCGGCAGTTATTTGCTTGACAATCACAGAATGAACGCAATTTTGTGACCGCCACAGCCCTAACCCTGATGCATATTTTACATAAGGTTCACTCACTGACAATGTTAAAGAAAGAAATCAGTATGCCAGCTCAGTTCCGCATTCCACTGAACAAGATATCTTCCATTCATTATTGATGCTGTGTGGGGGGTGTAGGGAGGAGAGGAGGAGGGGAGGGGAGTTTTCCCCTCAAGGCACAGGAGGATTCCCAGAGCTGGGACTGACATCAAAGCCTTCGCTCTAATCTGCTCTCCTCTCTTTCTCATCGCCTCCCCTCTCTCTTTCTCTCTCTCTCCCTCTCTCTCCATCTCTCTCTTGCTCTCTCTCTCTACTCACTCACTGACTGACTATCCATATTACATGGTTACACGGTTTTCCTTTCTCGTTACGATTTTAATTATAGTGTTATTTTGCTGTCTGTTGCAGTATCGTTGGTATTTGTAAAAAGTGTAATTAGGGCGATGAATTAGCATATGTACAATCAAATATATCTTGGGAGTGTAAAATCTATAGATGTTCCATATATGTTCAGTTGAATCATATTTCACGATGCTTCCCCTCATGATTTTAATATATTACATTATACAGTAGGTGGCAAGGGATTAATTTAGGAAACTAGGATACAGAACAAGATAATAAAAAATTGCTTTTGTCTATTCCTTTCGTTCTGCTGACAGAAATAGGTTCGGAGATGAAGCCCTCACAGATCTAAATTCAAACCTTTTGATGTTTGACATCTCATTGTCTAACATCTCCTCAGCTCTCCTCTCCCCTCTATTCTCTCTCTCCTCCTCTTTTCTCCTCCCCCCTCCTATCTTCCTCTCCCCTCCTTTAATTTCCTCTCCTCCCCCCTCCTCTCCCCACCTCTCACTTCCTATCCCCTCATCTCGCCTCTTCTTCTCCCCCCTTCTCTCCCCTCCTCTCCCCTCGGTTCGAATCCCACGGCTGACAGCAAAAATCTGTTACATTAACATGTTACTCTAACATCCCTGGGAGGAAAACTCTCAAAAGACTGAATAATCACAAATTCGCCGGCCCAGACGGCATCCCTGGACATCCTCAGAGTGTGTGCTGACCAGCTAGCAGGAGTCTTCAACCGGTCCCTGTCCCAGGCTGTAGTCCCCACATGCTTCAAGGAGACCACCATCGTCCCAGTGCCCAGAAATGACATGCCCAAATGACTATCTCCCCATCGCACTCAACTCAATGAAGTGCTTCGAGAGGCTGGTCATGGCCCACATTAAGGCCAGCATACAAGGCACACTGGAGCCACTCCAATTTACCTACCGCTCCAACAGATCCATGGAAGATTCCATTTCCATCCCTATTCACATTTGGACAAGAGGAACACCTACAGTGCATTCGGAAAGTATTCAGACCCCTTGACTTTTTCCACATTTTGTTACGTTACAGCCTTATTCTAAAATTGATTAAATTGTTTTTTCCCCCTCATCAATATACACACAATAAATACCCCATTTACATGAGCATGCAGACCCTTACTCAGTAATTTGTTGAAGCACCTTTGGCAGCGATTACAGCCTTGAGTCTTCTTGGGTATGAGCTTGGCACACCTGTATATGGGGAGTTTCTCCCATTCTTCTCTGCAGATCCTCTCAAACACTGTCAGGTTGGATGGGGAGTTGTCGCTGCACAGCTATTTTCAGATGTTGGATCAGGTTCAAGTCCGGGCTCTGGCTGGGCCACTCAAGGACATTCAGAGACTTGTCCCGAAGCCACTCCTGCGTTGTCTCTCTGTACTTTGCTCCGTTCACCTTTGCCTCGATCCTGACTAGTCTCCCAGTCCCTGCTGCTGAAAAACATCCCCACAGCATGATGCTGCCACCACAATGCTTCACCGAAAGGATGGTGCCAGGTTTCCTCCAGACATGACGCTTGGCATTCAGGCCAAAGAGTTCAATCTTGGTTTCATCAGAGCAGAGAATCTTGTTCCTCATGGTCTGAGAGTCCTTTAGGTGCCTTTTGGCAAACACCAAGCGGGCTGTCATGTGCCTTTTACTGAGGAGTGGCTTTCGTCTGGCCACTCTACCATAAAGGCCTGATTGGTGGAGTGCTGCAGAGATGGTTGTCCTCCTGGAAGGTTCCCCCATCTCCACAGAGGAACTCTGGAGCTCTGTCAGAGTGACCATCGGGTTCTTGGTCACTTCCCTGACCAAGGCCCTTCTCCTCCCCGATTGCTCGGCCAGCTATAGGAAGAGTTTTGGTAGTTCCAAACTTCTTCCATTTAAGAATGATGAGACCACTGTGTTCTTGGGGACTTTCAATGCTGCAGACATTTTTTGGTACCCTTCCCAAGATCTGTGCCTCGACACAATCATGTAACTGAGCTCTACGGACAATTCCTGCGACCTCATGGCTTGGATTTTGCTCTGACATGCACTGTCAACTGTGGGACCTTATATAGACAGGTGTGTGCCTTTCCAAATCATTTCCAAACAATTGAATTTACCACAGGTGGACTTCAATCAAGTTGTTTCAATGGAAACAGGATGCACCTGAGCTCAATTTCGAGTCTCTTAGGAAAGGGTCTTAATACCTATGTAAATAAGGTATTTCTGATTTGTTTTTTAATACATTCGCTTTGACATTAGGGGGTATTGTGTGTAGATTGCTGAGCAAATTGTTTTTTAATACATTTTAGAAATAGGCTATAACGTCAGCCTACAGGGAGGAGGTAAGTGAACTGGCATTGTGGTGCAAGGACAACAACCTTTCCCTCAACATCAGCAAAACAAAGGAGTTGATTGTTAACTTCAGGAAGCAGAGGAGGGAACATGCCCTGATCCATATCAACGGGACTGCAGTAGAGAGAGTCAGCAGTTTTAAGTTCCTCGCTGTCCACATCACGAGGACTTGACATAGACTAACAACACCACCACCAGTGTAAGAGGGCGCAAAAGTGTCTCTACATCCTAAGGCGGACATCCTAAGGCGGCTGAAGAAATTTGGCATGCCACCCCGGGTTCTCCCCAAATACTACCCCTGCACCATCGAGAGAATGGGAATTGGGAATTGCTCCATCCATGACCGCAAAGCCCGTCAGCGGGTGGTGAAGACGGCCCACCCACCCAGGACATCTACTCGAAACGGTGCCTGAGGAAGGCCCGCAGCATCATCAAGGACCCTGCACACCCCAGCCACGAGCTGTTCACTCACTTACCGTTGGGCAGACGGAGCATGAGGTCTGATACCAACAGGTTCAGATACAGTTTCTAACTACAAGCCATCAGACTGCTGAACACTTGAACTGGACTGACCACATGCTCTAATTCTCCGCACCTTAGCACACATGCACAAACTCATGCACACACCCACACACACACACACACACACACACACACACACACACACATTCATGCTCCACACTCACAACTGTTGCTACCAGACTCTTATTATGATTGCTAAATACTGCACAATTTAAAAACTTCCCCCCCTTCCCCTAAATATTGGACTATAAATTGTGCCTTCCAGTACTATACTTATGCCATTTACTTTATGTTCGTGGGCAGGGTTGGGGAGTAACGGATGACAAAAAACGGTAACTGTAATCCGTTACGTTACCAGCTAAAATATTGTAATCAGATTACAGATACTATTGAAAAACTAGATGATTACTTCGAAGATTACTTTTAAATCCAGAAACGATATTTGCGGGAAAAACAAATCTTTGACGCTTCTGTTTTCTCAATGACATTCAAACCAGTATTAAAAAAAGGCGCAAGTTTAAGTTTGTTCCACCTGATTGAGTCTGACCACAAGTCAGAGACCACTATGATGACACACAAAATGTTTTTGATGGATCGCGGGAAAAGAGCAGGAATAGGTATCCAAAGATTATCCAACTTGAATAAACACTTGGAGGTAAGGACGACAGCAGTGGCGTAGTCTACGGCGATACGGATATCACTTATTGTTGAAAAGCAAAAAGTAAAATAAACAATTAAACAAAAAACAAAGGCTAATCTATACTTCCATATTTCCAAGTCCTGTTCTTGAAGATCAAGGGGTATAACATTTATTGAATTCTGACAGACTTTGGTATTTAATGTAAAGATGTTTAATGGCTTGTGGTGTGTGAGGGAGAGAGGTGAGAAAGGAGAGAGAGAGAGAGAGAGAGAGAGAGAGAGAGACAGAGACAGAGACAGAGACAGAGACAGAGACAGAGACAGAGAGAGAGAGGGGGTAGAGAAATAGAGACAGAGACAGAGACTGGGAGACTAAGAGAGAGAGAGAGAGAGAGAGAGAGAGAGAGAGAGAGAGAGAGAGAGAGAGAGAGAGAGAGAGAAAGAAAAGCATTAACTTTTGATGGATCAGAGAGAGAAAGAAAAGCATTAACTTTTGATGGATCAGTTTTTATCCCTGAGAGCACTTTGCCACCTACTGACTGGTCCTGGTTATCACATGACAAAATACTATGATTGTAGATTATAACGAATATATAACTCTCTTATCATTTGTATCTTTGAGATACACTGAGGATATGGAGTGAATACTAAAATGAAGAATCTATACATGTCACATTTTTCTTCCCTTAATGTTTTTTTATATAGTCATAATGTCTGAAAAATGCACCCTACCTCTAATATAAAAAATGCAGTGTGAATTTATTTGAATAATGTAAATAATAAATAATGAAGAGGAATATAAATATTACAAAGCTTTGATTTAGGTACAAGGCTACACATAAAAGTAATGAATAAAAAAAGCCAGCCGTCATTGAACTGCTGATAAAATGAACAACATTATTCATGTTAGGGAGGACTCCAGTCTATTTCATCTACAAGGTTTACTCCTTTGATATATTTCTTCATCTCATTAATATTGCATGGCTAAAGTCTTAATCACTATCACCGATAAACAACATCTTCATTACCAACCTGCCAAGGTTTGCAATCTGCTGTGCTCGCTGAACTAAGTTGGATGATCCCACACATGAATTCTAAGAAGAATTCCACCATGGAGCTCCTTGAATGGAATTTCACATCATTCTTTGAGCCCAAAGTTCTGAACTTGTATTCTGTTGTACTCCACAGAATACAATACTCTGAGAACACTGCAGTTGAGAAAGATATCCTAACGTTTTAGCGTGTTAATTAAAATATTCCTAAATCAATCAGAGCATTAACATATTGCAGAGCGTGGTCAGTGCCGCTTCAGTAAGAGAAACATCAAAGGGTTTCAGCAGCAGGCATGAAAGGCATTGGAAATGAGCTTTGAAAAGGAGAGCAGCTAGCGCCAAGCCATGCCTAGCCTGCAGGAGGAAGAGAGGAAGAGAGTAGATGGAGAGAGGGAAGAGACTGCCTGGCTGTCTGATACAGGTACAGTAACGCTGCTGCCTTAAATTAAGTTTTTACCCAGCAGGCAGGCAGGGGGACAAGAGAGGAGGGGGAAATGAGAGAAAGAAAGAGAGGTGATAGAAAGAGAGAGGGAGAGTGAGAGACAGGGAGAGCAACAGAGAGTGAGAAAAAGAGGGAGAGAGGGATAGTGGGTGAGAGAGATTGGGGGGTGAGAGGGAGAGAGAGTCAGGGTGAGAAAGAGAAAGAGGAGGGTGAGAGGGAGAGATGCTAGTTGCAAAGATGCCTTTACATCTCTCTGAAATGTGTCAGGTCAGAGATCTCACATGTTTTGTTTTGATTATGCCGCACATGTTCTATTTCTGTGTTTCTAACACTGTTGCATCCTCTATACAGGCAGTTACACTTTGATGATAAGCACCTAGAAGAGTACCTCAAAAATGCAATTTTCTTCTGACATCCATTTATCCATGTCTTATTACATAATATGGATGCAGCATAAACATCTAACAAGCTCCTCAGATCAAATAATGAGCCCTAATTGGAGCACTTGGCCTGCTTATCTAAAATAGAGATTTCCAAAGCTCAGGAATTATATAAAAAGGGAAGGCAGTGAAGCTGTCAACCAGACATTCAATGTTATTACATGGTATTACCATACCATTACTCTTTCATTTATGACTGTAACTATACAGTTGGCACTGCTGAGGAACTGGAAGACACTTTGTGTCTACTCATCATCATCATCCACAAAACAAACTGTATCATAACAAAAATGTCCATACTGCAGACAACACTAAGCAACTGCATGTTGTCAACAACAACAACAGAAATGTCAGGCTAGCCTCATCAAGCCAGGCATAGGCTATTCGCCTATTCCAGACGCAGCAACTATCGAAGTCAGCCATCATCAGGTATAGCAAAGAAAGCCTCCCGAGAGAATTATGTGACCTACTTCAGTCTACAGTTTCCTTCAACGGATGTGGACGGACATCATCTTCACAGCTGACACGCTGTTAAACAGTATGACCTCAGTAAATAACTTCAGAGAATTGTTTCATTCACCTTCTAACGACATTTTGGGTGGGTATATGTGACCAATAGGGCTATGTCCACAAAGGCTATTTATGGTAGAAACATAGTAGTCTATAGCACGTTGACACAGGCTAGAGGCACATTTGACATCGTTTTAATTAACTTACCGGCTGCCCTCCGCCACAGTTGTCATCCTAGTATCATTTATTCTCCGGGTAAAAGGCGGTTTTTGTCAGTTGGCGCGTTGTTCACCTCCGGTCTCACCTTTGCCTGAAAGCACGACCCTTTCCACGGTTCAGCGACAGTCTAGAGCACGAGGTATCTGGTGCTTCTGATTTCTGGCGCGAGTACGGACCTATCGACTCTCGCAGCGGTTTGCTGATGTTGAGCGCGAGACAGCAGTTAATCAGAGTCAGGGGCAGGTGCACAAGGTTGTCTCGAGTCAGACTGTGCGTGGTAGACAGTGAACTCCAGTTTCATGATTAAAGCGCTTGTTCAGTTGACACGGTTAAGACATAAATATTTAGAGGCGCAGACGTTTATATAGATGACTGTAATTCGCACGCTCATCGCCTTTCCCTGATGCCTTGCATCAGCAGCCAGACATGGCGTACAAAGGTTGCTCGGCTCTTACGAACTGTTTATTCAATCCGCGGCAAGTCAAAGGCTGTAAAAGTATGTAACGCATCAATTCAAAAATAGGTTAGGCTATTGACAATAACTGCTTAAACACGTTTACTCGCAGGGTTATCCAACACCGACCTCTGTGGACATCCATGGACCAAAGGATACACAGAGGAATACGTCTGAAAAGCTGTAATTTCTACGTTGTTGTCAGAAAACTTTGCAAAGGAACGGTTAATCTTCATACTGTGTATGAAATGGCAGTTAGCTTACATAGAAAAAAGGTGCTATCTAGAACGTAAAAGGGTTCTACCTGGAACCAAAAAGAGTTATCCTAAGGGGAAAGCCAAATAACCATTTTAGAATCCTTTTTTCTAAGTGTACTTTAGAAATGTTCTAAACCTGCTTTCATTCTTTTACATATAGTCTAGCCATCATAAGTCAAATGAGTCTATCACATTATCCATCTTTTTCAGAATCAGAAACGCCATTCATCTTTCTGCCAAGATGGCCATTTTGAGATCCCCAGACTGATTTTATGCCTCTCAGTAACTTTGCCAATCCATGTCTAACCAGCATAAGTCATTGACTCAATTACAGAACCAAGACACTTCTTCCTGGCAACAAGCCATTGTCCCCAAGATAATTAGACAGTATAGTGTACTCAACTACTGCAGGGCAGGGAAGAAAGTAATATATTATTCTCAGTTTGGGTTAACCCTGCAGCAGTAGGGAGTAACCTGGGAATCCTACTCAGTAACAGCATCACACACCCTCCAGAGGAGCTTATGGCGTTATTATAAAGTCCAGTTGAAAGATTGGAGTGTGTTTCATTATCTTGTTAATGTTCCCCCTCCCCTCCTCTCTCTACCCTGCTTCATTCAGTGGAAAAATATGTTATCTGCAGCACCGTCGAATATGCATTCTTCTTCACATAGATATTGTCTCTTGACTCCTCTGCAGACAGGCAGAGAAAAGAGAGAGCGATGGAGGAAGAGGCCTGCTGGGGAGAGAGGGAAAAAGGGAAAGCGATAGAGAGTGAGGAGGAAGAGCGATGAAGGGAGAGAGAGCAGGGAGAGCAATGGAGGGAGAGCGATAGAGGGAAAGAGAGAGAAAAGGGAGAGATATAGATGGAGAGATACAGGGAGAGAGAGAAGAGGGGGAACTCCTCTCTTTGACACCATATCAACTCACTGCTCTATATCGTTCCCATTCACAACTGAACCAGACAATTACCAGAGTGGCTTTATTCACACAGCCCTGACACTCAGTTAGTCTCTCTGTCACACACACACACCACAGCAGCAGGACCAGTGCAGGTTCATTACAGGCTGGGGATGCAGATGAGCAGACCAAGGTGATATTTCAACCCAGAGTGTGTGTGTCTGTGTGTGTGTGTTTGTGTGTATACCGTCTATATTGATCCAAATATCCAACAGGGGGCCCATTGCATTGTTGTGGTACTTAAAGTGTGTGTGCGTGTGTTTGTGTGGGTGTGAAATACAGAATCTGCAAGATGTCTCTGGTACATACAAGCTTTTCTTAACAAAAATCTTCTTAGTATATCTTGTTCTCTTACGGTATTCAGAGCAGACAGTTACCATTGTAGCATGCCTCCACTACAGTATCCATTACACTCACTAAGCCACTACAGTATCCACTACACTCACTAAGCCAGGATGAGCCACCAGTTTATCCTCTCATCTGAGCTCAATAATTACTCATCTGGAGTGCAGAGTCTTTGGCAGCCTCCAGCCACTAGGTCCTGGCCTCTCCATCGACCAATTTACATTTACATTTACATTTTAGTCATATAGCAGATGCTCTAATCCAGAGTGATTTACAGTTAGTGCATTCATCTTAAGATAGCTAGTGGGACAACCACATAACACAGTCATATTAAGTACATTTTTTCCTCAATAAAGTAGCTATCAGCTAAGTCAGCGCTAGTAAGGGGGGGAAGTATTTTCAATGGCGTAGAATAAGAGCCCTCAGAGCGCCATCATGACAGAGTGGGCATTGATCCTGAACAGTGTGTCTGAGGCAAATGCATTGATAATGTGTGTGTGTGTGTCTGTCTGTGTGTGTGTGTGTGTGAGCAGTGTATCTGAGGTAAACATATTAATAACACG